>CM023453.1:4163528-4419203 GCA_013339765.2 Haemaphysalis longicornis
ACTTTCAGGGGCACCTTCGGCGCGGAATTCGATATATCGAATTTGCCCGTGATCAGGAGTTCGATACACGCGCACAACAGTCCTATACTTTTGCATGGGATTTTCAAGGGGATGTTTGCACTGTTCGATATAGACAATAATTCGATATATCCGTGTTCGATATATCCGTGTTCAACTGTATATTCGAAACGAAGCGGCGTTAGTTGTCCACACTGCAAAATGAAGCCAACCTCTCATTGTGCCAGTATCAGCTCTAAACAAGGCGACAGTAGAATTCATTTGTGCCTGATGTTTTGGAGGTCACATGGGTGATATGCTGCTGCCGTCGCCGACGCCCGGAAGAGCGGCGACGAAGCGCGCAGACCAGCGTCCGCGGGTAGCTCTTGCAGGCGATCGCGTACTCTACGAAGACGTAGCTGCTTTTTCAGATACCTAAACGTACTCTTTGCCTATAGACGTCACCATAACAAGTTTTTTTAGGGAGCGGAAAGGCGAAAAGAAGCGAAACAGAACGAAAACACTGCACGAGCCCCTATTAGCCACGCAGCGCAAATCCCGTCAACGCCGCGGAGAAGCGGCGGCAGGCGGCGCAGCGATCGCGAAGCTCGAGGCGTATAGGGGGAAGCCACAGAGGAAACGTCAGGACGCGCGGAGCCCACGCCGTCCAAGGAACGACCGCGTGCATCGAACGCCGGCGTGAACAAGAGACGACGACGGCTACCATGGAGTCGCGGCCACGCAAGGGTGCGACACGTCAGCGCGGACGACCGGGGTAGGTCAGTCCGTTAGAGACACTTGTCGTAGGAGACAACTAGGAAGTAGCTGTGGTAAAGACTAGGCTCAGGACTGTGTTATCGGTTACTAATGAGGGTATTATGACACCTTGTCTAGAACTTTATTGTAGAGACTTTTGTGTTTAGAGTTTAATTATATTTTGGGATGGTTAGTTAGAGGTGTGAGTGTTTATCGTTTGTGTGTGGTTTATTTATTGAGGGCTTTGCTTTAGGGTTTTTCGGGTGTGCATTAAACGTGCGTTTTGTCAAACATGTCAACGGCTTTCCTGCGTCCATCTCTCTGAGCTGGTCAAGGCAACCTTACCGTCCGTTCACGTGACATAGTGTAGTCTGCGCTTGTTTGACGAGATGTGCAAGGTGCACACTTTCCATTTTGTGTGATCATTTTTGTGAAAATGTTTATTCTTTTTTTCATTTTTGGTTTTCAGGCTTCTGTTTTACCGGGTATTTTAGTTTACGGTATCATAACGAGCAAATCTGCTAGTTGTGCGAAATTAGCATTTTTGTGCTATTGCAGTGCGTTACACGGCCCTGCCGTGTGGGGGGGGGGGTGTACTCGACAATGCATGCTACGCATTAAGAGGAATATATTCGGCGCCGCTTACGTGCTCTCATGCCACTGTGTGCTGTCGCCCTCGCACCGTGTCTTGCCGGACCCGAGGAGGTTGCGCTGGTGGGGTGCCCTTAACTCCTGCCGTGACTCGTCAATGGCCTCACTTCCGATGTTCTTTTACACACCCGGATGCCCAGCCTGCCACCGCAGCGATGGAGCAGCCGACATCCACCTTGCGGCCGATGAGGATGCGACATCTTTCGGTTCCGTATATCCACGTAGACGAGGCATGCCATTACATCATGTGGATACGGGGCACCCATCATCACTCAGACGTAGACTTCATTTGTGAAGCAAACCTTTTCATGTTCATCTGGACAACTTTTCTCACCTATTTATACACCTCAGCTATGCCCTGCTCACGATAAACATTTTAAAAAAGGAATGCGCACATGTTCAGTGAATGATAATCACCACGACGGAGGTGCAGCAGGTTTTTAAACGCGGAGCGTTTCTTAGTCGCACGATGTCCATAGACCGTCGGCGGCGGCGTCCACACGCTCACTGCGCATGCGCGTCGCGGCGAGGCGCAGGTGCGCGTCTCTCCCCCGTACCCTCCTCGCTCTCAACAACAGGTGCAGCGTTGTTGTCCGTCCGCAACCTCTCCCTACTATAAATATATCGGCGCCTGGTTTCGATCCCACTACCCTGTGGGCGGAACGCGAGGTACATGGTGCTCCTTTCCTACTGCGCCACAAAAAGCGACACCAAATCAAAGGCTACGAACACGCCTTATATCCTTGACTCATTCAAACTACGTTCAAGAAGCTGCTTGATACACGCAGCAGTTGCATCGATCTCGTCTTCACCAGTTGCTGCAACGCACGACCAATGCTTAAAGACCCCTTAACAGTACACTTTAGCGACCACAAAGCCGTCGTTCTCAGCGTCCAATACAACGACAACAGCAACAAATAAATAAATAACGACTTACAACAACCTACTCCTTGCCTTCACTTCTTGCGTCACAAAAAAAAAGAAAAATTGGGCCCATCTCTCCACGAGGGGGGACTCGAGTCGCAAAATCACGAAAGTAATAATTAATATATGAAAGAAATAATAATGATTATTAGTAATAAGCAATAATAGTTAATACATTCACTACCACCCCACCACCACCTCCCAAACACTAACGTTAACGCAATACACCCCCCCCCCTACGCGACGCATTTACTCGAGTTCCCCCTCGTGGGGAGATGGGTCCAATTTTTTAACGTTATTTTTCGTTGAGATGTGAAAAGTTGCAATTCCAAAAATACATTACGTCGCCCCTCATGTCAGGCTGACCGAACGTTGTTTCATATTTACAGGAGCCGAAATAGATCGCATTTCTTGAGGTTTCTATTTTGGTGCAAAAGCAATATGTATATATGTGGAAGGAGAGAGAGAGAGAGAGAGAGGAAACTGGCCCACCCCCATTCAAGGATTTTCTCTGTCCCTCTGTCCTACCTCGGCCTTATTCGTGTAAATGGGTCGAAACATCAGCCTTAATACCTCATTAGTAAAGCCACCCGTGTTTAGATAGTCGGCAAACGTTGACTCGCTGTAGAAGGAAAAGGCGAGCGGCCATGCCACCCCCGGTGTTAGGCCTAACGTAAATCTTTGCGGCCACGTCGTCAACCAGTACCCACAGATTGCGTATAATGAGTATGATGGCCATTGGAACGCCATGAGGTTCATCGTTAAGGTTAAATAATTCAAACGTGGGGCATTATGCTAACATCAATACTTGAGGTGTACACCGTGAACCATTATCTATTTCAAAAATACTAACTGTACTCATTGTACGTCAAGCTGCGGGTGTCTCTTCACGTCACAAGACCTCAAAGCGAAACCTTATGCCTAAGATACGTCGCATAGCCGGCAGTAACCGCTGTTTGCTCAATTAAAGCGGAAGCTTACACTACTTACCTATCGAATAATGCATACCCGCTGTTTTGTATTGGAGAACGCTTTACAGGCAGTGACGTTTTACGTTGCAGAGAGCTTCGGAATACACGGTGCCGCCGGTGGCGTATATCGGGGCGCTTGAGCACCAAGGAATCCTTGAATCATCAATTACTTACATCGCGGGACCTCGAAGGGTCGACCGGAGGAGATCTGTGCCTGTATTTAGATCCTACTAGCTGAAGCCAAGGGTCACCCACTGCGGTGTCTCGCGTCGTGCTGCTGAACCCAAGGACGCGGGTTCCATTCCTCCACGCGGCGGCCGTTTTTCTGCTGGAGGCGAAGAGCGAAAACGCCCATGTGTTTGTGATTCTGGCGCACGTTCAATATCCCCCGGTGGTTAGAATTAATCCGGAGCCTTCCACTACGCCGCACTTCATCGCATGTGCCGCGTAGCCGCGTTAAATTTCCCAGTCAATCAATCAATCAATCAATCAATCAATCAATCAATCAATCAATCAATCAATCAATCAATCAATCAATCAATCAATGCAGCCAAGGGTGGGACCTAAACCGGAATTTTTCTGATTTGGGTTGCTGATTGATGTTGTCCTTCTGGCGAAATCCTTTTCGAAGTTCAAAGATTAATAATGGTGCCTACGAAATATTTAGTGTGATATCATAATAGTCAAAATGAACAGTTGCCTTTACAAACAGCTATTCAGCGTGAACTCTTGAATCTCACCCATCTGATTATCGTTTAAGTGTATACTGGTTATTTTGTTTGAGGTGCACCATTTAGTAGACATTTTTAACGCATTCGATCGACCTAGTTTCCGTAACACGGGAGAAGGGCACCCCATTTCGCAACCACGCAGTACACAGACTGAATTGGAGTTCGGGGCGGAAAGTTCCCAAGTTGTACCATTGACAGCTCTCACTGCAAACCTGTTACGCACGCAGTTTGCACTATCGCAGGGCATCGTGAGGCTTTCTTGGAGGAGGAGGCTCTGTACAAGTGTTTAACGGCCTCAGTGAGCGTGCCGAGATGATGCTGACCTGATGTATGTATGGAGTGCTTTGTGAGTGATATATTGTCGCGTGTGCATCGCCGCTTTCAAGACATAGCAGCTATTCCGCCCGTGGCTATGTGCATGGAATGTGCGCGGGTTACGAACGGAACACCGAAGACGACGCCGAAGAAATGTGCGTGCTTGTGTTTTGGTCGCCATATTGCTAACTACCATCCGGTGGTGACGTTTTTATGATGCGAGGTACCTAACTTGCGAGGTAAAAGAGAGAGACAACTACGGGTTGTGGTTAGCAATATGGCCACCAAAGTATTAGCACGTACGCTTCTTCGCTGTCGTCTTCGGATGTCCGTTTGTACACTGCGCCACAATTCATGTGCATACCAACCGGGGGAATAGCGGCTATGTCGTGAAGGCGCCGATGCACACGCGACAATATTTTCATAAGACTGCCATTATGTGCAACCATGGGGTTAAGTCGGTTCATATGGGCAACAGAATCTGCTTGGTCACGGGGTCAGCGCACGTACACTGTACCAGCATATGGTCGAGATATAAAGGAAGCACACAAATACCGCAGTTTCTTTCTATACACGTCAAATATTATCATGACTCAATTGCAGCAGCAGCGTTTGTAATCGTGACTTCGTCAATATACCACAACCGCGTCATTATGTGATAACTACTGAACAAAATATTCACTTTTGCGTGTTTGCTTTACATTTTCTTGTTCGCCTTTTATTTCCCATGCCATAACAACCGCCGGCGACAGCTAAATTTCTGAACATATCGGTAACAAGTCTCCCTATTGAAACGTTCCGTATATACAGAATTGTGGGAATACAAAGTTCATACGAATTATGCCGCTCCCCAAGCACTCGAAAGTAGATGTTAGTATTAAAAAAGGGGAATCACATTAGTTCGCGCAATAAAAACGTTTGGCGCAAGTTTCGTGTTTTTATCTTCAATATTAAGCAAAATGACGCTCCGTATGTTTCCCGTATACTCCGTATTTACAGAATTCATACGTGCAATGATTTGGCGGTTCTAGTAAACTTACAGACATAAAATTGATGTCACATTTTTAGATAAATACGCACTATTTCGTTCACCTTTGTTTCTCAAAAATATTCCGCGTTTTCTGGCGGCTTTGTGTCATTCTAGGAAAGTACTCCGTATTCCCATATTTCCGTATATACGGAACCTTTCAGGAGGGCTGGTACAGGTTTACCACATCAACATCACAGGTAGCTACAACGGTGGCCGAGACAGTGCTTTATAACTGTTTACTGAACTTTTTGCAGCATAAATACCACGAAGTGACGCTTTATAGAAAGGCTTGAAAACAAAAGCAAGTAATAGGCGATCAAACGCGCCACAAAAGCCTTTCTTCTAAAAATTGCGGTGATTTAGTTTTCTATAAAAGAGGTGGGGCTGACGATACAGCTGGGGTCACCTTAACCAGCTTGCGCGAGAGTTCGGCCACAAATTTACTGAACACGAGGAAGTCGACATTTTGCCCTACGAGGCTGAGGAGGAAAACATCACCGGCCGACAAGACGACACGATGGCCGAGATGCGCTGGCTGTTCGGGTAGCGCCAGCCCAGCAGGCGACGCCGTAGCGGAGCGCTCATGAAGAGAACGCGATAGGCGACTGTCGGTACACCCAGGAGCAGGAGAAGCACATACCAGAACCACAAGAACGCGAACAACTCATGCTCAGCGGTAGTACGCAGATGGCCTCGAGGTTCTCTAACCTGCAGGACTGACCGTACTTGAAGGTGCACATGGCGATCTGGGGGAGGCCATCACGGCGGGACTCACAAACTGGCGACCCTCGCCGCGATGCCAGCGCACCAGGTCCCAGCCATAGGCGAGGAAGCTCCCGCCTAGCACGTAATCCGTGAAGGCAACCTGGACGACTACGTTGAGGACACTGAGCAGCTCGCATATCAGGTAGTTGATCAGATACCAGTGGTTATGGCTCAGGCTAACTACCAGAAAGTCGGACATCTGAGACCGATCCTCGGCCCGGTCCTGCGTCACTGTTGCACGAATGTCGAGGGCGGCGACGATTGCCGGAACTTTGCCGCCTTCCTAAGCCTTCCATTGCCACTGGGGCGCATAGAAGCAAACAGCCTGGGCGAACAGGAGGAAGCAGGTCCACTGGTAGTAGGTGTGGTACTTCTGGTCTTCGCTTCCGCTACCCTTTGTCTTGTGCCCCGTACCGGGATAGATAACGCTGTCGTTGTACGAGGCGTTGAACAGGCTCTGGTGGCTCAACGTTGACTCCAGCCAGCAGAACGACTTGACGACACCAGCCGGGATTGTCGGATAGTGGCACTCGATGGGCGTTCCGACGTACTCCCAGGCTGTGAGTAGAGTGCAGAAGCTGAGCAGGACGGCTACGGTGGCACTGGTGCAGAGATGGAACACGTTGCCGTCGATGTGAACACGATGCGGCTTGAACTGCTTGCGCAGGTTACCGAGGAGGTAAAGCATGACTCCGCGCCCATAGTTTCAAGGCTGAAAAAATTTAAACCTTAAAGGGGCCCTGAAAGGCATTTTGAGCACACTAAAAGAACTAGGGCAACCGTTAGATTGGGTCGTCAACGTCCTCTGTGCCAAGTATTACTCTTTTACGCGCAGCGGAAAGCTCACACTTTTCTTGCAAAGGTTGTCGTTTTTTTCTCACCCTTCCCTTCGTGTTTTTGGACGCCGCCATCTTCACATGTCTACATCATCGATTCCCAGATGTTCGTCATGAGCTAGACATGCTGCTATTGGGCGGCTTTTTTACGCACTTCCGGCAAAGAGATGAGTCGTCTGCTCAGCGTCGGCTCGCCGGCTGATCTGCCAGCGGAATGCCGGAGTGCTTGGGCATTTTACGACAAACGAAACAAGTGTAAAACAAACGCTTAACCGTTTGTATTGAATGCAACACGGCCATAACACGACATGGATATTCTTTTAACTGAGTACGTTCCATAAAAAAAGCGTTGAAGCCCCGTGGCACTTCTTTCGTGCAATCGCAGAGAACGCCCTGAGCCGAATGCCCGGGTTTGACGCATACATTTTATTCTACTTCAAAACAATCCAGAGATGCCTTTCTAACGAACAAAACGTCACAACATGCGTTGAAAGTCTGAACCACGATTGACAGAGGATGGGTTGCCTCCTGCCCGTCGTAAATTCAGTACTCACCTCGCGCGCGGTTTGCGGGGACGAACAGCAAGTCACTTAACTCTGGCGCACAAGCCGATGGCTTTTAGCCACGCACACTGCACATACCCCATGCGACGTTGAGTCGTACGTCGCTCGAGAAAGATAATGCAGACCATGGGAAGCACTATCCACCCGCAGAAGCACAACGTCGCATTTCATCGCGAAACAAAGGCGTCCACAACACACACACCATCGCCTCCTGTAATGCCAAACGCATCTCGCACTTCCCAATGGGAGTGAGTGGTACGCCTGCAGTGCCCACATGTCGCGAAGTGGGACCCCAAGCTGAGCCGGGATCACGCAACCGTAACTGACTTCTGTAGTGGTGTGTGCCTTGTTGCCAAGGCAACCGATGTTTGAGATTGTGAAAGAAATGGCGCTCGCTCCAGCGCTAGAAAGCTCAGAGCCGCGGCGGAGCATGTTTTGCCAACGTTGGCGCTCTCCACAACGCGCCGCCCCAAGCTGAACTGGTCACATGATTGAAGCGTTTTGTGCACGGGTTCTGTATCGAATTAATATGACTTTTTCACTTGCCGCCGGCAGGAATTACCACCGCCGCAAAATAGGACCCGGCACCAGCGGGGCCACATCTGATACGGCGCTTTTTGGATAAACAGTGCGCGGTGCATCAAGGGAACGAGCGCACGACCCTCCCCGTGCGGCTGCGAGTTCGCCGCCGACAAAAAGTGCTGTGCCGCCAGCAACGTACACCGCGAAAGGGCAAGGCCAAACCGCCGCATACATGCGGCGGCCAGATTTTTCGTTCGCTTTTCCAGCCTTGAGCGGAGTGCGGGATTCATGGTGTCAACAAAGCTTGCCCGTAGCAGACGACAGTCTGAGCAGCGCAATAGCGGAAGTACGTCACCGCTGCGGAGCGCAGCATCATGGGAGGCAAGGCTCGCGCATCGTCAACAGCGGAGAGTAAGTCGAAAGGAGGAGGAAACGCGGAGCGACGATAATGCGAATTTTTGATTTACGATTTCTCAGCTAATACTCATCGCTTTAACAAAATTCTTGCGGGTGGAGATTGCAAATACATTGCTTTATTTGGGCACATGTACATCCATGCATCGACGGAAGGTGTTTCAGGACCCCTTTAAGGGGCGAATCCGTGCGAATAAAAAGGGCGAGGTCCGCAATATGCTCGTGAGGCGCGTGGGTGCGGTGATGGTGATGACGCTACACTTGTCAGATTTTTTTCTCTTTGTTGCTGAACGGAAAGTGGCGCTGCTTGCGAAGCAGAAAAAGAGGCAGAAGGGCCACTCGCACCAAACATTTGGAGGGTATCACTATCATCAGCATAATTTGTTAGTTTTATGTTAATAAATTCGCTTGCTCAAACACCCACGATCTTTTATCAACACCGTCAGACAAAGTTGGCTTTCCTGTACGGAGTATTGCCATACAACGGCATCAGGGAGGACACCAAAGCTTACACTTAAAGTTGTAACTCCTTGACGCGCATCATTCACTTATTAGACTCTGAGGGTCATCATCATAATCATACATCATAACCAGCCTATCTACGCCCACTGCAGGACAAAGGGCTCTCCCATTATTCTCCAATTACCTCGGTCCTGTGCCAAATGTGACCAATTTATCCCCGCAAACTTCTTGATCCCATCTGCCCATGTAACTTTCTGCCGCCCCCTGCAACGCTTGCCTTCTCTAGGGATCCACTCTGTTACCCGTAATGACCAGCGGTTATCTTGCCTTCGCATTACATGCCCTGCCCACGTCCATTTCTTCTTCTTAATTTCTACTAATATGTCTTTAACACCAGTTTGTTCCCTGACCCACTCCGCTCTCTTCTTGTCTATTAATGTTACACCTATCATTTTCCGCTCCATTGCCCGATGAGTCGTTCTCAATTTAAGTTGAACCCTCTGAGTGAGCCTCCAAGTTTCTGCCCCGTAGGTGAGTACCGGGAAGATGCAGCTTTCATACACTTTCTTCTTTAGCGACAATGGTGGGCTGCAATTCATTATCTGAGAATGTCTGCCATATGCACCCCACCCCATTATGATCCTTCTAATTATCTCTGCCTCATGGTTGGGATCTGGGGTCACAACTTGGCCTAAGTAGATATATTCGCTTACCACTTCCACTGCCTCGCCACCTATCTCAAACCGCTGTGCTGTCCCGAGGTTATCGATCATTACTTTAGTTTTCTGCATATTAATTTTCAGGCCTACGGTTCTACTCTGTTCGCCAAGTGCGGAAGGCATGCTTTGCAATTCGTACCCCGAGTTACTTAGCAAGGCAATGTCATCAGCAAATCTGAGGTTACTGAGGCATTCTCCATTAACCCTTACTCCCACCTGTTCCCAATCCAACGTTCTGAATACTTCTTGTAAACATGCTGTGAATAGCATTGGAGAGATTGTGTCTCCTTGTCTGACACCCTTCCTGATAGGTATTTTACTGCTCTCCCTATGGAGGATGATGGTAGCTGTAGACCCATTGTAGATATCCTCTAGTATTCTTACATAATGCTCATCTGCCCCCTGGTTCCGTAATGCCTGAATGACTGCTAGGGTTTCCACCGAGTCTAATGCTTTCTCATAATCTATGAGGGCTATATATAGGGGTTCAGTATACTCAGCGCACTTCTCTATCACCTGATTGATCGTGTGAAAATGGTCCATTGTTGAATAACCTTTACGGAACCCTGCTTGTTCTTTAGGTTGACTGAAATCTAAGGTTGCAGAGATTCGGTTAGCGATTACCTTGGTAAATACCTTGTAGACGAGTGACAGTAAGCTGATCAGCCTGTAATTTTTCAAGCCCTTCATGTCGCTTTTCTTATGGATTAAAGATTATGTTCGCGTTCTTCCAAGATTCCGGTACCATTGCGGTCATTAGGCATTGCGTATAGAGGTTTGCCAGTTTCTCAAGGACAATTTCTCCGCCATCCTTCAAAAGGTCTGCTGTTATCTGATCCTCACCAGGTGCTTTGCCCCCTTTCATATCTTTTATAGCCTTCCTTACTTTTTCGGTCGTTACTTGTGGGATGTCTATCTCCTCTGAACTACTGTCTCGTTCGGCATTATCGTGTATGTCCTGGCTACTGCACAGATCCCTATAGAACTCCTCGGCCACTGTGACTATTTTGTCCCTATTTGTGATGACATTGCCTTGCTTATCCTTAAGTGCATACATCTGATTTTTCCCCACGCCAAGACGTCTGTTCACTGCTTTCAGGCTACCTCCGTTCTTTACAGCGTATTCGATCCTCTCCATATTATATTTCCGTATGTCATCTGTCTTGCCTTTATTGATTAACTTCGAGAGCTCCGCTAGTTCTATTCTGTCAACTGCGGTAGAGATTCTCATGGTTTGCCGTTTCCTGATTAGATCTTTTGTCTCCTGTGTAGCCACAGTGCCCCCGACTTCTACTGCAGACTTCGTGATAATGCGTGTAAGGTTGTCGCTGGCTTCCTGTGTCGTAAACTCTGCTTTTTCGTTAAGAGCGGAATATCGGTTCTGCAGCGCGATCCTGAATTCTTCTACTTTACGTCTTACTGTTAGCTCATTAATCGGCTTCTTTCGTACTAGCTTGCTGCGGTCCCTCCTCAAATCTAGCCTAATTCGAGATCTTACCATACGGTGGTCACTACACCTTGCCCTTCCGAGCACTTCCACATCCTGCACGACGCCAGGGTTATCGCATAATATGAGGTCTATTTCATTTTTGTGCTCCCCATTCGGGCTTCTCCAGGTCCACTTCCGACTCTCCCGTTTACAGAAGAAGGTATTCATTATGCGTAGGTTATTCCGTTCTGCAAGCTCAACTAGTAGGTCCCCCTTGCTATTTCTACAGCCCAGACGAAAGTTCCCAACTGCCTTGTCTCCAGCCTGATTCGTGCCTACTTTAGCATTGAAGTCCCCCATAGCTACGGTGTACTGTGTTTTTACTTTAGCCATTGCCGATTCCACATCTTCATAGAAGCGTTCCACTACTTGGTCGTCGTGGCTGGATGTGGGCGCGTAGCTTTGCACCACCTTGAGCTTGTACCTCTTATTTGGCCTAATTACAAGACCTGCTGCCCTTTCGTTAATGCTATAGTGTTCTTCTATGTTGCCAGCTATGCTTTTATTGACTAGAAATCCCACTCCCAGTTCTCTTCTGTCCTCTAGACCCCGGTAACATAGGACGTGTCCATTTTTCAGCACCGTAAATGCCTCGCCTGCCCTCCTAGCCTCGCTAAGCCCTATTACATCCCATTTAATGCCCTCTAATTCCTCGAACACCTCGAGACTTGCTTCGCTAGATAAGGTTCGCGCGTTAAACGTTGCCAGGTTCAGATTCCATTGGCGGCCTGTCCGGATCCAGGGATTCTTAGCACCCTCTGCTGCGTCACAGGTCTGACCGCCGCCGTGGTCAGTTGCTTCGCAGCTGGGGACTGAGGGCCGAGGATTAATTGGCGTATTCATGGGAGGTTGTGGTCATTGCTACACAAGGGTGGCCAATCCTGCTCTGGTGAGGGAGTGCATTACCGGCAATGGTCGCCGGGGTCAGGCCGCACCCCAAGCCCCGTTGTGCAATTCCATCAATACGCGGATTTCTTTTTAATCCGGTGGGAATTGTCCGGCCGGGATTCGAACCACGGTCCTTCTGCACGCGAGACGGGTGTTCTACCTCTACGCCATCGCTGCATCTTCTCTGAGGGTACAGGTACATAAATGATCATCATGGAAAGCCTGTGTGGTGGCAAGGCTGACGGCACGGTTATTTGCCGTAATGATGGAAAAATTGGGCCCATCTCCCCGCGAGTGGGACTCGAGTAAATGCGTCGCATAGGGGGTGGGTGTATTGCGTTAACGTTGAGTGTTTGGGGGAGTTGGTGGTAGTGAATACGTTGTATCAGCAGCTTCTTGACGTAGTTTGAATGAGTCAAGGATATAAGACGCGTTCGTAGCCTCCCATTCTGTGTCGGCTTTGTGGCGCAGTGGGTAGAGCACCATGTACATTGCGTTCCGCCCGCAGGGTCGAGGGATCGAAACCAGGCGCCGGATAGTATTTTTTTATATAGTGTAGGGGGAGGGGTGCGGACAACGACGGCAAGGACTACGACGGACGTCAACGCAGGTGACATCGTGAGTTACTGAAATGCTCTGCATTTAAAGGGACACTGAAGTGATATGTAAACATTGCGAGATTACTAGCGCAAATTGTAGTCCGGTGTCCCCAGGCCATGTTTGGACCACTCTGGGCGCGTTTACGCGATTTTATTTAGTAGAAAAATTAATTCGAAAATGCTGTCCTTCTCTCTTTACGCTCGCCCATTTTCTGTGGCGTTTTCGTGTGACGTCGGGAGGAGCCGAGCTCGCAATTGGCTGCGCTACTGCACGGCTCCCCGGCCTTCAGGCAGAGTCAGTCGGCCCAGCGTTTCGTCCGCCGGCCGCCGACGGGTCGTCGCAATTCGTTCGCTAAGTTGAAACGAAGCCAGGACACGTTTGTGAATAGAATAATGTGCCTTTCTTTAGTTGGTTAGTTTGTACACTGTATCTAGCTCCAAGTGAAGGTCGCTTCACACAAGCGCTGCACAAGCGCACATGCGACGTTTCGCTGACTGGTACGCCAGTAGGAAAATATAAGGCCTCTTAAAGGCGGGAGAAGAGTCAGCGAAGTCAATATGGGTACTAAGGAAATAAAATCAACTGATATTGTTACCGTACAGCGTAAAAATGGGGTGCGGGAAGCACTTTTTTGCGCTGGGCGAACAAGCACAGCGGTCAGCAGCACGGCTATGCATCTGCGAACGCTTTTCCGTCTAAGAAATGCAATTGCTAGACGTGATATATTGTGGAAACTTGAGGGATGCTTACTGCACGAGCGCCAAACAACTACTAGTCACCTAAGCTGCTTGGAATGCTAAAACTAAATAAAAGTGTAAACTGGTTATACATTATATACCTTATATTTCCACGGTCGGCAGCGCGCGCCCGTGGCCGAGTTGTTTGGACTGCTAGGTATGTCAGCGCAAGTGTTTTGCAAGTCACAAGTTCGAATCCCCACGGTTACGTGCTTTTTTTTTATAAGTGAACTTTTTCGTTTTCCGCCGATGTTTTCTATACTGAGTTCACCTTTTTTTGGGCCGCAACGTTCATTGCTCCACGAACTAGTTCACAGAACTCGCGCAGGCTGGCACTGGCGCGCTAGAGAGTTCTCTTTGGCGTGCTGTTTCCGTAAGCACCGACTACTTGCGGGCAGTGGGCACAGGCCAGAATCAACAGACCCTTGGTGTGGTGCGAACACGCTTTTTACAATACAGGCATGAGTGAGGCAAACTCCAAATATAGGGGAAAAGCGCATGGCATTTAAGCGTCTGCGGGGACGCGGAGGGCGTCCCAGGTAGCTCCTGCCTGAAGATACTCGCGTACGCTGACGATGTGACAGTGTATGCGCGAGATGAAGTGGATGTGAAGGAAGGTCTGAAATGTTTCCAGAGGTACGCGAGTCTTTCGGGCGCAGAATTAATTATCCAAAAATCGAACACCATGGCACTTGGACATTTCCGACAAAAGCCACCAGTATTAGGTCTTCTACTCAACGACAGTCTAAAAATATTAGGAGTCACGTTCAACGAACACGGGCCAATCCAAGAGAACTGGAACGCTATAAGGGACAACATCGAGAAAGCTATAAACCAAACACCAACAACCAACATCTCCATGCACGAACGTGTATATGTAGTTAAAGGAACACTTTGCGCGAAAGCATGGCACTTATCCCGCGTACAATTACCTTCATCACAACAGGTCAGGGAAATCCACAAAATTTTCTTCCGATTTATTTGGGCAAGCCCCAGTGAACGCGTGCCTCGAGAACAGTTACACAGCACTGTGAACACGGGAGGACCGTCAGTACCGAACCTGTTCATTGCCGCCCGGCAGCACGCCCGGCAGATGGGGCATGTACTTTTTGGTAGCTGGGGGGACTGCCTGCGTGCTTTCCCCCCTTCCTTTTGCAAATTCAAAATCAAAGCAGCACTCCAGTGTTACTCTACATTAGCGCGACAACTCACTTCTGAAAGGCCTGAAGGATATTACGTGCCTCCGTGTGCAGGCACGTTGTTCTGCCACCCGTGCCGCAGCGCCATTTTGCACATCGTTGTGGTGTGAAGCGTAATTTTTAAGCGAAGCTTGAATAGGCTGCGTTGTACCACTACAGAGCTTCTCGACGTTACGTGCATATCCTCCACCACACACGTCGCTCTGTTTCCAACGCTCGCATATTGCGAAGACTTCGAACGCACACCTATCACAATCACTTCGCCCTCGACCGCACCCAACTGGCCCCGGTGCGAGGCTCCTAACACTATCCCGCAGCTTGTCTGGATGGGCTCACTCACCACCGCCGCCATGTTGGTGGGAGAGCGAGTAGCGCAGTGGCCACTTCGAACACCAAGAAACCCTGACCTCCCAGGTGAGGGCGACGGCCCGCGGCCTATCGAATTAAGGGTGACCGCCCACCGACCCTCTTGACGCCTCCCTCTTTATCTGAATCAACATTTTGAAATAACAATGAATTACCTACAGGTATGCTATTACAGTTGAATAACTCCGCCAATCACCCATATTTGTGCTGATGCAGGGCTTTGTGATGTTGTGGCACACGAGCAAGCTGCGGAAGGGTTCAATAGCGCGCTTCAGCCCTGAGCCGTATGTAAATCTAATTTCAAAGATTGCCCCCAGAGATACAACTACGGGACAAGTGGTACAAAAAATAGCCAATTACGGCGAAGTCTTTTAAACACAAGACAGGGGGAGTGAAGTGGATAAACTTCACGTGAAGCAAGAGCGATCCTCGGGCGCTCACCAGGCGGGAGGTATCCCAGTCCAGTATAACTTGGTGCTTGCTGACAAGGTTGGTCTTTTTCCACCAGCATACGCGGATACATAGAAGGAAATAATAATGATAATATTAAATAATAATAATAATAATAATAAAACTCGGGCAGCATAAAAGTAACATGGCATAGGATGTGGAAGGAGAAGATGTTAAAAGAAAAAAAGTTGCACATGACATGTACGTGTAGGTCTTAAGATGTAAGGCGCGATAGCGTTACTTCAGCATGAAGGGAGCGTTTTCGATTGGAGTCCTGCAATACCAATTTATGCTTTCCGAGATCTGCAGGTTCAGCGACGATGCATAGACTCGCCGCAACGATCACTACGGCACAGGAAAGGCAGACAACATTTCCGCTTGTGTGGCCGAAAGGGTTGCGGCTGCGCTGTGTTGGTCAATTTGTCAGTGTCTCACCGTATTCATTCTCTAGTGTTTTGGGGTAACTAAATGTTTCGGTTTATATAACACACACCCCACACACACACACACACACACACACACACACACACACACACACACCACACGCACACCACACACACACACACACACACACACACACGCACACGCACACGCACACGCACACGCCGCCACGCACGCACGCACGCACGCACACACATACACACACACACACACGCACACGCACACGCACACGCACACGCACACACACACACGCACACACGCACACACACACACACATGCACACGCACACGCACACACGCACGCACGCACGCACGCACACCACACCACACACCACACACACACACACACACACACACACACACACACACGCACACACGCACACGCACACGCACAGCACCACGCACGCACGCACGCACGCACACCCACCCACACACACACACACACACACACACACACACAGAGACAGAAAGAGAAAGAGAGTCTAAGCTTTGTTCAATTCAATTTAATGGAAGTTGTTTGCCCCTGAGCATATCCTTGAATAGGACCACTCGCCCGATTCCTACTTAACCTCTTCGCCCATCTAGACTTGTGGATTGTGCCGTTGAATACCGCGCGCCTAGTTTGCAGTTATTCTGAGCTTAGATCCTTGTGTGGCACGGGGAAGGATGGTGTTCCTAGGCGTAGGATGAGGAGAAGTTCTCACTATTTTTCGAGGAGAGAAGAGGGGTAGTCGTGGCGAACCTGTAGCACGGTATGTAAATTGGCGTGGATCTTCGTTGGCTGCATCGTTCCCTGGTTTTAATGTGACGTGAACTTTCATCCTTATTGTTTAGGTACTATGCCTGCAGCCAAGAGACTAATGGCCTTGTGAGCGTGTGTAACGATGTTTAAGCACATAGGTATACAGGTATACAGTTCCGTTAGGCGGAATGTAAAGACGATATCCGCTTTCTTTTCCTGTGTGTAGAGGGTAATTAAGCCACAGCGATTGACACTGTAGTACACTGCGACAATTGTTGCCTTTGTCCTTTCAAACATCCCGGCGCCGGCGTATACTGTGCTTTCATAGTGTTAGAGCTTTCCTCGAAACAATTTGATCCTACCTTTTCGCCTGCTCTTGTGCAGGTCTTGGTCTATGTTTTTGGGTGGCGGGAGGGCTTGAATCGAGAGCCGCTGGATTAGTGACATATCCTCATGGGGCGTCCAAGACCTTTTCTCTTTGGAGGTGCGGCATATATTCCAAAGGATGGCCGGTCAAAATTTTTCCCGGGCTCCTTTTGTGCTAGTAAAATGGCCTCTCCAGATATATTCAAAGGTATTAGAGCAAGACAATTTAGGACCCTGGCGGTGATCTTGAAAATTGAGATGCGGTGCACCTGCTGTCCTATCTGCTGTTGTGACAATGGTGCTTATTTGGCTTTCTTCAGTGCGAGTAAGTTCTGGTAGCGGCAGGCTGACCGATATCCGACTCGGGATCACTGCTTGTAGGTTTTTTTTGTTTTCTGTCTTCTGGTATTCCTGCTCTCCCGGGTATCAGGGTATTAATGTAAACCCAAGGTTTAATTATTCCTTGAATTTTGCCACTGCGGTGATAGGCTCGGCCGCTTCTCTGTAGGGCCGTGCCAACTGATTCTTATATGTCGTGACATCACATTCTGACATATTTTTGGGTTTTATAAATTGTTTACCGAAGGGAGCTTGCGCGCTGTCGGGCCCGAAAAATTCGAAAAATCATTTCAAATTTCTCGCAAATAGAAGCCATACACTCGGTTTTAGTTTTTTATTGCGAGACAGTTTATTTGGTTTCTGGTTCTAATCTAGGTTTCCCAGAGATTTAGAGTGTCTGGCGTTAACCTTTGGCACATCCTTTACTCAGGTAACACAATGTCAGCGCCGGTATTAGTACAGATTGTACAGGCGGTTTGGGCGTAAGTTGCGGGCACAGCTAGCGACCATATGTGCCGAGCATGCGACTATACTCGGGAACAAGTTAAGAAAGGCAATAATTGCTCATGTACGGTATTGCTCCGCCAAAGCTACGGACCCGGATGTCAACGGGCGCACGCGTTTTGAAAGGAGATTGCTATGAATGCGGGATATTGCCTGCCTCTTCTCAATTAGTTTATTTGTCGTCACTGCCGTAGTTTATAAGCATATTAAGTCCACAAAGTCAGGAAAATTGATCGTGCCATGTTCAAAATATTCCCAGTAACGCACTACTTGCGCCGCGCGGAGTAGCATCCGGCTGCGGTGATGAGGAACAGCGGGCACCTTCCTTTGCCGTTCTTAAGTTGTAACCGGGTATACCTAAGGGGCGTAGAACGAACATCACTCGCAGGCGTGGCGCCTTCTTGAGTTACATATATTTTCTTTCGTCTCGGCCGTAGTATAATTGTCCTCCTTTCCACAATCTATAGTTGCCCCTGCTCTGTACTGCCGCTTCAGGCGAACCCTCGAATCTGGCTGACTCAGTTATAATTTCCGGTTTGCAGCAGTGACGTACTTCCGGGGACGCTTGATGAGCACGGCTGTTAGCGGACGGCTAGCAGGCACGGAAAAACCGAAAAATGAGCCTTATAACGCTATCGCGTTAAAAATATTTAAAGGAATAAAAATTGTCTGTCTCATGCGCACAAAAAAAATGGTTGTACAAATGGTAAGCTATAAAACTGATAACGAAAAGTTAAATTTTAACACAGGCAGGGTTAGGGGAAAGTAAAGAAGACATCTGCATTAAATAATAACACGCCATTCAAACTATTTAAAAAAAACGTGCAATCAGGGGCCAATACAAAACGCATGAATGTTTGTAAAAAATGATGTGATGATTGTGTAAAAAAAGACACCTAATGGAACAAAAAGAGCTGTGTGGAAATTTATTAACCTAACTAAAATTCCCAATTGCTTAGCAAAGATCCCCAACTGAACCTTCAGGGGAACCTACTTGGGATTTGAAAATGTTTAGAAATAAAAAACAAGGAACGAATAAAGAGGTAAGGATTCCTGGTAACAACATCAAGGCGAAGGGGAAAGCATAGACCGCCTCTGGGGAGTTTAAATGGTTGATTGATTGATTGATTGTAGGGTTTAACGCGCCGACGCAAACGCAGGCGATGAGGCGCGCCGTAGTAGAGGGCTCCGGATTAATTTTGACCACCTGGGGATCTTTAACGTGCGCCGAAATCTCGTACACACGGGCGTTTTTGCTTTTCGCCTCCACCAGAAAAGCGGCCGCCACGGCCGGGAATCGAACCCGCGACCCCATCTTCGGGAGTTTAAAGGGGCCATGAAAACAAACTGCACGTTTTGTTCGTTAGAGAACTGCTTTGTCCCGATAACAATGATACTGTGGTGGAAGTTGTGGAGCCGTCCCCATCCCGGCTCTAGAGCTTCACCCCGCCACGTCTCCTAGATCGAGCGATCGCTGCCAGGTTCGTGGATCGCGTCGGCCCAACCCAGACCCATGTCCCAAACCCCGTGTTCCCAGCGCGTGACCAGCCGAACTAACGCGACCTGACCCATACCCTACTACGTTCCCCTGCGAAGTTCCCTGCGCGTCTCCAAGAGCTTTTCGACATTGCTTGGTTGTGTCGGCGGGTGTCGCTATACCGGGGCCGGTGTTCGCCGTATACACTTCATCATCATCTTCCGTGGTGGCAAGGACTTCACTGTCTATTTTCATGTCATCTTGTTCTCACCGAACCCGTCTATTTACTGTAGCCGCCTTCGACGAAGGGTAATGTAACGAGAAGCAAAAGAAGTAGACTGGCGCGCAGCGCCAGGGACGGAATTCGGAGCTGTGTCCTTTTCTAAAAAGTCCATTTCGCGTCCGTTTGAGTCGTGACGTAGTTGCACTTGCAACGCCTCTGACCAACGGATGTGCTGCGTCACATCCACTTATCTGCTTTCAGCCAATCAGGGCTCGCTCGAAACGGACACTTTGAACCGGTCATGAAATGGACAAAGATGGGAATTCCACCAAAGGTGTGCTCGAAAAGGAAGACGGAGTGGGTGGCGCGAACGCATTGCTCCTGCTCCAATGGCCGTTTGTACATACATTGCCTTTATTTGTAAACAGACCATCATCAACCCCGGTTTCTGTCGCCATTGTCCTTCCGCCACCTACCTAGCAATACCAATTTCATCAGAAATTTTGAATAAATAATCCAGATATTGAATCATACAAAGCAGTGCCCCCCCCCCTCCGCCACATTTCGGTAACTTCTCTATGACGTCACAGATTCCTATTTGCGCGATTGGCTGCCGCCGACCAACGTCATCCGCGAGAAACATGCCTAGGCCATTGCTTGGGGGGGGGGGGGGGGCTATAGCTTCCGTTTATCGTCTCACTCGAATGCCAACGTGCAGTTACAATACTGATAACTGTGTTTGTAGTTCAGGGCCGCATTACGTCAATCCTGCCTAGATTACTTCACTGAAGCGCGAAATTTAGGTGTTCCATTATCCCGCGTTTTTTTTTTCGGTTAAAAGAAACTTTACCATCCCTTTCAAAGGGACGCGACAAAGCTTTCTCCCATAAAACTCCGCCAACAGTGCGTCAAAACCTCCGTAAAAGTGCGTCCAACCATCGCTGAAAGTGCGTCCAATCGATCGTCGAATCTTCAGAGACCCAAAATCGCAAACGAAGAGCGAACCCATGCGACGCTTTTTCACGCACTAAGTAAACGCATCTATCAACGATCTAAATGTATACCGGTACGTGGTTTATGAGATAAAGGCATAGTACTGTACTCCTTCATAATCGATGCGCAAATCTCGAAAGTGGAACCTGTAATTTCTTATCTTACAATCGTTCCTTTTTCGAGATTTTCAAGTAATCATTTTGAAACAATGGAAGCCCGATTTCACGCACGCGCCTTGTGTCCAGAGATCTTACCAGAGTGTCGCGGTCGACCAACTGGTCTATATGGGTAAGCCGCAACCACATGCAGCGTATTTTCCGCGTTTTCACGCGCAGACGTCGCCCTGTGTTGACGCGCGCCGGCGCGCGTCGGCAATATGCACGGAGACGCGAGCTGACGCACGAGCAACGCCGATGTCTATGCTCGCCAGATATCGGCGTCGACGACGCGACAGGAAGCATCGGAAAGCGGGCGGCAGCGTCCGGGTTTCCTGTCCTCGTGGTTTGGGGTCCCTCCTTCCAGCAGGGAACAATCGATTTTTTTTAACCAGCGGTAATCGGCTTCATTGAAACAAACTGCAAGCTATTTCTGTTCCATTCGTGCTTGCTTGGATTTCATCGGCGTGATCGGGGATTTGGAATAGCTTGTTGTGAGTTAAATAAGGAAGCTCCGGCTACACCGTTTGTAGTATTAGCTTGATGAGGCTTGTCTGCAAAAACGGTGCGTGACGAACAAGCGTTATCAACGGCAGAATTCCAGCGACGCCTTCCATTCCATTCGCCGCTACCGTAGCGTGGTAGACCGGGGATGTGCGATAACTTTTCTCGACTCCAATAAGAGAGCTTTCGTTACATCACTTGAATTACTAGCATAATTGGCCCGCCTCCAAGATTGGTGCGTAAGAAACAAGCGTTGTCGCTGCCCGGATTACTCAAATACGGCTAAAATGAAACACGACCAAAATAGTTGTTTGCAACCTAGGTTACTATCAGGGTCGGCCTTACCTCAGTGGGCGCCCTGTGCGAACAGCTGCCAAGGCGCCCCCCCCCCTTATACCGCCCGTCAAACTAATTTTTACAGCGAAGCTATCTATGTGTAGGATACAGCAGACCATCTACGGCTACAGCGAAATGTAGACAAGAATCGCACGCGAGCGTAGCGCCGCCTAGCAGCGCCCAATCAAATATTTGGAATCGTAAAAGTGTGCGCCACGCTTCAGCGTAATGAAAGAATCATAAAGTGTACTATAATGTCGTAGCCTTTCTTATTGTGACATGACACGCGGCTTATACGCCCCTGAAAATTGATGTCTTCCCAGCAATAGATATGTGTTGAGAGGTGAAGCTGACTTCAAGGCGATTGGTTTTACGCTCGGTCATCAAAATTTTCTAGGCCAATCCTAAGCCTTCTTGACCACAAAGAATTCAAAGAATAAGCTTTACCTTTAAACGTGCCAAACGTACTTTATGACAGTTAGAAATAAAGGTGTTTTTTTCCAGCTTTCCGGCATAAAACGTTTCAACCTCGCTCGGGACGTAAGCTTGTACATGGAATTTTTTGTTGTCTGCGCACTTTCGGCATGGCCTGCAAAGTTTTGACAAAGTCTACGTTGGCTTTTCCACATTGCGTGTTGACAGTGGAACATGCCCATTAATGTATGAAGGAAGTATAATTACATAGAACGGCTGCAACTCTTGTTTCATTGCCGCTATCCAAAAATCAAGTTACAAAATAACAGCTAAGGCAGCTGGAACAATACGCCAAAGTTCATTTACGTTTCAGAACTACATACGTCACACGGAAGTTGTAAATTTTAGGGAATTCCCGTCGGCTGTCAATAAGTGGGATTCTACGGGAGGGAAACAGACAGACCTATGCTCGGCCGCTGGAAAAAAGAAACTCTAGTGTGTCCAAGTTTCCTTCAGGTGATAATAAGGAATTGCACTTTTTCAGAGCTCTTCGATGTAAGGAGTTGCGAAACTCCGCCTCAAAAAATGGTCCGCACCTGGACCCCCCCCCACACACACACACACACACACACGCACACACACTTTGGATCGTGCGTATGGTGGCGCCACCGCACGCACTATCCAAAAATCTTACTAATTATTCAAACTGACAATTTAACGTTAAAATTTGTTTAATTCTTTATTTTTGTGCTTTCGCAAGCTATTCATTGCTATCTCAACTCCAGTTTTTAGATAGCGATTGTTTCTGCGTCCGGGCAACTGCCTCGACCAATTAACGCTTGTGCGGGCACTCCGGAAAAACATAGGTTCGACCTGAAGCACTAAATTTGCAGTTATTGCTTGGCCTACAGCACATTGTATGCCAAAAACAATCCAGTAGCCGACCAAGCGGCTCGAACTAATCCCTTTCAGCTTGCATAAAGCCGTCGAAGCAATTTTTTATGTATTTTTTTTTTTGCCGTCAGAAGACCGATGACGACGCGCAGCAGACGACAGTGCGCAAGCGACGGTTGACCCCACGGTCGCATTTCACTTTGCTACTCTTGCTTCGTGTGTATATAAAACACTTGCAAAGTTGAACACATTGGGCTCCTTTGGCATAACAAGCTTACTTAAGTCATCAAATACCATTTTTCGCCCAGGTCGACGAGCGGCGAAGCACGTTGTATGGTTTGTTTTGTCACCAACAGATGGTGCCACTGTAAAACACGATCCAAAGCAGTGGACCAATCGTAGGGTCACCTTTATATACATGGGGCCTATGGAGAGTTTCGCAATTTCTATATCAAGTAACTCTGCACTTAATCGCCGCAAATTACAAACAAACAATTTTGTTTTGTGCACTCCTTGAACGACGGCGTGCCCAAAGCATATTAGAGAGTTTTAGTATAGCGTTTTAGCTGTAGCGTTAACGTTTTGCGGGCCGCAATCGCGAACGGATAGCGCCTCGTTATGCTACGGTTAGCGTGCCCGCTAACGCTATGGGCGCGCTAAAGTGGTGCTTTCCGCTATACTAAAACTCCCTATTGTCACTCACGTTGAGACTCGGCACCGCAGCTTCGCTGGTCATCCTTCTTCATCTCGAAGACAGGCGCGGAAACGTAGACTAAGAAAAGTAATACACAGGACGACGCGCGTCGTCCTGTGTATTACTTTTCTTAGTCTACGTCTTTCCGGGCCTGTCTTCGAGATGAGTCAGCACCAACTCGCCCAACTTGCCATCCTGTTAAACATCCTTCTTCACAGAGCGAAAGGACACTGAATGTTTTTTTATAAGTACCTTTTCGCGATTCTTTTTTTTTTTTTTTCAGGAGGATGCCTTATCGCGAAAGAAAATTGTGTTTGGCAGTTTATTCACGCGAGCTATGTATATCGGTGGCTGAAGCCTGCAACTGCAAACCAGTAGCGCCAACCAGAATTAGTTCCCACCATGACGCCACCTAAGGTCCCAGTTGGTCACAGTCCATGTGACGTATACAGGTGAAAAGAGACTTGCAAGTAAAAAAAATTAAGTTTTCTTGTATTAACCAAAATCCAGACAACTGCAGTTTTTCATCAAGAAGCTAACACGCCCTGTAGCGACGCCGTAACATTGAATGGCTCATTCTAAATTATCATAAGCAACCAGACAGTGCTGAGGCACGGATACGATGGGAATTAAAAGGAAACATGTAGTGCTACAGCTACTCTCAAATAGTTGGAGCAGGAATAAGATACCGTATTGAAAGGACCGGTAAAGCGTCCGTCATTTTTTTTTTTCGTAGAACACGCCCGCAAAATTCAATTTTTTTTACAGTACCATGTACAGTACTCACGGATTGAACCGCGACACTGCGAGCGCGTGGCCTGTGGTACATCCAGCGCCGCCCGTGGACGCCCGTGGAAGCTAGGTATTGCATAGTGGTATACCACGAGGGTTAGCGTGTTATTCGTAAGCGTGCCGCTTCCGGTTGCCAATAAGCGGGGCCGTGGTTCCCCGCAGCGACAGCGGTGCGCGGCCAGCCTGGAGCGCGTTTGTGCGCCGGTGGTAGCCGCCTGGCGCAGCCAATTTCGCGACATCGTCTGCTCGGGCGCTCTTCTTACGCGTGCCCTTCCGATGCGACACAGATAATGTGCATGTAAGGCTCGGTCACGCTTACCTGAATAAAACGAGCAGCTGCACGAAGGAATACCCAACTTTATTCCATGATATAAACTAAAAAAAGAGGAGAGCCGACGAAGTGCTAATGCACCGCACCACACGTGAACGTGCTTGCAAAGGCGTCTTTTCTTTTTTTTTTTTTAGTTTACATCCTGAAGTAAAGTTTGCAGTTCCTTCGTACAGAAGTGTTTTTTATTCATATGAGCATGACTGTGCATTACATGAACGTTACCGTGCCGCATTGGAAGGGCACGCGCACACGATGTCGCAAAATCAGCTGCGTGCATAGCCGGGCTACTACTGTGGGCGCACAAACGCGTTCCAGCGCTTCAGGCTCGCAGCGCCCCGCTGTCGCTGCGGGGAACCGCACTCCCGCTCATTGGCAACCTGAAGCGATAAGCCTACGGTCAACGTGCTCTCATCCTCACGATATACCACAATGCAACACCTGGCTTCCACGGGCGTCCACGGGCGGCGCTGCATCTACCAGCGGCCACGCGCTCGCAGTGTTGCGTTTGTATCCGTGAGCACTGTACGCGTGCCTCCTTATTGGTTAAACGCGCTGCGCAGAGGACCAGGCCACGGTAAAAGAAACGATTTCTAACACCGGGGGCCAGACCTACAAGGAAACACTGGCGAAATTCGGAAGTGGGGGTTCTTATTGCTAGAGGAGTAAAACAGCGTGCGCGCTACGTCCAGGTAGATACCACAAGAATCATATTGACAGGCGGACAAAGTTTCAGAGTTAAACTTTGGGACAGTAGAGTTGGGGCATATTTTGGCTTTTACATGAAAGATTCATAAGTATTATATTTATCATCATGAATTTATTCGGTGCTTAATAAGAGTGTCTCGGCAGTGGTCTGGGGTGGAGAAATTTTTGGCGCACCACTTTTCCTCCCACTCATGGGCGGACGTTTAGCGGGGAGAACTGATTGTTGTCAATATGAGCACAACCTGCTCATGTAATGTTGTAGACCCTGTGAGGTTTGCCAGGATAGATCAGGCTAGTTTAGCTTAACACAGCAATTAGGCTTTCTCTTGTACTTTAAGCGTCATTCTTCAGTCTTTTCTGTTTCTCTCTAAAACTTTCAACACACACCAGTGACATACCATTTCTGTCTTTTTTTATTTAAAAAACAAAAAAACAACCATGTTTAAAAACGAGCCTGGGTGGAGACAACTGTAGCCACGGGTTGCCATAAAACGTCTTTCTTCAGTCTGTTTGCAAGAAAGGAGGGACAGACTTCAGTCGAGGCCAAATAATTTATTGATTGTAGCGTTTAACGCGCCGACGCAACGCCGGCGATGAGGCGCGCCGTAGTGGAGGGCTCAGGGTGAATTTTGACCACCTAAGGATCTTTAACGTGCGCCGAAATCTCGTACACACGGGGCGTTTATGCTTTTCGCCTCCATCAGAAAAGCGGCCATCGCGGCCGGGAATCGAAACCGCGACCTCTCGCTCGGCAGCGCAATGCCTTAGCCACTGAGCCACCGCGGCGGGTTTCGCCAAAGAACCCAGGACGGTCTAAAACAATTTAGGCACGGTTCCTGACTCCTTCGTAGTGATGACGTTCTCCGGTGTGATTGGGGCTTTAAGAAGAAAAACAAACAAAATAACAAACAAACAAACAAACAAACAAACAAACAAACAAACAAACAGTTCAGTAAAACTTTATTGAGGTTGGGGAAGGGATTAAAGGGAGAAACTTGGGTGGAGTCCTCTTTCCAGGGCCCCAGAAGCTTGTGCCCCGGCCCAGGCCCTGTCGATCAGCTGGCGCTGGTCTTCCAAGGCTTCGCTGGCCAGAGTCGCCTCCCACGTTTCTAGTGAATGAGGTGTATTGTTCTCTGTTTGCCATATAACTGGGCAATTCCATATGGTGTGGAAAAGGGTGGCTTTTTCATTGGATTGATAACAGTCCTCACTAAATCTGTCTGGGAACATAAGCGCCAGCCTTGATTTGTGTGGGAATGTGTTAGTTTGTATTCTTCTCAGTGTTTGTGCATCGTGGGCGTTTAGTGCCATGTGAGGAGCGGGTAGCGTTCTCCTTTCAAGTCTTTTTCTTTTAAGACGTTCTCCGTAGGATTCGTATGGTGGAAGGGCGTAGCAGTGGTCCTCGTCGCTGCGGTTCGTAAGACTTCTCGCAAGCGAGTCAGCGCTCTCGTTTCCTTCCAAGCCTTCGTGCGCAGGGCACCATGTAATGTTGTGTACACGGTTCAGCTCCCTTGGGATGATATGTTTAGAGCCAATGGGTATTACTCCGGCAGTGATGTTTTTGATGGCTCTTGTCGAGTCCGTGATGATGTTTAAGCTCCTGTCATTTGCTTCTCCCCATCTGATAGCCATCAGAACAACACTGGTTTCGGCTTCATCAGTGTCCTGTTTTCTAAGGGTGGCGTTGTCTATGGGGGAGCCTTTGAAGTCAACAACTGCTGCAATGGAAGAGCCGTGTGGTCCCTTACTTGCGTCAGTGTAGACAGTGTTTGCATGATTTCCGAACTTTCTTCTTAGAAAATTAGTTCTTGCTATTCTCATTTCCTTGTTGAAGGTTTTGTCCATGTGTTTGGGTATAGGTAGGGTTTTTATTCCCTTCCTTTGGTCTGGTGATAGTTCTATCGTTCTATTCAAGAATTCTTTTTCTGCCGGAGAGCCAATGTTGGATAGGATTGCTCGGCCTGTGCGAGTTTTGAGTAGTCGTTCTTTTTGGTTAGCGAGCACTCCATCCCTTATTTCTTCGAATGTGTTGCACACTCCGAGATCGTACAGCTTTTGATTAGCTGTGTAGATGGGGAGGCCGAGTGCTGTTTTATAGGCTGTTCTAATTGTCGCATTGATCTTATTGAGGTCGTTACCCTTTAGAAGGTTGAAGGGTAGGCTGTAAGCTACTCTGCTAATTATTAGGGCTTGGGTAATCCTCAGCGTGTCCTCTTCTCTCATTCCGTTTCGGGTTCTGGTGATTCTTCTTATAATCTTGGCTAATTGTTGGGTGGTTTTGGCGACTCTTTTTAGGGTTTCGTCGGCTCCGTTGTTGCGTTGGATTACCATGCCCAAGATTCTTATTTGGCTTCTCTCAGGGATTGCTTTCGAGTCGATGTAGAGTAACGTTTGCTTTTCATGGCCTAAGGGGAATACTCTGACTAGCTCTGATTTTTCAGGGGCGCATTGCAACCCGTTGTTGGCCGCAAGTTCTGTGATTTCATTGATTGCGTTTTGCAGCGTTTGGATTTTTTGATTTCTGTTGCCTTTTTTTGTCCATAGGGTGATATCGTCCGCGTAAATTGCAGCCCCGAGTTGGTCGTATTCTGTGATTCTTTTTGCTATCTCTATCATAGTGATGTTAAAGAGAAGCGGTGAGATGATAGATTCCTGTGGTGTGCCTTTGTTGGGCATGTCAAAGAGATCTGACTTCGTGTCTCCAATGCAAATGGTAGCCGTTCTGTCGGACAGGAATGCTTTCACGTAGCGGAAGGTTCTATCCCCGCATTCTAGCCTCTCTAGAGCTGTCAATATGGCGTCGTGTCACCTCGTACGTAGCGTACTCCGACCAAGAAACAAAGGGCGTCGTACACGGTTTCGAACCCGGAACGACATAGTCCATGCACGAATGCTTGGCAAGTCATCAACAGCCCTCATCACATTCGAAGGCAACACAGTCCCGCGCGCAGTATACTACTACGGCGGAGAGATTACCTGTTTCTTATACAAAGCAACAAGACAGATATGCCAAATCTGCAGAAAGACAGGGCACAGAGCCGATGTGTGCCCTAACCCCCACGTCAACATCTACTCAACATGCGGCATGGAAAATCCGCAAGAACACAAATGTTCACCCAAATGCGCGCTTTGCCAAAAGGAACACCCAACGGGATCCAAGGAGTGTGAACTAAAGTTCAGGAAGCCCAGAATTCCACCCGGTAACAGAAACAAGTCACCCAAGAAACACGAGCGACCTAGATGGTTCGATGAAGACTGGCCAGCCCTGACTGAAGGAGCCGACGTCTACGAAAGCCATGACACAGCAACGACCCTTCGAATCAAAGGCCCCGGTTCGAGCTGGCCCAAGGAGGCAGGAACCAACGCCCCATCAGGAATGAAGCACGCAGCCCAAGAGAGACGGGAGACGCCCAAGTCAACCAAGCAACTTAAGGTGAGCTGGTCCGGAGTAGCCTCCCCAAAATCCAACACACAGACAGAACGCGCACTAACGAAGAAGGATAGGCAAAGTAGAATTATCGAGTCACTAAAAGGCCGAAATTGCCTTGTTACGTCAGAATCTGACAGGACCCTACAAAAAGCAGGAACCCCTAGAAAGCAGCCGCAATGCAAGGTTCGTGCTTAGTCCACCACCAGCACCGATACCACAACCCCAGGTACCACCTGCGCTGCTAAATGACCCCTGAGACATAGGCCTCTTCGTTGTACAAATGCAAGAAGCCGTACATAATCGCCTAGACATAATACAAGCAGAACAACAGAAACTAACCCAAAGGAAGCAGAACGAAACTAAGAGAAAATCCGATTCGCCGACAAGCCCTAGACAAAGGAAGCAAATTGCACTAGATGCTAACTCCATCTCGTCGGACTCCGAATTAAACGAATCGATGAACGATGACGAGGAGGAAGACCCGTAGAACACCTGCCACTAGAAACAGGGATAGCCCACCAAAAGAACAACTCCTTATATGGCAGTGGAACTGCAGAGGTATCATAAGCAAGAAAAGCTCACTTGAAACTTTCATCGACACACAAGGTCCCAAACCAGATATACTCTGCCTACAAGAAGTAAATTCGCAAGTCGGTCTTAAAGGATACACTAGAACTTTGTTATCCCCGGACCAACGTGCCGCAATATACGTGAAAAAGGACATCACGGCGATTGAGTACAAGGCTATCTCACGATCCCCCTCAGCAAACATCGTCGAAATAATACCCAACTCTCGCGGAAAGAAAAGCCTCTTTTTACTAAACATCTATAGCCCACCATCCAGCCCAGATGAAGACTTCGATCCAATATTTAAAGAATTGGAGAGAGTGGCGTCGTCGCTAGGCGCTGCATCCAAAGGGACGCTGAAGGGATTTGTAAACATTGCGAGATCACTTGTGCGGATTAAAATTTAAAGTCCCTCCCTTGGCCGTGTTTGCAGCACTCTTGGTGCGATTGCGGGAATTTATTTAATAGAAAAATCGAAAGTGCGGTTCTCCTTTCTGCATCCTACTTGCCGATTTTCCGTGACGTATCCTATGACGCGAACTTTTTCAATTGGCTTGACTGCGCGGCTCGCCGGTCACAGCGTTGACTTATAGTTAGTGGGCCGGCCGCCGGTGGGGTGTCGCAATTCGATCGCGCAGTGAAATCGGTGCCCCACCATTGAGAAGATCTGTGTCCGGAAGAATGTGGGTTTATTTCGTTATTTTGCCCACTGTGTTAAGCTTAGTTCATTTGATGAAGCCAAAATAACAAAATAACAAAAAGAGCAGATACGTGATACTTATATCGGCGTACCGACGGTTCGCTGAATTCGCTTCACCGGTGTTGTAAGCTGCATATTCGCGTGCGACTGCTGTGCTTGAAGAACATCTAAGGCCAAACGGTCAATGAAAGACGGAAGGAGTGACAGCAAAGCTAATTTATGTAATAAGGAATTAAAATCAGCCTAAGCTTTTAAGGTAAAGGTAAGCTTTTTAGGTAAGCTTTTTAGGTAACCAAGGTGCACGAGAAGAATCTTTAGCGCAGGTGCTCCCTGCACCACAACCGCACATTGGCGGTCGCTTTTTCTGCCTGAAGGAACGCATTCTGTGGTGATAAGATACTTGTGGCGGCTAGGAGGAAGTTTAATGAACAAGTTCATTCAGTAAACGCTCAGCTTAGCGGCTTGGTGTGCTTCATCCGGGTAGGCCTATGGTAAGTATACTTTTTGTTTGTAGACCTGTTATATGTGCGATTTTTATCATCCGTGAATTCTTTCCTACAGCCGTGTATTCAAGCAGAGCCCCGTCAGCCCGGGGTACAAATTTTAACAAGTTGGCGGTATTCGGTAAACGACATACATTATCCAAGACACAAAATCACGCGTGCACATGTGTTTGACGCCACTGTTGTTACGGCCGACAACTTGTGGATGCTTCTCTTTGCTTTTCACCAACCACCATAGCCTGCCTATTTAGTTCTAGGCTGAGAAAAGGAATCGTACACCATAGCGGGATCCCCATTTGCCATCTTGCGCATCTATGGCAGGACAGCCAGTTTTTTCTACAGTTCTTTTTGCAACTCCTTCTTAATCTGTCGTGCTAAGCTCTCGCACACAAAAATAATGACCGAGTTTGGAAACCCGGCTGACTGAAAGCGGCAAACCTGATTATAAAAGATTTCATTGGCAAGGTGGCCGCACGACGTTTTTACTGCGGATCCAAGGCCATCGTGGGAAGCAACACTGCGCACAAAAGAACGGGACGCCAGACAGAGACACAACAAAAGTTCTGACTCAGAGTCACTGTTTATTAGAAACCTAAAGAACATATATGCACGCAAGTGCGCACATGCGCGGACGACCCAGGTTCAAATACCACACCAACAGAAATGTGTTCTTGTTTATTTACTTTCTCTTCACAGCCCCGGCCATTTTGGTACCATTCGTGTTGACGCACAACGACGACGACTATGGTCGCTTTTGTCATTTGTTGAGGCGCCTTAACACATCAATTTTTTCCAAGTCGGCGATAGCCAAATGTTCCTAATGGCTTGGGTGCTTATGCGCCTCGACCTTCCATCTGTCAAGGCCTCACACCTTCAATATTTCTGACAGTCAACCGCACGCGCTCGGAAGCGGGTGTGCAGAACCGACGTTGTGGGGTCATTTCAAGCGCCATTTTTACCACCCCGAAAGAAAGAATGAACAAATAAATCTCGCAGCAGGGTGCGCTTTCCCTATTTTCTTTTGTCTGGCCGGGTGTGAACGTGCACGACATGCCAGCTGCAAGCTGTCGTAGCAGGCGGGAGCTCCTCATTGCTATTCAAAACTGGAAACGTCCATATTCTCAACGGGTGCTCCACAAACAAAAAAATTACTGAGAAATTAGTATGTTTGCATTTTTGCAGACAACTGGACGTAGTGACTGCGGTGTTTTATTAGGTTGCTTTTGCCAATTCAAAATTGCTGAGACCGATGCATAACCGGCCGAATCTCACCGGCAAATGTTATGCTGTAAGGTTCGTACTGCCTATGGCTAAACGTTGAGATGGCTTGGGCTTGACCCTTATATTTTACTGGTGCGGTGTTAACCCAATCAAAAAGTACTGTAGCTCTTTCCATAATTGATTGATTGTAGGGTTTAACGCGCCGACGCAACGCAGGCGATGAGGCGCGCCGTAGTGGAGGGCTCCGGATTAATTTTGACCACCTGGGGATCTTTAACGTGCGCAGAAATCTCGTACACACGGGCGGTTTTGCTTTTCGCCTCCATCAGAAAAGCGGCCGCCGCGGCCGGGAATCGAACCCGCGACCTCGTGCTCAGCAGCGCAACGCCTTAGCCACTGAGCCACCGGGGCGGGTTAGCTCTCTCCATAAAACATTTCATTGGGGCTACTCAACGGCAAAAATTGAAATAGCGAGGACATTGCGGGCGAACCCGCCGCGGTAAATCAGTGGCAATGGCGTTATGCTGCTCAGCCCAAGGACGCACGTTCGAATCCCGGCGGCGGTGGCCGCTTTTCAGATGAAAGCGAAAAGCGAACACGCCCCTTGTGCCGAGATTCCGACGCACGTTAAAGATTCGCACGCGGTCAAAATTAATCCAGAGCACTCCACTAAGGCACGCCTAATAGGCCAGGTGTATCTTCGGCACATTAACTCTTTCGTTACCGCGGAAAAATGACCAATTTTTAGGGGTCTAACACAACCTTTTTCTGTGCTGTACATATTGGTTAGGCACACATTGCAGTGACATAAAATGCAGATGATTCCACGCACTTTCCAACGACACCAGTTTATATAATGTTTTCATAAATAATGATTGCGAAAAAATTATCGAATTTGAAATTTTTGTCCAGGCGTCGAAGAAAATAGAAAAAAGTCAGTTGTGTATAATAAACCACCAGTTATAGAAAAAAGATTAGAATATACATTTTGCAGGTAAACATTTCAACAAGCCGTCCTAGAAAAAAAATTGAGTTGAGCGGTACAATGTCAGATATAAAAGAAAATGTTAGCCCGCGTGGTGCCTGTGCCTTGTGGTGAAGCCCAACCACTATTTCAAATTTTGCTATTTTGGATGGTTCTCTAGAAGAAATCTGGTGATTTGACATTACTATTCTGCCGCCGGACGCGCGGTTCACCGTTGAAAGAGCGGATGTGCGGCAGCCACGCTACGGCCGGTCTCCTTTCGAACACCAACTGCCACAAGAATACGGATATCCTGTGGCCGGTCGCTTGCCGTGTTTCGGCTGAACACCGCTTCCCGAAGGAAAAACAGATGCCCTAAAGCCGTACTCTGGTCGATTTCTTTCTCAACATCGGCAGCCGAAAGGCAACTGAATATCTGGCAGCTGCCATTGCGCGTCTGAACACGGGCGGCTGGAGAAATACCGAAGCGCTGGTTGCCGAATGATGGCCGTTCATCGTATGATCAGTGGCTGCCAGAACCTGGATGCTGGCCGGACATACCAGAAAGCGGCTATAGACGGGCTGGTCTTGGGACACACTTTCTGTGCCGCCTGGGAAGACCCTAAAGAGAAATTCAGTGTTTACACGGCCCAGAATCGTTTTTGCGGAGGTTTCTCTTGTATCATTTAATTTTCCGATTTTGCTCATGATATAGCTTAAAGGGGCACTGACACAAAATTTTGAAGGCGAGATAACTTCGGAGATAGATTGGTGGGAACACATATACATCATCTGCAAAATAGCGGCGAATACAGCCTAGAACATATTTAAAATCAATTTTAAAGTGTGCGAAACGCAACCGAGCAGCCAGCAGAGGAACACGCGCAATCGACATCCCGAGGCTATTCAGCCCCAGGCTAGGACTTCAGCCCCAGGCTAGGAAACGAGGTGGGGTGGCGCTTAGGTGGGAGAGCGGTAGCTTTTTTAGGGGGCCCCGCGCAGCAAAGGAAGGCAAACTAGGAGACAAAGGGGAAGCAAGAGACACATGCATACTCAACGCGGGGAGGCAGCCAGGCCTAAAGCTAAACGGAGAACCTACGGACGTAACTGAGAGCGTTGACAGAAGCCATTTAAGTGGAAACAATGGAACAAACAACTCTGTAAACGACAAAAACAGACCCCGTAAGCGGAGAGGGAAAAACAAATGCAATAAATATTTAATCAGCTACATAAATATGCAGGGAGGCAGAAAGCCAGATAAGTGGGTGGAAATTCAAAAGCAACTTGAACGGGAAGGAATAGACGTGTACGCTTTAGCCGAGACTCACCTCCGGGACCTAGAAGCCCCACCTATCATAGACAATTATGTCTGGGAAGGTTGCAACAGGACCACAGGAATGAAGAAAGGGGGAGGTGTTGGCATGCTCATTAAACAAGGGACCGACTGGCAGAGAGTGCATGAAAGTTGTAAAGAGCATCTATGGGTTAGAGGCACCATAGAGGGGAAAAATACATGGTTAGGAGTGGTGTATCTGTGGACCGGAAGTAGTGCTAAGGAAGAAAATGAGGAAATGGTAAACTGTTTGAGAAGAGATATAAACGAGTTCAAAGATTCGGGCGAAATAATCATAGTTGGAGATATGAATGCCCATATAGAAGGTTTGGATGGATACACAGACCACAACGGTTCTCTAGTGATAGATCTATGTCAGGAAAACCGGCTTGTAATAGTAAACACGGAAAGCAAGTGTGACGGACAAATAACGTGGGAAAGCGGTAACAGACAGTCCAGCATAGACTACGGTTTAGTATCCGAGACAGTATACGGAAGGCTGCGGGAAATGAAGATAGATGAAAATGGAACAGACAGCTTAGGAAGCGACCACAAGCGGTTTAGCTTGCACTTTGGAGGCGTAACCCGGACAAATGCAGAAATAGGTACAATAGGAGGAAATAATTTGAATAATGAGCAGTTAAAGATCATCGCTGATAGATTGGAAGATGAAATCAATAAATACCCAGGCAAAAATTGGGATTAAGATGAAATAATTGCGTTCATAAAGGGTAAGATTAATGAAGAAAAGGAACGAAACCGATGGAAAGGGAAGAGAAAGCCGAGAAGCTGGTGGGATAAGGAAATAAAAGAGGCTATCGACCAGCGAAGAAAGGCGTCGAGAGAACATAGAGAAGCAAAAAGAACTAGTATGGAACCGGAGGTAGTGAAGGAAAAGTGGGATGTCTACCGTGGGAAAAAACTAGAAGTGCAGAAAATGGTGCAAGCGAAGATCAAGCAGAAAAGCGAACAATGGATGGCAGAAATACGGAAGAAGGACAAAAGCGCATCCAAGAAGTTTTGGAACCATGTAAAATCACTAAGCTCAAAAAACGATAACCATCAAAAATTCCTGATTGATGAGGAGGGGAAACACTTAGAAGGAGAGCACGCGTTAGCGCATATTCATCGAGTGATTAGTGAGAAGTTTAGGATAATAGTGGTAGGGAAACCTGCACCGATAACATCAGCGCCACAAAAGACTGCGGAAAGGGAAATAAGTTTGAGCAACCTTGATTGGAAAAAAGCAGAGCAAAAGGTTTCCCCCAGACAGCAGTGGGCCCGGACGGAATACCAATGCAACTGATAAACCTACTTGGACCTAAAAGTAAGGAATCGTTTATGAGGGCAATAGATAAGGTAATAGAAACCAAACAAGTACCAGAGGACTGGTTAGAAAGTAGGATGAATTTAATATATAAAGGCAGAGGAGACAAAGCCAGTATTGAGTCATACAGACCACTCACAGTAACGTCGGTGGTGTATAGATTCGTAATGCAGGCGATAAAATTAGAAATTCAAGCATGGATGGAAGAAAATGAAATACTTGGGGAACTGCAGAATGGATTTAGACAAGACAGGCGACTGGATGACAATCTGTTCGTGATAACGCAATGCATTGAAATTGCGAAAGCACAGAATAGACCACTATGGATTACGTTCTTGGACATTAAAGGGGCATATGACAACGTAAACAGAGAACGGCTGTGGAGAATGTTGAAACTCCAGGGATTAGATGACGAGTTAGTACAGTTCCTTATAGCAATCTATAAAGACAATAGAGTGCACCTTACTTGGGAAGGACAGAAATGCGCCCGGCAGGTCAACATCCATCGGGGACTGAAACAGGGATGCCCTTTGAGCCCAATACTGTTCATGCTTTACATGGCAGGGTTAGAAAAGAAACTGGAAGAAAGTCAAGTAGGGTTTAGCCTAACCCATATGCTGCAAGGCGAAGTGGTACAACAGCATATTCCGGGAATGTTATACGCAGACGACATTGTTCTTTTAGCTGATAACCAAACCGATATGCAGCGGCTAATAAATATTTGCGGCCAGGAAGCCACTGACCTCGGGTTAAATTTCGGTGCAGAAAAATCAGGAATAATGGTTTTCAATGACGCTACCACCCGACGTAGTGTCTATCCAGCAAGGCGAATTACCTAGAGTCAAGGAATATAAATATTTGGGAGTGTGGATAAACGAAGGGGATAGCTACTTAAGTACTCACGAGGAGCAACTTAAGGTTAAGGGAAAGCGAAACGCAGCTATAATGAAGCATAGAGCTCTGTGGGGGTATAACAAATATGAAGTAGTAAGAGGAATGTGGAAAGGAGTAATGGTTCCGGGTCTCACGTTTGCGAATGCTGTACTCTGCTTAAAATCAGACGTTCTATCACGCCTTGAAGTAAACCAGAGAACGGTAGGACGTCTGGCTTTAGGCGCGCATGGAAAAACAACTAACGAAGCAGTTCAGGGAGATATGGGCTGGGCGTCGTTTGAAGTTAGAGAAGCTCAGAGTAAAATATGCTTTGAGATGAGGTTGAGGGCAATGGATCAACGAAGGTGGGCAGCTAAGGTTTTTAGGTACCTATACTTGAAAAGCGTGGACACGCAGTGGTTAAGAAAGACTAGAAGGCTAACGATGAAATACGGAAAGAACAGTGGGGAATCCAAAACAGCCAAGGTAACCAAAAAAAAGGCAAGGCAGATTGAAACGAATAAATGGAGGGAAAAAATGGAAGCCAAAACGTCGTTAGAGATGTACAGGGCTGAGAAGATGAACATCAGAAAGGAAAATTTCTACGATAATTCCCAGGGCAGTGCTTTGCTTTTTGAGGCTAGAGCAGGTTGCCTGCGAACTAAGAGTTTTGTGGGGAAGTATTCACAAAATGATGGGGTATGCGTGGTCTGCGGAAAAGAAACAGAAACTATGCGGCACATCGTGCTAGAATGTGAGGGTATCCATCCAAATCTACATGAAGGGAATATTGGGCTGTCAGAAGCGCTAGGATTTAAAGGTATCACAGAGGAAGTTAACCTCAAGGCTGTCGAGGGGACGAAAAGAAGATTAGAATGCTGGTGGACGAAAAGCAGGGAGGGGAATATTGCCTAGGACAGTTACCACTTGTAACAGAAAAAAAAAAGTATTTTGTGCCTAATAAGCTTTTTGTGCCTGCCCTAAGCAGCGCTAGTATTGAACCAAAAGTGTAAAACATAGGTATATTAGTTTTTTTTTGGTAAGATGACATGTCATCGCCCCAATACAAAGGGGAAACCAATAGAAATCATCATCATCATCATCATCATCATCATGTAAATAAACAACATCCAAACACGTCACGAGTTTGTGTTTGCCGCTTCCGCACTGCCGGCGTTTTTCGCCGGCTCGCCCGGCTCGCCGCTCCAATCGGAGGGCCGGAGGGCGGAGCTTCTGCTTTCGAGAACGAACGACCCGATCGTTGGCGGTGGAGGCGCCGTGATTTCGTCAGCTCATCGGGCAGCTGGCCGCGACCAAAGTTCTACAGCGATTCCAGGCACTCTGTTTCTATTACTGCTTGTTACCATTGGATGCGAAAACGCGCCGGAGGCACGAAAAGCCCACTGAGCTAGCCGCACGGTCGCTGTGCAGGCGGCGGCCACGGCCGCGAAGTGGCCCAGGCCGGCGCAGGTAGCTCGAGTGATAGCTTGTTACCGCTGCACGAAATTGTCCCCAAGTCCCGACCATGGTGGCTTACATGAGAAAGGAGTTAATGATGCGATGGCGGGTTGCATTAAAAATTGCCATCTGCACCGCTTACGAGAGCGGCACTCGAATATCCGCCGCAGTGCTAAGCTGAACACATCTGTAGGCGGACCTGTAGGCAGACCGGCCGGCTGCTCCCAGCGCGCGTCTTTCCACCTACCGTCTCGAGCGTCACGCGTCGTTCTTTAGCCGCGGTAGCATTTGCACTCGCAGCGCCTGCGTCACATCCACGGTGGGTTTTTAGTAAAGCGCCTCACGAGATCAGTACGTGGGGGCATTCGCAGAAACTGCCGTCGATGCGGATTCGACAGTGCTACGGCGGCTCTGCTCCGTGATATCCCTCCGACGGTCACGTGGTCAGCTTTGTTCACACAAAATCCACAAAATCCATCGTTTCGCGGCACTCGCTGAAACCGAAACTGCGACTGGCCGTATTGAAAATGCCTCTAATTAAACAACCGTCGCACGCTGAAGCAAATGAGGTTTCTACAGGTTATAAGTAGGTCACTAGCTACTTATCGCAAAAAAAAAAAAAAAAAAAACAAGATGCAAAATTTTTGTGTCAGTGCCCCTTTAAGCTTTAGATAACGAAACGCGGCTGCGGCGGCTGCTATTCTGATGGAGGCGAAAAGCAAAAACGCCCGTATGTACGAGATTTTGGCGCACGGTCAAGATCCGCAGGTAGTTAAACTTCATCCGGAGCCCTCTACTACGGCGCGCCTCATCGCCTGCGTTGCGTCGGCGCGTTTAAACCCCACAATCAATCAATAGATAACAAAACTTTTTCCTGTAAGACCTCAGTAGATCTTTCGATTCTCAATCCCATACCTTGCTTGTTGATAGAATAATCACCTTGAGCAATAATCCGCCAATAGTAACATTGGTGAGTCCGTATGTTGTGTCTTATTCAATAGAATACGAGCGTCTGGTTGTTGCCTCATCTGGCGTAGCATGGGGTTCAGTTTTGCGGCGTTATTATATTAAGGGTGCATTTGTTGGTGCTGGCCGTAACGTGTGTGGTGTGCGGCGTCATTAGAAAACCCCGGGTAATATATAGTCCGGCTGTTAACCGCATACGTGAGAACGCGCTTCACGAGCAGCGCCCGGCTTCGTCCAGGCTTACGCGTAACACTAAAAAAAATATACCAAGGAAACAGTTCATGTGAGTCCACGCCTCTAGGTGGGAGCACAAGACTACGCGCGCTACTGACGTCCAGTTCGCGGAGCCTGTTGCAGCCGGTTCTAGCACTTGCTGACGCCTCACACTTTGGGAGAAATGTGAAAGCCTGCGGACAAAACGATCCGGGCCCGTCAGTCATCCAAGAGGAAGAGGGCGATATAGGTGGATGTGACGGTGACTACTACTATCACTGTGAAAAGCAACGACGGAACATGTAAATCAACAATTTCCAACCTAATGCAAGGCGTGGTGGTGTGTCCTCAGTGCTTACATAGAAAGAAAATTTCCAGCTTCGCTATGGTGAAAGCTTTGCGCGACTAAGTGCAAGCTTTGGAAATTTCTTTTTAATTTTGATAAATGATACCGCCTTGAAAAAATTACTTGTTGAATAATAGTTTTTTTTTTGAAGATTATGTGATATACAAGAAAATAAAATCGGGGGAAGATGTAGACCTGGCGGCAAAATAAGCAGGGGCAGGCGAACGACTGGCGAAACACATCGCGCGGTTCAGAGTCTGCACTTCTGATGTGGAGGCACCACGGCGCTCGTCCGCTCCCTGGTATACTCGCGACCGTGGCGATATCTGGTTCCTAGCGGAAAGGATGACTAGGCGCAGCGTTTCTCTTTAGGGGTGGATTTGGTTGATTGTAGGGTTTAACGCGCCGACGCAACGCAGGCGATGAGGCGGGCCGTAGTGGAGGGCTCCGGATTAATGTTGACCACCTGGGGATCTTTAACGGGCGCCGAAATCTCGTACACACGGGCGTTTTGCTTTTCGCCTTTTAGGTGTAGATTTCTGCAGGCCTTTGTCACGCCTCCAGTTCCCCAGGGCTCGGCTAAGCTGGAGCATGCGCTATTTGCTTTGCCCTTGTTAGACAGATGACAACCTGCCCGCGAGACTTTTGTTTTTTAGCCTTCAGTCGTTATAGCTGCTGGCACGTAGCAGTGTAATATACCTAATACGACGGATGCGTTGCAATGTTTTTTTTTGTGCTAGAGGCTGGCAAGTTGCCATCGATCGTGATCACTCAGCCCGATATATTTGTCGATTAGCTCACCAGATAGTGTTTTGTCTCTTGTTTCAGAACACAGATGGTGTGTAACAGAGCCCGAAGTAAACAAGATCAAGTAAGCGAATACAGTCTATCTAGAGGAATTGCACGTGGCAGACTCATAAAGAAAGCAACTCCTAGCCCCAAAGCTGCAAATTAGCTTATGCGTGGTCGCAAAAAAATATCACGTTAGAAAGAATGAATGGACTCTACATGTGGACGCCTGAAAAAGAAAATAAGAATGCGCGGCTAAGCATCTAAAGCGAATCTCATATGCCTAAGGTTAAGTGTGGTTTTAGCGCGGAGCGCTTTGGCGCACCGTACAGGGGTTAGCGGCGGCGGCGGTGTCCGCGGACCCGAGCGAGCGATCCAGGCACGCCAGGACGAAAGAAAATGGAGGAGCAGCGTGCGGTGAAGGGGAGGAGTGAGTGCGCTTCATTTGTGTGTGTAAATCCTCGTCCTTGTCCCGCCTAGCGCCAGCAATGTTCCGAGTAAAAAACCAACTAGCCCCATGTCAAGCTCTGGTTAAGGGAAGGAGGGCGGCACGCGCTGCTAAAGCGTCATATCCTACAGTGGAATTGCCGCGGATTTAGGGCACGCAATAAGCGGGCTGCTCTCCGGCTGCACTTAGAAACCTATCCGCAGTTGCCCGCGGTAGTGGCCCTTCAGGAGACGGGCGAGCACGTATCTCTCACAAATTATACTGTGTACCAAAGGGATGCACAAACCGCACTCTGCGTACATCAGAATTACACCGCCAAACTGGCAGATCTCGACTGCGATCCGCTTTATTCATACGTTATGGTGACTCTCCTCCCGCTTAGGAAGCAAGATCCGTCCCTACACATCCTCAACATCTACAGTTCTCCCAAACTGCCTAACGTAACTTACGCTGATGTGTTTACCAAAGCCCTTACGGTGGCAGGCAGGGAGCCGCTTGTAATTGTAGGGGACTTTAATGCCCCTAGTCCTCACTGGGGTTACCGTAAGGAGGAACGGCGTGGTAGAAAGTTGGTGGAACTTATTTCCACCTTGGGCCTCACTATCCAAACGGACCCCGCACACCCAACCCGCATTGGCAACTCTGTAACTCGGGACACATGTCCTGATCTCACACTTACCAAGCACATCAGGCATGCAGAATGGCTCAACACCGATGAATCTCTCGGCAGCGACCACTGCATTCTTCTCACTACAATTCGGACGCATCCCCTTACCCGTCCCCATCAACAAGCGAAACTTCCGGACTGGGACAAGTTCCGTTCGGAGTACACGACTTCGGCCCCCATAGCTCAGCAAGGCTACGCCACTTGGTCTCAACACCTTGTGACGTCGCTTCGCCAAACTGAGCAGACAGTTCAGCTCTCAGAGGCCACGCCGGCGGTGGATAAACATCTCCTGCATATCTTGGAGGCTCGGCGTAGCCTAGTCCGCCGCTGGCGCCGACAGAAGCATAACCGTAAGCTCAAACTCCGCATAGCAGCCCTCACTCAGGAAGCGGCCGAGTACTCGGCCCACCTCGCTGACTCCAATTGGGTAGAACGCTGCAACAATGCCGCCAAGCATATGTCCCACCGCAGCACGTGGCGTTTCTTCAGGGCCCTCATTGACCCTAGCAAAACACGCACAGAAACGCAAAAACATCTTCAACGCGCGCTCCACGCTTACGCGGGTGACGAGGATAAATTGGCACAGGCTCTTAGGGATAAATATATCTGTGGCCCGCAGGACTCCATCGAACCGGCGTTTTCATATGCAGGCTCGGAGAACGCAGACTTGGATCGTTGCTTTCAACTCCACGATCTGAAGGCGGCCCTGTCGAAAATGAAGCGAGGAACGGCGCCGGGTCGGGATCAAGTGACGGTTAAGCTTCTAGCCAACCTCCCAGACCCAGCATACCTTCACCTTCTCGACTACTTCAATCAAATTTGGGAGGGGCGCGAACCGCTACCAATTGATTGGAAAACGGCTCTGGTAACTTTTATTCCCAAACCGGGCAAGTCTATCAACATCGAAAATCTACGCCCCATTTCGTTAACCTCGTGTGTGGGGAAGCTTATGGAAACAATGGTTAGGGATAGGCTCTCCGATTACCTCGAGGTCCAGCACACTTTTGCCGACACTATGCACGGCTTTCGTCCACATCGCTCTGCTCAGGACATTCTCCTACAGCTCCATCGTGACGTCATTGAGCCGATCGAGCATCCAAGTAACGATAAGGTAGTCCTCGCCTTAGATCTTAAGGGGGCTTTTGATAACGTTACCCACGAAATCATTCTTACCCATCTGTCCCAAACGAACTGTGGGTATAATGCTTTCAGGTACATCCGTCAGTTCCTGACTGAACGGCAATCGTACCTCCGCATTCAAGGCAAGGAGCATGGCCCATATCCTCTGGGTACTCGAGGAACACCACAGGGAGCGGTCCTCTCTCCTCTTTTATTCAATCTCGCCATGGCTCATCTCCCCCCACTGCTAAAGGATATCCCCGGTGTACGGCACGCTCTGTACGCCGATGATATCACGCTGTGGGCAACCCAGGGTTCCCTTGGCAGCATTGAGGCCAGCCTTCAGCATGCAGCAACGGTCGTAGATGAATACGCCCGCCGCTGCGGCCTCGAATGTTCCCCTGCAAAATCGGAGTACGTGCATCTTCGCCCCAAACCAAAAGACACGACTCAAATCGCACTTTCCTTGAGCACCGGGCCAATCCCGGAACGCGAAGAAATCCGCGTCTTGGGACTCTTCATACACAAGAGCAGGAAAGTCGACACAACCCTGCGCAAGTTACGTATGGTCGGGGATCAAGTGGGCCGCATGGTCCGTCGGGTCTCAAACAAGCGGGGGGGTCTCAGAAGCCACGATGCTTTGCGCCTCGCCAACGCTTTCGTGACCAGTCGGATCCTCTATTCGACACCATACCTACGTTTGCGCAAATGTGATGTGCACACGCTCGAAGGCATTCTCCGCAAGATATACAAGCGCGCCCTCGACCTACCGATCTCGACGTCTAACCAGCGTCTTGCAGATTTGGGCATGACCAACACGTACGGAGAACTCAAAGAGGCCCATCTCCATAACCAGTACCTGCGGCTTACCAAATCGCACGCTGGGAGATGCCTCTTACAACGCCTCCACATCTCCTACACATATCAGGCAGAAGAGCGAACCACAATCCCAGAGGACTGGCGTCGTGCGCTGGATATCCAGCCTCTACCCCAAAACATGGCTAGGGGACTCACGAAGGCAGGCGAACTGCGCGGGTTACAGCCTTGCAAGGACGCTATGGGTCCACGCCTGGAGTATTCTACACGGACGCGTCTGGCCCTCACCACGGGGGGTGGTACACGGCAGCCGTAATCCATCAAAACGTGCCTGTTCAAGGGCTCACTTTTTCGAGCCACCGGAACATTCTCATGCGGAGGAAGTCGCCATAGCACTCAGCCGCAGCGGATCCCGCATCTCGGATCATTATTACCGATTCGCGGAGTGCGTGCCAAATCTCTACCAAAGGTCGCATATCACCATCGCGCTGCTCGAATCCTCAAGGGCTGTTATTATATGGACCGCCCAAATACACGTTCCGTCATCTGGACTCCAGCTCACGCAGGACTAGGTGGTAAACGAGGCTGCCGATGCCTCAGCCCGCGCGCTTGATTCCCGGGACCATCCTCGCCCTCCATCTCTTGACGATCCAGAACCTAACCCGGTCAGCTCATTCGCGACATCACAGCGATGTACAAATCAAACAGGCTCCGATTTCCGCCTCCGGCGCCGGGCCTGACTAAGGCTGACGAGCGCTGGCTCTTACGGCTATACACAAACACGGTATTGTGCCCGGCGATACTTAGGCACTTCAATCCGGCCTTCTCCGGGGAATGCCCACACTGTGATCATCCGTTTGCGGATACTTTCCACATGGTGTGGGCATGCCCATCCAACCCGGCGGTCCCCCCAATCACGTCCCTTTCCCCCCCTACCCGTGAGAGCTGGGAGGCTGCCCTGCTCGGCTGCTCGACCTTGGAGGGCCAAAGAGCCCTCGTGGCCAGGGCGCGCGCCGCCGCGGAAGCCACAGGGGTCCCGGACTAGGGACTCCTCCTAGAGTTTGTACAGGGTCGGCCCTTAAGGCCGCCCCTATCTCTCACTTGTACATAGTCTTAATAAATGTTTTTCACCACCACCACCACCCAGAGCGTCGCCACGCCTCAGTCTGTCTCAGTGCCTCCCGCTCACACTTCTTTCGCCGGTGCTCCTCTGTGGCTCCTGCGAACCACGTGGCATTTGCGCGAGAGGTTGAAACACAATTTACAACATGTTCGGCGGCAGCGAAGCGCGGCTAGATAACGGCGGTGTTGCGCGCACCTCCGTGCGTTCGCTGATCCCGCGATTACTTCTGAGACGCAGCAGATATGCACCACTACCGAGAAGCCTGCACTTCGCGCTACGCACAATTGTCGCATTAGCTATGGCATTAGGGAGTGAGTGCAGGAATCATCATGTGATATTTTTATGTCTCTGACAAAAAAATTGGCCGCGTACTTGCTCGCGTCGCTGCAAATGTCTTCTAAAGAGCAGACTTCTCCAGCCTAGCCACGTACTGCCAATCCTCTCTCCTCCGCTCTCCTCTAACGCTCTTCCCCTTCTCTTTCGTTCCTTTCATAATTAATGCATGTGGGTTTTCCGAATGGAATTCGCTTTTCTTGCGGGACACGCTGCTGGCGCGTCAGCTGCTGAGACCTTTTGTTTCTCTTTGCTTAGGGGCCGCATCGTGTTCGAGGCTTGGGCACGAACCCGTCTTTTGTTTATTTGTTAATATACTGCGTTTAGATGTTTTCTATTCGCTATCCCAAATGTGGAGCGCACGCCTTTTTAAAAAAGAACACTGCTAGTATGAGTTATCTACTATTGTTTGCATTATATATGCACTTTTATTATATTATATATTTTGTATTTTATTATTTTATTATATATGTTTTCTTTTGTTGATTAATTTTGGCAAGTACAGTAATTCCTACGGGAATTTGTAGTTCGAGAAGGTTTCACCTTACTATACATTTTTGTTTTTTTACGTTTACTTTTTGATGTACAGACAGCCAGACAGACCGAGAGACATACCGACAGATACAAAAATGTCGCGTTTAAGTAACCTAGGGAAGACTACGCTGTTTAAAATTCCGGAGGCTGCACCTGCATTTTTGCAGCGCGAGCCGTTTCATACTCCGTCCGCTGGAAAATAAACTTGACTATAACGCGACCCGCGGTGTGCCTCAGGGTGGCGTATGGAGCCCGACTCTTTTCGATACCTTACTCATCAGCCATGAGAGAGGTTTGCAGGAATGGGTCGAAAAAAATTGGCCGCGTATCCACTGCTTTCGTTTGAAAACGTCGATTCAAGACGATAGTCGACTGGCGCCCCTGAAAAGTAAATGCCTCCCTTCTCTTTCAGCTCACCTCTCATGTTGTTCCTCTCCCGTCTCGTTCCTCCCAAGATAGCACGCTAGAGGTTTGCTCAAGTCAATTTAAATGTACCGCGTTCCACTGCTCCAAGTCGGGTGCATCGATGCCAGCGCTGCAGTATTGCGGAGACTCACGTGAATCGAGGCGCCTGACTACAACGTTTATAGAACCACGTTGCCCTACTCCACGCGCGTTCCAAGCGGAACGCGGAACCTATCTAGTGGAACCTTTCGTTGCTGTTGCGGTTTGATTTTATAAAATTCCGCCAGGTAGCGCGGGCAACAACAGGCGATGGTTTCCTGCAGTTGATGTATTATTTCATTTGCTATCGCAAAAACCGGGCATCGGGGAATTTTTTAGCAAAGGAACACTGCAGATATCACTCATGTGTTAATTTTCTCCCTTTTATTTGCGTAATGTCTGTTCTTGTTCAACAATGTTGACAGTTATGAACATTAACACCGGACAAAGACGTTTAGATTTGGCTGTGAGTATATCAGGCTATTGCGCAGCATCTGTTTCAGTTTGGCCGGCTGGCTGAATCGAGTGACAGACAGACCGACAGACATAGAGACAGCCTAAAATTTCCCGTTCAAGAAGCTCAAGAAAGACTATCGCCTCTAAAAACCGAGATGGTCGCACTCTTGCAGGGGAGGGTAAAATGTCAAGTCGCGAGGGCGCGAATCAGAACTTTACGTGAATGGAGGTGAGAGCGCCTGTGCTCTTACGCCTTTGAGGAAGAGGAATTATGGACTGGCACATAGTTCTTGCTCAAACACTTGTCGCATGCGGGCACAGTCATGCGGTTGAGGAGTGGACGTAAATCGCATCACTATACAGAACGCAGTATCTTGTTCTCGGAAGCTTCTGCGTGTTCTTTTGTGAGCTGACATCTGTACGTGCGTAGAAGACAGCTCATCCTAGGTTTGCGGCCAACTTGTTGCAATCGACTGCGCTGGACGACAGAGCTGCGCCCACTACTTACTTGAAACGTCTGTTTGATAGGGCATTTTGAGCTGGAAACAAAACGGCGGTTGCAAGGGATTTTCGATCACTCGATCACATTTACGCCTTACCGATTCAGAGCATGTATTAAATGGGCCACGGTTTCACGAATAGCTCTGGCAGGCAGCGACGCTTTGGGTAGAATGTACACAAACGGCGTTGCAGGGCCATTTTTGGGGTATTTGTCAAAGCCACAGGGAACGATGGCATTTCAATTATGTCTCGCTGCACGGTACACTGTCCTGTTTTCGCTTCGTCCCGTCAAATTCGACGTGGGCGACAATCCTAGTAAAACATTTTCGAGCAGATGGTCGAAATCCATTATCCTGGTAAATGAAATGTAACTTCAATCCTGGCGCACTAGATCCGCGCTTCGCAGTATGTGAAACCGAAGAAGAATGCGAATGAGTTATTGAGATGTGGCTCGTGCTTAAATGGGTTGATACCCGAAGATTGCATCGGTAGAATCATACTGACATCCCTGATAACGTAAATGTCACTCATATAAGGTATACAATTAGCAAAAAATAGAATGCCCACGAGACTCACAAGTGCTTTTCCTGCCACAGAACCTATGATGACATATCCCCAGCTGTGGGATTGGCTGAGACCGGCAAACAAAACGCAAATTTGGCAGGGCTTATAAGATTGCCGAATGAGCTATTTGCACTTAACTTTAGGGCACATTATAACCCGTCGCGGTGGCTAAGTGGCTAAGGCGTTGTGCTGCTGCGCTCGAGGACGCGGGTTAGATTCCCGGCCGCGGCGGCCGCTTTTCTGGTGGGGGCGAAAAGCAAAAACGCCCGTGTGTACGAGATTTCGGCGTACGTTAAAGATCCCCAGGTCGTCAATAATTAATCCGGAGCCCTCCTCTACGGCTCACCTCATCGCCTGCGTTACATCCCCACGTTAAACCCCACAATCAATCATTATTTTTATAGCAGTAAGAATTGTGGGGTGAACAATTAAAGTTACGAACGAACAAGTGACCACCCAAGCAATTTGTGCGGTACTTTTCAAGCTGACACTGCCTAACACCGCCGGCGAACGCGTTAGACTTGCCTGACACAACACTGACCAACTCGCATAAGCGGCACTGTCACTTACATGACCATGTTAGTCGAGTCATAGCTTACTTTTTAGGAAACAATTATTATGAACCTTAATAAAAGTACGGCTGCTATAGAACTCCGGCCAGAAGCTAAGTGCGTACGCTGGCGCTCCAGCGGTATTGCAGTGCCATCTATGAAAGTGGGCACTGCATGCCGCTTTCATGCAGCGAAAACGGCAGGCAGTGGATCCGCATACAGCGGATAGACAAGGTAACCAAACAGTGGTCTGTGAGATGGTAGCATGCCTGTTCAGCAGGATATTTTTAGTTTGAAGGCCCTGCTTAAGATGCGTCACTGTCCGGGCCACGAAAACTAGCGATTTAGCGCGAGAATTGAAATTCTGGCTGAAAACGTTTGATTTCGCAGTGAACAAGGCATCTTTTGCTGCCACAGAAGCGCTGAGGGCACTAGAAAACACTAATTCACTCGAACAAAACAAATTTGTATTTTCTCTGCATAGCCCCTCTAAGCAAAAAGTTTTCAAATTACGTGGGCGGTTTGTGCCCTCATGGGGGCTCATGCCAAACAAAATAAAAGCAAGCTGTGGTTGTCAAAAGCATTGGAAAAGCCTACGAAATAAAGGCACAGTGTTCATGGCATGCTTAATCTCCACCGACAAGCTTGCATGAAATTAGTAGAAATAACTCAGGAGACCAAAGTGGCGGTTTGTTATGCTAAAGATTACTCCTTTATATCGGTACAATTACTCTAACACAGAACCCGAAGAATTTCTAGAAAGTCCTGAAAAGAAATGTGAAATATATGTTATAAATTCCACCCTGATCTGTAAATTTTACTGCTTTGTGCCAATGTAAAATAAGGCACAAAGTCGAAATCAGTACTTCAGCTGCGTTTTCAGCTGCCCGGTATTAAGCAGTGGCAAAAATGTGGATGTTTGCAGGGCGAAAGAGGTGATATTGTTGTCGGCACGCGTAGAATTCCTGAAATATTGAAACGTTTAAACATTCGAAAATCGGGTGGTCCTTGATGGCTTACCTAACAGCCACTTCAAACTTTGTGCGTGATCACTTTCCCGTGCTTAAAATAATTTTATCCTAGAAAATTCTTAGTCGAGCTCTGTACCCCAGACGACAGGAAGCTCACTACTATACGCCTGGAGCTTCGCGATCGCTGCGGCGCCTGGCGCTGCTTCTCCGCAGCGTTACGGGAGTCACTCTGAGTGGCTGATAAAGGTTCATGCAGTGTTTTGGTTCTCTTTGGCTTCTTGTTGCCTTGCCGCGCCCGAAACAACTTGTTATGGTGATGTCTGTAAGCAAATAGTACGTTTCGGGCCCTTCAAAACACAGCTGTGTCTTGGTAGAGTGCTCGAACACCAGCAAAACTATGCAGGGAAGCGGTTTTGCGCGCTTCTAGGACGCTCTTACGGGCGTCTGCGATGGCAGCAGCATACAACCACTGTCACCTCCGAAAACTTCAGGAACAAGTTGATTCTATTATCTGATCGTTTGGCAAAGTGAGAGGTTGGTTTCGTTTTGCAGCGCGGACAACGAAAGTGGCTTTGTATCGAATATATACGTCATAGAAAAATATGTTTCCAGGATGTGATTACCCATACCCGACAATAACTTGTGACTTTTATGAGAATATAAGCCACGCGAAAATGTTAAGTAGATTCCAAGGCTGTGGCTCGTTAAATACCCATAGCTTATAGCATATACCCATAGCTTAAATACCCATAGCTTATAGCTTATAGCATAGCCATAAATACTTATAGCAAAGACCAAGGGAAGTCAATGAGACCACGGAAAAATAAGTGGTCTGCGAAGTCCGGAAGAAACAGAACACCTCGTGCAGAAATGGAAAACCGAGTGCAACTTCGGAAATGCTATAGACGTTTGTTAAAACTTAAGCAAGGTAGGACCCACCGGACCAAATAGATGCGAAATGCACTGATATTTCGCAAGACATGGGGAGGGAACGGGGACGCTTAACTATCGTTGTGTACAAATTCGCAGCGAAATCAACGAATGAACGTTTTAGTAATCACACACAGACAAGCCGCGCCTTCACTTTGCGTTTGTTTTTCCACTTCAACGAACAGCTATTGACTCGACGGACGCAGTTTTTGAAGCATACAGTAAATAAGTTCACAAGCGATAAAAGGTCTCGTCGGAAGAGTGCGATATCTGATAAAGCCCTCTGATTTCAGTTTGTGCTACATTCTGCAGGCTCCCTGCTTAGTATGACGATGTTTCGAAGAGGTGTTTAGTCGCGGGCCGGATTACTCCATAAGCCCGTCTCCGCGCTGCTCGCGCAAGATATATCTAGCAGATGATCGATTGAGAGCGCTCACCTCGCGAGAAGGCGACCCCGAATTAAATTTTTTGTCGTGTGCTAGTGCCCCCGTAGAATTGGGCAATACCCATCGCAGTTATTTCATACAATTTTCATGAAATATATGCAATACTGCCTTGTCAAGGGTAGTAATCAATATCTGAGGTATGAAGCGCGACTGGTGTAGGCAGGTATGAGTAAGCCTACAAAACCGGTTTACATCGTAGTGTATTGGCGTAGCATGATCATTTGAAGAAACACTGCTGACGGATATATTGTTAGTAACTTTCTGAGCTTTGGAATTACAATCAGCTCTATGCATACGCCAGTTTCGTGACACCGGCCTGCGACACAAGCCTGGCGCTTATACGGACCGAATGTACCGCACTGAGATCGCGTCAGAAACATTTACACTCTCGTGAATACAACGCATTTGTGGACCGAGTGGCTGCTCCACATAGATATGTATTTCCAACGCGTATAACCGGTAAATCGCAGTCACGAACGTGTCGCAAAAGCATCGACGACAGTGGTGAGCGTGTCAGGGACTCCCGCAACTACTTTCGAAACGGGCCGTTGGGGTGGGTTCAGTGGCGACCCTGCAGGCAGCGCTCGAGGCGTATTTTCGCAACTCAAATCGCAGTTTTCTTTAAGCACCGCGGAGAAGCATCAGCCAGTATTCTCCAAGGATAATTTATATTATTTTCCTGGCCACTTCTACTAGGGCCAATTTAGGCTTCCTTTCATGGTGCTTAATAAACCGCAATTTGCCCCATAAGTAATACCGGGGTACGCATTAGATGTGTACCTATCTTTGCTATGACAGGTAACACACTCTTAAAAACTTCAGATTTTTCCAAATTCTGCCCGACACAATCTGATTAAACGCCTGTATTCTTTGGCGTGGTATGGGTCACCATTCAGCGCTGCTGAACACAAGTTTAGGCATCCAATTGCAGGAAGGTATTTCACAGGTGGAAAGGGGGCTTTTCCACGTCTGTTTATTGTGTCTTCAATCTTTTTGTGCTTATCCTAAACGTACGACTGCGCCTTTGGAGTGCAGTTCCTTAATTAAAATTTGCAGGTCCTTTGCCGAATCACTGAAAAAAGGGGTTATGTGCAAATGTAAGTGACCCTTATATTTTAAATTTAGCTGTATCTATGACTTGCCCCCGTTACGCTTCTTGAGTTGCCTGTCCGGACATGCTCTAAATGATGATAGTGAATGGGTGTCTCCCAGCGTAATGCTTTTCCTCATAGCGATTAACTTCCCACTGTGTTTATCTACCAATAGGATTTCTTCGATTTTCTTGTATATGTGTATGAGGAATCCTGTTGCAGGTTTGAAATTTGGCGTGAAGATGAATGCCAATAATTATTTACAGAGGCGGAAAGGAAGAAGCAGGGTTTACGAGGTCGGGGAAGTGTTAAAGGGACACTGAAGTTATATGTAAACATTGCGGGATTACTAGCGCAAATTGTAGCCCGGAGTCCCCACGCCATGTTTCGACCACTCTGGGCGCGTTTACGCGATTTTATTTAGTAGAAAAATTAATTCGAAAATGCTGTCCTCCTCTCTTTACGCTCGCCCATTTTCTGTGGCGTTTTCATGTGACGTCAGCAGGAGATGAGCTGGAAAATGGCTGCGCTACTGCACGGTTCGCCGACCAGCCGACCTACCGATCGAGTCAGTCGGCCCAGCGTTTCGTCCGCCGGCCGCCGACGGGTCGTCGCTATTCGCTCGCTCAATTGAAACTAAGCCACAACACCTTTGTGAATGAAAGAATGTGCCTTTCCTTACTTTGTTAGTTTGTACACTGTGTCAAACTCAGAGTCCGGGTCGCTCCACACAAGCTCTGCTCAAGTGCACATGCGACGCTTCGCTGACTTTACGCTAGTAGGAAAATCTAAGGCCAATTGAAGGCGGGAGAAGAGTCAGCGAAGTCAATATAGGTACTAAGAAAATAAAATCACCTGAAACTTTTACCGTACAGCGCAAAACTAGGGAGCAGGAAGCACTTTTTGCGCTGGGTAAACAAGCACAGCGGTCAGCAGCACGACCGCACATCTGTGAACGCTTTTCCGTCAAAGAAATGCAATTGCTAGACGTGACATATTGTGGAAGTTTGGGGGACACTTACTGCAGGAGTGATATACAACAAATAGTCACATAAAGTACTTAAAATGCTTAAAATAAATAAAAGTGTAAACTGGTCATACGTTATAAACCTTATATATCCAAACCGGACAGTGCCGGCCCGTGTCTTAGCGGTCTGAGGCGCTGGAAGTTGTTTTGAAAGTCGCAAGTTCGAATCCCCGAGGGTACTTGTATTTTTTTTTTGTAAGTTGATTTTTTCGTATGCGGCCGATGTTTTCTGAACTGAGTTCACCATTTTTGGGCCGTAACGTTCACTGCTCCACGAGTGAGATCGCAGAACACGCGCATACTGACAATGACGCGCTAGCGAGTTCTCGTTGGCGTGCTGTTGCCACAAGCACCGACTGCTTGCGGGCAGTGGGCCTAGGCCTGAATCAGCACACCCTTGGCCTGGTGCGAACTAGCTTTTTACGAACGGACATGAGTGAGGCAAGCTTCGAATATGCGGGAAAAGCGCATGGCATTTGAGAGTCTGCGGTGACGCGGAGGGCGTTCATCCACTGCGTAGGCCTCGTCTAGTGATTTCTACGATTCCAAGCCGCCCTGGGAGGTTTATCTTAGACATTTGACAGCCGACAACATGGCAGAAGCGCGGTACGGCGATAATTGAGAAATCGGGCATGCCCACCCAACAACGCCATCAGATGTCAAGCATGTTGTTTTACAGAACCGAAACCGAAACTTTTGATTGCTAACCTTGGGCATCGTCCAATCACGGTGCCCCCCCTCCTGACGTCACAGCCTTTAGTTGGTGCGGCCGCCGCAAACCGCGCATAGTAGTTTTTCTTCTTTCGCGCTTTGTAAAATAATTACCGATTTGTCAACCGGATAAACGATGAATAGTGTGTTAATTTGAGCCAGTCTACACAGTGCAAGCAAAAACGGGAGCTTGACAAATTCACTTCAGTGTCCCTTTAAAGCACCCTTTCTTATAATCTTCGTGATCCGTGCTCTTATATTCTTCGTGCTCACCGCCAACTAGCCCAACATGGTACCCTCTTGGCTTACTGATCAATGACGCGCTGGCCTGTTTTTTATTCGATTCGTGCGGCTGTAGCTGAAAGGCGTCTTCAGCTCGTAAGATGAAAGATTAACCCGACGCGGGCTTGCTTCTCAGGTTTTAGGCATTTATAATACGCAGCGGGAAAGGCTTTCTGTAATGGTTACTAGCCACGTCGAACAGCGCCGATTATCCATGCACAATGATGAAATTGCGCAAACGTTCCAGTACTGGCCCGAGCGTGCCTGCGAGGGTCTTTAAGTCGGCAACGCTGCTTTGTTGTCAGCACCTGTATTATCATCATTTTTGCTCATGATCACGGCGTATCTTACATACGAAGCTGAGAGCTTCATACGAAATAGTTCTAAAAGGCACAACAATTAACACTCACCCATATTTACTTACTTTCCGGCAGCTTGCTAGGTAACTTTAAAGGCTCTTGTGTGGTCGTTTTTGTTTAACTACACTTCACTGACTTTTCCTAGTTTCCGAAAGCGGCATGGGGATTTTGCTTACTTTTACTTGGGTAATATGTACCTCGGAACTACCGGCAAGGTGCCGTTCGGCCGAAAAATATTCTTTCTTGCAATGTTTCCAGATGCACTTCCCTTGCCGGTAGGGCGTCATAATTAAATGTATATAATTCAGGACTACTTCAACTTCGGAGAAGTTGGAACTGAGTTGCTGAAAGGTCAAGCCATTTTTATGATGTTGTCATACAGTTCTTATCGCTAAGACCCGGGTGTTCGTAAAATCTACAACCAATATGAGGCGTGCTGAGACTTTCAAGGAATGGTTGGAACTCGCCGTAAAAAGCCTTTGTGAAATGCGAATGACCTAATCAATGGCATCTAGTTCTCATAGCGACGGCACACAAGAAGCATGGCAGAAAGCTCGTGGAAGTTGAAGTAATCGTGCATACGAACTGCGAAAACAAGGCTGAAGCACCGAAGGACAAGACTCTTCTTGAACGCCCGGTCGCCGAGAGAAACCCTTCTTACTGACGAATAACAGCAAGGAATGAACCCTCTAGTTTGGCTGAAGCCATATGTGAAAGTTTATGCTGCAATCGAGCCGAATAAATAGGCAATGTAATCATTTAGCTCTCTCGGCATAAAGACCGGCTTAAGATGAACTTTTCAAGTAGCACTGTTTATAAATCTGCTGAATAGCCGCAAAGGTGGCAGCCACTTCTGGGTTTCCCCATGGACACGCACGCAGATGAAGAATTACCTTGTTGCGTTCGTAATTTTGGGAGCTCGACAAAATTGGCAACATGAACATTGCGATTTGGAATTATTTTACGTCGGTGTTCTGCAAGCTCCACAATGTTTGTTTGCAAGTGTGCATTACATAGTTGCGCCTACCTGATGGAAGTCCGCACAGTTCGCCATGGCCGACAATAGCAAGATTTCCTTGTAGGAACTTCCTGGATCACTCCAATTTTTTCAAGCGAAGGAACAATCAGGTCATACGACACGGCTGCCTTAGAAATACCGGAAGGATAACCCATCAGCAGTTGTCCCGTCGTCCGTCTCCTGCGCCGTCCTTGTTTTTGGCGCTCTAATGCTTAGAACCTGTGTGCCCCAACTTGACGAACAACCTGGAGCCCCAAGATTGTTCAGCCCGCCCAGACAGTGATAGAACGATGACAACATGCTCTTCGCTGCGCCGTCATACTTAAAGGCCGTAAATTGGTCGTCGCCTCCTGCTTCAGCCCTCACGTATTTTTCAAGAACGGGGTTAGTTGCGGACAAATGTTCAATGGTTTTTGAGGTGTCCTAGAACAATACGAAGACTCGAAAAACCAATCTTATGGGATGGGAGCAGATGGTTCATCCTCTCACCAAACATATTTGTGCTCATAGGCCACTGACACATGCATGCGTTGACTATGAGAGTTGTTGTTTAAGAAAATGCTCCTGGGGGCAAGGATTATCGCGACCCTGTCTTGCTTCTAGGGTTTTGGGTACCAGTGATCGAAAGGTGGAAGTATTTTTGTTGGCAATCAATAGCCCCCGTAAAGCGGCACTGAGCGATACACGTAAAAAGCTGAGCCAACGTTCAAAGTCTCTAGTGGGCGTGCTGGGACAGGATGCAGCACTCGTAAATCATGCTTCGTAGTCGACGGCTCAATGACGATCAATGGGGTTCATGACCGCAGTAAATTTGAAATCCACCGGAAGCCCGGCGTACGTGTCCTCTACTCCGCATTCCTCTCAGTGCAGCGCGAAAAATAGCGTCGGCACAAAGAAACTAGCCCAAACAAGGTGGCCAAGACTGTACAGAATGTACGAACGCCCGGAGGAAAACTTTGCTGCCGCGCTGATTGCCTCGAAACATAAGCACTTCAGGATGGGCATTCACTACGACAACACGCAGCAAGCAGGGATAGGACACAGGCGACCCACTGTCGTGGCATCTTTTTCCCCATAAGGTTCCCTTAGTTTACGTAAGCCAGGGCCTGACATCCCTCACCAAAATGTTTCGTTGAATGACCTCGGACCGTCTCTGATTACCCCAAAGTTAACAGAAGACGCCAGTCGTGTGTATGAGCTGAATAATTAGCAGTAAATATTTATCAGTGATTGTAATGTTGGTTAGTAGGTAGAATAAAGGTGGAGTAATATGAATGAAGATCGATAAGGATCAATTAGGCTGGTATCAGGTGAATGGTGAGTTAGATTCTTACAATAATTAATAGGTCAATAAAAGCAATAACTGTTCGAGTCTGATTAACGTGCATCAGGCTACGTTTTCATGGAATATGATAAATTAGGATATATTAGGGCAGGTGGACAGGATATGGGGTGTATTAACGCGGGAAAAAAGTAACTTAAAGTGGAATGGTATAAATTGGGCAGGCTGAGCTGGATTAGGGCGCATGATGGTAGCGACGGTGAATTAAGATGTGTTAATGTTTATATTAGAAAGGCTAGGATTAAATCAGGTCTTTAAAGGCACAGCTTCTGTGTCCGCGGGTGAACGTGTATAAAAATGTCCCTGTCAGAACAGAACGCCAGGCTTTCTCCTTCAAGGCACCTAAAGAACTTTGATGCCACAATAAATTGTTTTCCTGTTTTGCGACGAAGCCAGTGATTCTGGAACGGCGCAACGGGGATCTCTCTTCTTCGGACCCACATCTCACGTGCCCAGAGTCCAGCGTTTTTCCTAATGCTTCCATCACTGCAAATATTTTATATGTCTTGTAAATAGTGTTTTTGCACTGCGCGCATGTCACCATTACTACGTTGATTTGAATACGGGATATACTTTCAGAACTCCAAAATGTTTCCTCTGTTCAGAAACTAACGTGTCACTTCTACAGGTTATTTGCATCTGGTTAAGAGGCCTGTATGCAATCGGAGCATGCGAATAGCTTGGTTCCTGGTTCATGGTGAATTCCTGAGGTTCCTGGCGGCTTTATGGTAAATTGGAATTATGTTGACATTATTCCATTGCAGAGGTGCATTTATTTGACCCCGGTGTTTTGTAAATTATCTGGCTAGCTTCTCTAGTAAAACGGCGCCAGGATCCTTTAGTAGAGTCCCGTTTATTCCGTCGTCACCCTTAACTTCTCCTTTTGCAGCCCTTTTCGCGCCACCTTTTGTTAGTGCCGGTATCTTCGAGGCCAATCAGGTCTCTTCAGCACCATTGCTTCGGAGACACGTCTTGCAACATAAACTTGCAAACAACCTTACTGCTATATGTATTGCGTCGTCTACGTTGTTTCTCATGTCGGTAGTTTCATCGTTACGTGTATACCGAGTATTTTCCCAATGTTTACTTCGTTTTTTCTCTTTAGCTTCCGCCTTTAATGATGTTTCTGAAATCGTTTCATGTTTTAGGCACGAATGTCACTTTCCGTGCTTCTGTTTTCAATTTGAGACTCCCTCACTGCAATACGCTCTTTGGTTCACGTCTTTCATACCCACGGGTTTTTCCTATCTGCGTTTTCACTTGATGAGATATTTTCCTGTTTTTCTCCAAATCTCTGCCCTGGGGTGGTTCCTGCGAAATTTATATCTGCTTATGCTGTCATTCGGTGTGTCTATGATTTCTGCCGCTTTGCTGAATTGAGTGATTTTTTGCTGGCCTGTTTCTGTAGGCTGCTGTCCCTCTTTTCAAATTTTAATTTTTTACTTCTACCATTTTAGACATTTCTTTTTTTTATGAGTCCTCACTGTTGTTTGCCAGCCTGTCTACTGAAATAAAGTTTTTATATTGAAACTCCAGGGAAATAAATCTTTAAGCATAGACAAAATGCTGTAGAACATGTCCGTTTCTGACGAGCAAAAGAATGAACCATCGGCCTGACGGCTGAGCATTAACAAGAAAAAAAGGATAAATTGGCAAAGCAACAATTTTCTTTTGCTGCTCTTGTGGTGGCGTGACAACTGCAGCGTAGATAAAACCAGCTGCGTTTTCATCTGCTGGGAACGGCGCTTTCAGCCATTACGTTCTATTTTCCTGGTACTAAGGTTTCCAAGCGAAGTGGAGGTACACCCGACATTTTGTGAGCGCGTACGTATTACAATGTGATAAGAGCAATGTGATAAGAACAATGTGATGAGAGCTTCAAATTGATCAGGTACAATTCGCGGCTTCATAATGCCCTTTTTAAGAACTCTCTTAATTGATTTGTCCATGGAAGGTCTGACAAGGCCGGAATAAATAATTCAGAAACTATTGGGATAGGACTCACGTTGTTTACTAATATTGTGCTATGTTTTAAAAACACAAAAACCCTCGGTAGTATTGTTTGGCCCCGTATGGTGAGTCACCTTTAAGATAGTGAGCAGTGCACTTCTGAAACTTAACAGTATTTCTGTGACGTTCTTTTACTGCACTAAAACTTTCTTCATTTGTAATTTTATACTTTGCAGGCAATTATGAATGCGGATGATCTTGTCATCAGTGGCTTCTCGGCCATTTTCCCCGACGCTGACTGTTTGTCTGAGTTCCAGAAAAAGCTCTATGAAGGAGTTGACATGGTCACAGCCGACGGTCTCCGCTGGCCCCCAGGTAGGCGCAGATGTATGCGTTGTAACTGCACAGTAAAGTACGAGCCTACAAATTTGGTTTTACGCGCCGAAGATATACCTGATATGCCAGGAGCGGACTCAGGGAGAGATATGGAGTATATATACTGCACTGGGGTCTTTCGAGCGCCCATACGTGTGACAGCATGCTACAGACAACGGGCACGTCTACAGAAAACGCCATACATGTGGTGTTGTGGCGGATGCTATAGTGTGCTACAAGCGATGCATAACATATTTACAATGCCAATTACATCGCCGCAAAGTGAACTGGAGTAGGTTTTTATATAGGGAGCCATCTTGAGGTCCATAACCGCTTACCCCGTCCTCGGCTACAGGCCGATATCTCTGTCTAACGTGGATTACAAGACATTCATGAAGATGCGAGCACGCAGGCTACCGATTGTAATCACAAGTCTGATAGGTTCGCACCAAACGTGCGGGATTCAGGGGCCATGGCTGCCCGAAACGGAGACGATCAACTTCAATGCACGGTCTTCCAGATGAAGGTGATGGAATGGCGAATACGCATCGGGAGATTCAACACACTCCCGCCCGCGCTAACGTTCACGTCTGCGTTAGTACGCATCGTCCTCCAATGTTCTGGCATAATCGCTGCGGCGAAAACCGAACTTTCTGGCGGCTAGACGGCTTCAGCTGGCGCCGCGTATTGATCCCGTTGCTGCGGTATTCTCTAACACGTTTCTTATGGTACGATGCTCGCTCAAAGAGCCCCGTGAAGTGGCACCTTGAACTGCTCATTCCGTTGCGAGCTGATGAGCTGCTCCTGGTTCATTTCGGACTTGCCTACACTGAGTTGCGGTTTATCCTTGAACGCGCAGATTGTTTACCGGTCGTTCGTAACGAAGCGGGTCACTTTTCATCTTGCGCCTCGCGACAGCGGTGCTTTGCTTGACGACCCGTGGCCTGCGGTCACGCGTCGTGGGAGAAGATCGAGACGGTGTCAAAAGACAGCGGGCTGTATTTTCATAAAAGTCACCAGAGGACGTCACTGTGATCGTCCGTTTCCTCGTTTCAAGGGCTGGTCGCATTTCCCTCCCGCCCGTGAGAAAATCACTGCGAGGATGAACAAAAGGCCCACAATCCTAAAAGGTTGGCTTCGGGTCCATAAGGTCAATCCTTGAAGAGCTGTAGGGAAATGCTGTCCGCCTTTGTTTCCAGCGGTGAATGCGCCGTCATGCAGCTCTCAGCATAGCCTGGTGTCGCCAAACCGAAGAGCACGTCAACCAAACTCTGTACCCAGCCTCTTGAAAGGTTTGATATTCCACAGTCTTGCAGCAATTTCCCGAAAGGCGTTGTCGGTAACTGTCACTGTCTCGGTGGCGTGGTAGCTCGTGTGAAGACAGTCAAGCCGCGTTCTTAGAAATGTATTGTAACTACTTCCGATGGGTCTTTCGGAAGTTTCTTCTTCTCGCGAGCTCGTTTTCGTGCTCGTTGTCTGCTGACTGTATGGTTCTTGTGGTTCTCGAACAGCCCTCGCGGTCTCCTCGCAATGCAGAAAAGTTGTAAGTAAGAGTGGTGCAGATTCCTTATCTCCAGGAATACGGAAGGACTCATATCTGTGTCCTGATGCAACCTCCCGGAGTACTACGATTGGTGCTAGCCGGCCTTCACGAAGGTCCGATAATGATTCACTCTTCATGAAGTCGCCAACAAAGATGTACTGGAACTCAAGCTCACATGGTAGTGGCTCTATCCTTTCGTTCACGTCGTTTACTTCACGCGTTGTGTCGTCTACTTGGACGGGAGCAGCTGAGTTGTCCTTGTATGCGGCTGGCGTGGCCTCGCGTTCTTCACAGTTGTTTTTCGCTGGATCGCTCGACGCTACCTCGGTGCTGGCTCCCGCGTTGTCAATATCTGAAACGTGGCTGAGGGCCGTCATCTCGACACGGCACCGAAACCCCTTGCCCCCGAGTGACTCACCGTTGAAAGTTGAAACCTGCAGCTTCGGCAAGACAACTGGCGAAGTCGATGTGTCCGAGCCTACGCGGGAGGCGTGGTTTGGACGGGGTGAAGTTCCCTTTCCGGTAAACGTAATGCCGGCTACCCGCAGCCGACTTAGGGCCCCGCATATCCTTTCCTGGTAGTGCAAAACGTCGTAACAATCGTGTCCGAACTCGTCTCCTTCCAGCAGCTCACCTATCATGTCGTTCAGCTTGTTGGGTTCGGCGTCTTTCTGTTCTAGCTCGTTAATAGCCACCTGCAAGTTAAACGCAGACGGTGAGAGAGCTTGGCGGAGCTCAGTCGGTGCCTTTAGAAGCCTCGTAACAGCAGCGCGAAGCACCTTCCTCAACGAATGCAGGGTGCCCAGGTCATCACCAGCTTGGTACTTGGAGGACGTACAGGATATCCCAAGCGTGGTACCCTGGACGTGACGGTGCGTATCTGCGTCCTGTTGAAGGTTCCGGTCTGTCGTAGGTGCGCGGTCACGGCCAGGCATACCGATCTCCGGCTTAGGGAGGGACACCTGCGGTCAACGGCAGTCATAATCACGGGTTTGTACGAACCTCAAGCCGGAAGGGACGCCGGTGGTCTCCTTCGTCGCGTATGGTCAACCTCCCGGGTTTAACGGCACCAAAATGGTACGCAAGAACGATGCAAGGCAGACCGGGGCCGTAGCTGCCCGAAACCGGGACGATCAACTTTAATGCACGGTCTACATGATGATCGCGATGGAATGGCGCATACCCATCGGGAAATTTAACAAATGCTGCACACACATTCTTCGCCTATCTCATGGTTCATGCCCTTTGGCTGACCACCATGAAACATCTTTTGAGGAGGCGAAAGGACAGAGGTGGCAGGAACGATCGAGGATGCTGAGCAATGCATTTACAGGATAAGGGGATCTATGAACAAGCGGCCATAGCAGTCCCGGGCAGGTTGCGTGCTGCCTACCCCTTAGTCCTCGTAAATGATGGATAAACAAGGCGCTGCCCGGCACTTCGCCCTTTTCCTGTCGTGACATATGCCCCGGCTAGAAGGGACCGAAAAGCTTGAGGCCGCATGGGAGTGATGAAAGCGATCAAGTTTAGCAATGTGACGACCACAAACCGGCAATGAGTGCCTTACGCTTCAGATGATGAAGATGCCGTTAGTGATGCCCGGTCCCTCATCAACGCCTTCGTCAGGATTGGGACTAAATATCTAAGATAGTCGGAACCGCGTCGGACGAGTGGGCTGGGGAAACGACATCTTCCGTTCTCGTTTAGCCTCGGCTGGTCACGGCTGGTCTTCATGGGCTTGGCATAAGCTCGAGACACGGGGCGGGGAACGCGGTTGAGCTGTGTTCATAGGGTGCTGGGGCTCAGCCCCATGGCCGTTGTAGCCGAGCAGCTGGAAGAAATATATTATGGTCGAAATTTTTTCTTTCCAGGACGAGAAGGAATAAGCTTCGTCCGCACGTGTTCAGAGGTTTTTTGTCCACGTAGCCTTGCCACGTAGTTGCCGAATGATCCGGTCCTGCAGGTGCAGTTGATCATTGAGAGAGGGGATGGTGAGGCTTGTGGTGTATGTTACAGATTAAACTTGGTGTGTACAATACTTTTCCCACTTTGAAGTGTACTATTATTTGTGTTGTACACAAGGCGCAAGTAGCACTGTGCTCTGGGGACTAGATAAGGTTAAGGCATGGGCGGAACTTTGTTAGAGTTGTCGCCATGATACCTTAGATTGTTCGAAAAACTGGAAGGGCGAAGAAACATATTTTGCCGAGGCGGTAGTGAGCGAACGTTCATCTCTAGGTTTGTCGTACAGGTAGCTTCTGAGTTCCCTGTCTCCTTTAGGACGTGCTGAAAGTGTGAGCGCATAAACGGCGGCATGTTCTGCCTCGGTCAACTTCAGAAAACCGTGGATCGGGGTTCAGAGAATGCTGATGGCCAGTGTGGGTTCAATCTCAGGCTGAATTTTTGAAGCTTGGTCACAGATTGTTTTTGTTCAATGCCGTTGTTTGGAGTGGAACAAAGAAGAAAAGAAGGTGGGTGTCATTTTTCTATTCCGGAAACGCGCATGCCGTAGCTGCTGCCTTATCCCGGGAGACATGGTTGACCTCATACCCAAGGCGTGCGCTGGTCATCCTGCATTCCCACCACTCCGTGGAGGCGGAAGGGAGAGGCTTAGGGGGGTCGGGACATTCCAACACGAAGTGATAGGTGGTATTGGATGTGTGTTGCGTTTCGGGCAGACGTATGGGAATGTCGTGGGAGATACGTAATGCAGCAGGGTCGAGTTGCTTTGGCCATTTTGAATAAGATATACTCATGACAAATTATAATCATTGGTGGCTGCAAGCGATATGAATATTTCTTCGGCAATAACCGATTGGGTCTTTCGGCAGCAACAGATAGGGCCTTTCCTGCTGTTATCGTGGCCTGTAGGAGAAGGCCGAAGCGGTAGGGCATCATATGGCGTCGGTGTGGTGGTTGTCTTGGCTGGAGTGGTATTAGTAGAAGGGGTTCAGATACAGGTATTATGTTCTGGTTAGGAGAGATATTATTAATTCGTTAGGGACGCCTCAACCACGGACAAAATCAATGGAATTCAAAGATTAGTACTACTGCCGCCTCAAACATAACATTGAACACACTTGAAGCTGAACAATGCACCAGAAGCGGTAAAGAAAACGCTCCGAAATGTTTGTTCGAATTCGATTGTTTTCTGATTTCAAGTGAAGGTAGTATTTGCTGAGTTGCGCCGTCGGTAGTACCTTACGTCAGAAACGCATTGCAGCAAAGCCGACTTCGTTCGTGTTCTAATGGCGAAGATGATTATGATGATGATTACGCCCTTGAAGGGTTTCGAAAGTACGCACTACGGATACGGATACGCACAACGACCAGGGATAAAGTGTTCACTGTGCCCTTTTCGAGCTTATAGATTCAATTTACGTGCTCTCCAGCCGCAGCTTTCACTCACCGTTCACAGCTGGCACGGGCGCGCGTGCATAAGTGTCGCGCTATATCAGGCCACAATGTGAGCCAATCAGCGTCGTCGCTCGCAGCACGCTATTTTGCAGGTGCGGTCGCTCACTGTCATCCCGCAGTTCAGCTTTGTAGGACATGGGTAGGTAGCGCGTGGTTCGCTCGGCGGAAGAGTCGGTGGCCATCGAAGAACTTAAACGCTCCGGATAATCGCAGCATGATCTAGAAAAAGAGATACCACAAATTTTCGTTGGGGTGGAACTGAGCGAAACTAGAGGCTTTCGTTTTTGTCGATCGATGGTTTTATGTTTTCATTTCGGTCCCTGCATTTTGATTTCTGGAACCAGTTTTGTCATTTTGCTGCCACCGGGTTTCAGTATCGGTCGTTTTTTTTTACAGTAGTCAAGCCTCGCATGCACGCCTGCTTCCGGAGGGAAGGTGCTCGTTTATTTTTGGGGGTATAAGTATGGTGGTACCGTTTTTACGTCGTGTTTCTACACCACAGAACCGTAGACCCTCTGGGCGCACCTGGTTACAGAAATAACACACCGTATAAATTCACAGCCCACATGGGTACACTTAGACGTTGAAGGAGATTGGAAGCTGAAGAAGGCATGCGGTAGACTTCTCGGCGCGTGGTAGAGATTCCCAGGTGGTCATATTATTACGAAATCCCTACATCGGGACCATAGCCTATGGTTAGCTTGTGCGCATTAAACCACAAGAACTTCGTTTTTAATCTCCTAAGGCATATAATTGGAATATTTCTGCGTAGTATGTGACCGGTCACGGTATCGTGATCCGCGCTTCCTTGCGGAGATGTGTGTAACTATAAGCTTGCCAGAGATTGGCGAAAGATGAGTTTACAGAGATTGGCGAGAGACGAGCATTACAAAGATTTGCGCACTTTGAGCCGCGATACTCTGCGCACAGGGCTGTGATTTACTCCCTGACTGCAAAAGATGTACCACTGCTGAACCTGCTTTTATACCGATCACCGACGTTCCAAGCCGTTCATAATTGTTACTGAGTACCCTTCAGCTTATCATCGTCCCTTCGAAATTACATCCTGTAGTTTGTAAGTCTCAAAACGTTGCTGTTTGGTGTCTGCCAGACGTTTTAATATCTCTCAATTGTACTAGTATTCGAGCAGACATGACCGGTATAGATGGCAACAGAAAGGAAACTGCGCCTCCTACCGTAAATCTGGAGAGAGCTTGGACACAAAACGTATCATGGAACACAACACGTAACCATTAATGTTGACGAGGGTTGATTATTATGAGTTCAATCAAATGCGAATCAATCAGGAACGCTAAACATCCATCGTCACAAAGGAAAATGGAGGTGTAGCTATTTATAGCAGCAATTACTTTGTTTTCAATTTATTGGACAAACCAGGATCACCAGCAAAAAACAAACACCTTGCCGGCGATCAGGCAGTAAAGGCCCATTGTGATCAGCTCAATTACGTAGAAGATTACTCTCGGCTGTTCCTGTGTTAATGCGGAGAATTCTTGAAGGAATTATCCCAAGCCAAAAAACTATTCCGTATTTGTGACAGGAAACCCCGGTGTAAAAAATTCTGCCTCTTTTGCTAGCTGGACATCTATCAAAAAATGCGTTCGATATCCTATTGAAAATGCGATTGGGTGTGGGCGTGCAGCAAAATGCGCAACACAAACACATCCGAGTCGGGATCTTACGCCAAAGTGGGAGGAGTGTCCTGGTCGCAGGCATGTAGGTGGAGGTTATGCCATTATTGTGCGCAGCTGCTGCCCTGGTAAGTGATGGACGGGTAACATGTCCCGTTGGTTCGCAAAGGGTGACCTAGCTTGTACCACACTAATAATCACTGCTCTCGATTTACGCTGTGGAAGGCCCAGACATGTTCGGAGGGCATGCTATCGTTTGCCCTGAAGGGCCAGAATGTTTCTGCGACACGTACAAGAGAGGAAACGCAAGCTGTACAGTAGAGACTACACAAAATGTCCATTGTAGAGTTTGGCATTGACTTCGCGAGCATTTCGACGTATGTATGCCAGTCATCTCGGAATACGGGACACTGTGGTTCGGCTCTCTCTCAAAAACCGTGTTTTCAGTTCAAGAGACGTTTCTGTTAGCATCTACGTAGAAAAATGTGTTTTGCATGTCGAGGGCCCTTTCGCCCTGGCCGTCAAAAAGTTATTCGTACAGGCACAGTCATGAACAAAGGAAACGCGAACACGAAAAAATAAACCAGAACACACAAATACGGCTATTTATTTCCTTGAAAGATCAATATGACGCGTGGCTTAGTTACAAAAACAAAGTTGTGGAATGTGGCTTTCCAAACATACCAAAGCGGCCATTATACGACCATAGAAACAGTATTTTCAAATTTTGGCGTGTTCTGGGTAATATTTTCGTATTCGCGTTTTATTTGCCCATGACTGCACGTGTAGTAATTGGAACACGGGAGCTGGAGCCGAATCGTATCGGAGTCGTCACAAGGGGCCAAACGCGCATGCTCTTATTCCGACGGCGATATCGCATCTAAATTTCTCAGTCAGGGGCCCTGTTCTCAACTGCATAAATTCACGGTATATGCACCATGTTTTTGAGTAAGCAAAACTTAAGCACTCAGTGACGTGATGCACTATAGCTATGACGACATGCAGTGTATTTTGACGCTAAGCTTATAAAAATCACAACCAACCTTTCGAGTATTGCGCATAAAAGATATAGAAACAATTAGAATGTATTGTTAAAATTACGGTGAACCATTGGTGTATTTCTTCTTAAAAGCGTGCGTGAGCATTGGTCACATTATTTTTAAGGAACGCCATGAACTCACATGGTAAGGGGACAAGGGCACATTGAACGCAGCCCTACAAAATCTCGGGCGAGGATGAAGCATCAAAAGCTCGAAACCCTGTTTCCAGCGACGTTGCCTGACGCAGCCGCCACTGTGAAGAGCACCGTTGCCAGGTCGTCGCTATCCAGCTTTCAGCTTGATGTACTCCGGCAACCCTAAAATGCCAACGGTCCCTCCGCCGTTTCCAAACGACGCAAGGAAATCGTCCTTCAAAAGAAAGGACGCTCGCCGCCGATTCTGTACACAAAGCATCCGCGTCGGCGGATGCCTCGAAGCGCGTCATCCCTATTTCATATTGCCGCGCTTCGGCGCTTTTTCAAAAAAAGTGCTACGAGTTTCCGCGCTCCCCAGATGGCGCCACGCGTCCCGCGACCGAGACAAGACGCATGAAACATCCCCCTCGCGAGGGACGATCAAATGCAGAGATTCCGGGGGCGCACGACGTTAAGTATTTGCGTTACTTAATTTTTTGCACCTATGGCACTGCTGACGAGAGAGCGCTCGTCAGCAGTAATTTGAATGAGTCAACGATATAAGCGCGTTCGTAGTCCCATGCTGTGTCGGCTTTGTGGTGCAGTGGTAGAGCACCATGTACTTGCGTTCCGCCCGCAGGGTCGAGGTCGAAACCGGGCGCCGGATAGTATTTTTTTTTATATAGTAGGGAGGGGTGCGGAGCGGACTACTGACGTCAATGCGGTGACGTCGTGAGTTACTGAATGCTCTGCATTTAAATTAGGACTAAGCTCAGGCTCGGAGAGAAAATTTTAAAGGGGAAAAACCTGTTTTCCCCAATTTCATTTCCTGAAAAAAAACTTAAATGAAAAAAATTGGCTGGCTCGGCGGGGGAAAAAAAACCTTTCTTCGATTTTTGGCTCCCCCCAACAAAAGGGATTTTAAAAACCCCAAAAGGGGGAAGGAAAAATAAAGGGTTTAATACCTTTTCTCATGGCCCCCCCCCCGGGGGGGGGGCCCCACTCAAGAGAAACCGCCCAACCCCGTTTTACATTCCTGCCTCGGGCCTTTTCGGGGAAGGGGGGGACCTTTTCGGCACTATCCCTATGGGGGCCTCCCGGACACTCCCTTACGCCCTGCCCGATCGCAACCCCAATTCTGGGGGTTTTTACTTTTTGGGGTTTAAAATTTAAACATTTACCTTTGGGGGGGGCTTTTTTTGGGGCATGGGGATTCTTAATGGTCGCTTAAACGTGCTTTTTAAAAGTAAAACGGGGGCATGAAAATTTCGGGAATTGTTGGGGAAATTTTCAAAAACGTTTTTTAATGGGGCCCCCTTTTTTCGTTTTTTTTCCAATTTTTGGAAGAAAAAGGGGGTTTTTTTTTTCACGTCATTCTCGATTTTTTAAAATAACTTTTTTAAATCGAAATAAAAAAAAAAAGCGGTTCACCTTCCACCTTCTAAGCCCCCGGAACTTTATAACGGGGGAAAAAAACTAAAAAAGGGGAAGGGGACCCCCAAAAATTTTTCCCTGTTCCAAGAAAGGGCCCCGCTCGCCCCCCAAGGGATTTTGCCGTAAAGGGGTTTTTTATCAAACCAAAAGAAGGGGGTAAAAACAAAAGGCTAAACCCCCCCCCGGGGGTAACAAATTTCACTATTTGCAATTTTCCAAAAAACCGGGTTTTGGGACTTTAGCAGCAAGCACGACGGGAAGGAGGGGAAACGGAGAGTGGCTTTTTCCATTTTCGCCACGCTTGCCTTTAAGCCAGTTTCTACAAATTTAAGAATCTGGCCAAATATTTCACCTTAGGATGAAAACAGTTTTCCAAAAAATTTAAGTTTTGGTAATTAGATTTCAGATTGCGTATTCTATTTGTCTATACTGCACGTGTAGTAATTGATACACGGGAGTAGAGCCGTTTCGTATCGGAGTCAGTTCAAGGGGCCAAAGTCGCATGCAAATACGACGTGCGATATTCCGATCTTTATCATTCTCTTAGTCAGGGGCGCGTGAACGGATAACGTTCTCCCTCAGCAGGGAATCATTCTTTAGGCCCTCTGCCGCGTGTAACATGATAAACGTTATCCAAACGGAAATTAAGATTGGTATTTTAGGCCGTCAAATAAAGCAAAGTGCGCGTTCTATTGCTTAATGTCACTCGTATTGTGATTTAAATGCTTAGCTCGCTGAGCGGTGACGTTATATTCCGCGTTCCTCGCTGCGATATATATTAAAAGTGAGCCGTTTAACTCTTCGGATAGCCAGGCTAAGCGCTGCCTTCTATCTCTCGACGCGTGCACTAAAATACGCATCGCGTTTCGGTGCAGGGGACGTTTTTCACTTGCGTTCTAAGCGTCGTTGAGATGTGTGGCACCTTTGCCTATTCGTAATCGCTTTCTCTGTTTCATCGCTGGTGTTCACACTGAATAAGCGGAGTTCGCGTAGCGCGCTCGCCTCACACGGGGCAGCCATCTTAAAATTCCGCGTGATAGCGTGAGCTGTGGCGAACGGTCCGCTAAGAGGCCCCGGCATAAGGGAGCGACCCCGCTCCAGTATCGCCGCTAGCGCCCTAGCGCACCACGCATGCGCAATGGCGCTCCCGCTTGCTATCGGAGCAGAGAGGACCGTCAGAAACGGTGAGCTAAATCTCTCTAATAGCGCACAATCTTTTTTACCGTATCTATTTATTCCCTTCATTCTCCTTCAGTAACATAGTTGAGCTCCCTAGCTTCAGTGCGAGCTTTGTTGCATTATCACCTTCCCTGCCATCACCGCCGCCACGCTATCGTCTGCTGCTGTGTTACAAGCTTATGGCGTGAAGCACAGAAAAAGACGGCCGTGACCATCGGTTGTACGACGCGCTAAGGACGAGCAAAACGCTACGCCTGATAACGGTGGAATGTACCGTTGCCGCCGGTTGACTCATTCGTCAAGCTCGAACTCAATCAGCCAGTAACGAATAAAAGTCGGATTTCTTTGTTATTTTTCTCTTGAAATCGATCATGTGACCCTCCAGCGTACTAGGAGGAATGTGGATCATGCGTTGGGTTCTTTGTAACGGAGAGGCTTGCACTGCCCTTTTATGTTATGGTTACGTCAAACAAATAATTGCTGTTTTATTGCGAAACAAAAAAACAATATAGAGACGTCATTTTATGCTCCGTTTTCGGTGACTCGGAAACAGTCAAAGCTATAACTTCTTTCGCTACAAAACAGTTTTAAGCCGCGCGTCCTGTGAAAGTGAGCCTACTGCAAATTCACTGAAATTTCACGGCGCCGAAGGTCGTGAACTTTTTTGCCCTATTTCAAGGCAACGGCAGCCGCCATTTGCAGCTTTTAGCACGTCATTTTTACGTAGGCTGAAGTTGCCAATGTGTGACAAAAGCGTTCCCGCCAACTGTTTATATTACGTCGCGTCTTCTCAGTCTATGACATAGATTGCGCGACATATAAGCCGTATTGTTGTTGAATAGCGAAGACAGGCCTACGTTGTCATGTCCGCCGCTGCATTTCGTCTAGTTTTTCATTGCCGGCCAAACATTAAGCGCATTTAGTAGAGAGAAATAAGGCAAACTTCAGAACTGGAGCGAGTAAACGTCGTAAAATTTCAAAAAGACGAGAGCTCAACCGAAAGCACCTGACCAAAAGTGAAAGCCAATCAGGCAAAGCTTCCCGCAAAATTCCCAGTTCACGGTGAATTTACGGCGTCAAGAATAGGGCCGCAACTTCTTGTAACGTGGCTACGATTATGCACGCATCAAGCTGGTCCCAGAGATGGCGCTGAGAGCAGACAGAGATAACAAGTCTGAAAAGAAATACCAGATTTTCAGATTCCTCCTTCTCCGCAGCTCGCATGCACTGGACGCGTGCGAGATACGCTCCAGATGTGTCTCTTCTATCAGCGCCGACGCTGAAACCGCTAGGCTAGGTTCAATCGTTTCAGCCACGTTGGAATAAATGGATGTACAGCCTCCCAAATTTTTAATAATATAGCGGGAGCGACTACCGATCGGCATGTCAGCGCCTTATCACGGTGTTCAGCAGCAAAATAGGCGAGAGTACGCGCACGCGCATAGGGCTATCGGCTGTACGAGTGTCGTCTGCTAGGCTGTTTCTTCGAGAGTGGTACACCCCCTGCAACTTCATGTGAATACCTTTGTTAACGAGAAACCGTGGTTATTTGACGCGCATGCGCAAATCAAATGTGCGTGTGATTTTTTTTCGGGTCATTTGCCCGCTCCCAGCGTGAGGAACGTCACGGAAAAGATACATGAAAGTAGAACAGGACCGGTTTTATGGCCGGAATGGCCTTAGGCCGCTGAGCGATATAATGTGATGAATAACACATCTGATAACAATAAAAACTTGTGCCCCATGGTGCTTGATACCTTTTGCGGTAGCGAAACAACCTTGCAACATAAGAAAAAATTACGCCCACCTCCCCTCGCGGGAACCCTGGTATGATGCGACGCTGAGGGGGTTCAAGCGCAACGGAGAGCAACGTCGACCGAAAGGCCGTCGGTGAGTGGCGCACCGGTTATATTCTAGGCATTATATATGCGCAGCGCGCCCGAAGGAGAGGAAACCGCGCAGAGAGAGAGTACTGCACATGCGGCACCGCGCGCAGCGCCGCCCACCGGCGGAGTGAGAGCGCGCTGGGCCGCACACGCTCTCACCTGGGCACGCGCCGGCGCCAGTGCGTCTGCCGCGGCTATGACGCAACACAATCCAACACAATCCACTTTAATCCAATCCAATCCAAATCCAATCCAATCCAATCCAAGCCAAGCCAAGCCAAGCCAAGCCAATTGAATTCAATCGAATCCAATCCAATGCCCCTCGCGAGAAAGTGTTCGCTATCTTGGAAAAGAGCGGGAGAGTGGCTGCGGACAACGGACGCACGCCGCGGACAACAACGGACGCACGCAGGAAGGATAGGGCCGCCGACAAGAGATGCCCTGGAGCGTCGCATCTAAAAACAGGGGGTGTGTTGTTGTAATGAGAACAGCGCAGCAGACAACATTCCCACAACAGATAGTTTTATGCGCATGCGCGCACGCTCGCCTGTTTGGCCGGTGAACACCGTGATAAGACGCTGGCATGCCGATCGGTCATCGCTCCTGCTATATTATGAAAAATTTGGGAGGCTGTACATGTACAGGTGGGCTATGACCGTCGGCATGCGAGCATGCGGGTTCTCTTTCTTTCAGTTACCGCCAATGGACGTGCGCAGCTTTGCGGTACGGCTCGGCCAGAGCTCCCGTGCTTCCGCTAAGTCTGACGGCACCTGCGCATACATTTCTCGTGTAAACGCAAGTACTGCGCATTTGCTGTGCATTTACTGGTGGAGATATGCCGGTGGGTCAGACCACCTGCCCAAATTCACATATCGTTTCCATAGAGCGGCATCCAGGCTGCCAGTGACGATGCAGTACTCGACTAAAAGAGCGCCGAAAAAGCAACGCGCGTCTCACAAGTGCTGTGAAAAAATTGCGCAAGGTAAAATAGCACGCGATGAAAGGGCACGCGTCGCAACATCACTGTGACCAAATGGCGAAGCCGCACACATGGAAGGGGATACAGCCGCGCGCTTAATAATGGCGGCTAAAGGGGCTAATATTCACCATTTTAACAAGTGCAAACACATTTTTGAGTATTTAAAAATGTTTTATTTATGTTCCGCCCGGTGTTTTGTGTTTTTTTTTCAAAAACAATTTTCCGATTTCGTCGTTTTCGCACAACGGTGATGCAAGTACTCACAGAGGCATATAACTGGGAAGTTTTTAAACGAAGACAGTTGGTCCATAAACGTGTTCTGAATTTTTTAAGGTTTCAATAACTAATTTCACGCCTACGCAACTTAATGGGAAGGCGTGGAATGCAATACGCGAGCGAAGCATATGAGTAATACCTTTATTCGAGTGCGATGTCACTGCTGTCTAGGCTACTGTCGCCCGTGGTGTGTTGGCTATATTCTGTTGCCACTGATTCAAAACAGATGCCTTCAGTTGGCCTTTCGAAGGTAGGAAACTTGTGGGATTAAAAATTGTTTGCGCCCTGTGAATAACAATACACTGGGGCCACTGAAGTCAACGACACGCCGTATGCTAATCAAATCATAATATACAGTACATACGTCGGCGACAAAACCAGATGCATATACTTTGAGAGCAACTCAGAATGCAGAAGCGTGTAGGGTAAGCACATTGTATGCCATGGGACCATCTTTAAAAGTGATTTCTAATTGAGCACGGGCTACTTAGAGTTTTTAAGTTACTATCAATTTTATGTTAACGCAACAAATTTTTTACCAAGAAGATTTATCTTCAATTTGCACGTACGTTCTTTCATTGTTGTGTTGCTCAGATACATAGCAGCTCTGAACAAATCGGTTAATTCCTGGATTGCTATGCAATGTTTTATTTGTTTAAGGTAAGGTCTGGTAATAAAATCAAAGGCTGCATCATGTAAGACTAGCCGAAGAGTAGGCCTGGGAAGGATACTGCGTGGAACAACTAAGCGCTCGAGCACTTGAAAAGCCTTTATCTTGATTTTGGTGCTGTCCAGTGGTAGTGGTGCATGGGAGGTGCCTGCTTTCAGTTTTTTTTTGTTGCTTGGCAGTGCGTGTTTCAAGGTCCGTTCACGCTTCAGAAGCAGGCCGGTGACATCAACAAATCCTCTTAGCTACAACCCCTCGCCTTTGGGGCACCGGAACAATGGCGTTGCCCAACAGACTGTGACACTACACGGATACACAACAAACCTTAGAAACCGGCAACAACGTTTTCATGGTATAGCATGCTTTCGATATCTGACGCTCGCAAAAATCTGTGTTCGAGGCCCTGAGCAAGCGGAGTCTCCGCGGGGCATGAGCCCTGAACCGGTGGCTGCTCCAAACCATCCTAAACAGCGCTTGCCAACACGACGATGAGGAAGAGGGGTCACAAGACGGCGCTGACTTTCAACTAAATCTTTAATGGGAAGAAAACACACAAATATACAATCATACACCACACGTGTGTCTACACGTAATCACTACACAGCGGAGCAGCAACAATCATATCGTAGCCCACTCCCCCAGAAAAACACCAACCTAAGGCATCTTCTTTAACAGGAAAGTAAATTCCTTATCGTACAGTGTCACAGAAGCATCGCTAATGCATTTTCCTTCACTTTTCTTATATGCAAACGCTTCCACTAGCTCCCTTGGTAATTCGTCATTATGGCGCCAAAGAATACACGTGTCCCTATACAATGGGTTACATTTTTCTTGACTGTTTTCCTTGTGGGTCCTACAGCGCCGAGTGATATGTGCAAATGGATTATTCTTGAGTGGATGACCGTGCTCCATGAGCCGTACATTGACGCCCCTGCCTGAGTAGCCAATGTACACATTACCACATGAAAGCGGCAAGGAGTACACGATGCCCGTCGAGCAGGGAACAAAACTAACTTATAAAACAGCGCTAGAAACAAGACTACAGAAAGGGCACACAGACAGGGCGCTGTCTGTGTGCCCTTTCTGTAGTCTTGTTTCTAGCGCTGTTTTATAAGTTAGTTATGTACCAACTGGCCCGCCTTCAATCTGTCTTGCAGGGAACAAAAGGTGACACATGTTTCACATTGCACACACTGCCAGCTTTTTGTCCTGACACCTTCTTTTCCACCATTTTATATATTCTCCCATGTTTATACGGGGCCGAAAAAACAACCCCGAAAGTTTTATTCACAGACTTATGCTGACGCACAAGTGTGTGAATAAGACTGCTCGCAGCAGCCTTATTCACAATCTTATTGCGTTCTTATTTAGAGGCTCATTCGGTGTCTTATAAGTTTCTGGAAATCGTTTTAATGCCCAGGGAATGCAAGACCCCAAATAAGTGTGCCATTAAGAATCGACTATGAATAAGTCTGTCTTACTGGGCTTCGAGCAAGCGGGGAACGTTTACCAAGACTGGACACTACGCGGCCAGCCTATGTTCATTTTTTTTACTTTACTTGAAGTGGGATATACTCTAGTCGACTTTGTTCCGTTATCCAGAAGCTCGTTTTCCGCTCCACATGTCATCACCGGCACGACGAACTGGTTGTATATCTTTCTTTTGAGTGACAGAGGTAGCTCATTTTTTTAATATTTGCCAATACCTTGAGGGTATACCCCAGCTAATACCTATTCTGCGCCGGATTTATTTCTCGTGGTAGGGATCAACAGAGACAACCTCTCCGAGGTAGTCACACACTTATACTTCTTCTAACGTGCTGTTACATATGCTAAACAAAGTGTTTTGGCATGTTTATTCAGCATTACTTTAAATTTCATCATATTTAGTTTTAGCCCACGGCCACGCTTTCTGGTTGAATTCCTTCAAGCATTTCTGCGGGCGTTCTACAGAATCCCTTAAACAGAGTATGTCGTCCGCAAACTGCAAATGGCTCGAGTATTCTCCGTTTATTCGTAATTGTGTGTTCTCCCAGTCAAACGTCCTCAATACCCTTCCATACATCCTGTGGAGAGTTCTGGAGGGATGACATCTCCCCATTGGGTGCCCTTTGGGATCGGGAACTCTTCGATTTGCTTGTGAAGGATTACCCTGAAGTTACATCTTTAGTATATGTCGTCTAGGAGTCTACGTAGGTCTCCTCTATTCCCTGGTCTTTCAATGCTTCCAGCACTGCTGCAATGCTCACTGAATCAAACGTCTATCCGTAGTCTACAAATGTCATGTAAAGGGGCATGTTACACTCCACGAATTTTTGCATTACTTGATTGGATACATTTACGTTGTCCATTATTGGGCATCATTTCCTAAATCGAGAATGTTCTCTGGGTTGTTAGGAACCTAGTCTGTCCATTATGCGGGTAAATATTCCTTTCGTGAGGAGCTTCTAAACAACAGGGAGTAGGCTGACGTGTCTGTAGGTTTTAAGGTCTTTGGTGTACCACGTCTTGTGAATCAGAGTTCTGTTGACGTTTTACTACGCTATGGTCCCGTTTAGGATCCTCGTTTATGTTGTGTGTAATATTACCCTGCTTCTTTTTAGTTGATCTTATGCTTACTCCTATTTGAGGCGTTTTCTCGATCACTGTCATGTTGTACGTACGAATGTCGTTCGTTTTACTTTATGGTAATCAATTTCGATAGCTCGGCTGATCCAGATTCTTCCGCTGTACTCGACAATTTCGTCTTCTTACGTCTTGGAAGTACTTCCTTCGTTTTCTGATTAAGTTTTCCTCTTGTTTCTACAGACTACTTTTCCGTAGCTCCTACTGGTTCTGTGATTACCGTTGTTAGCGTGTTATTTAGAAGGTGTACGCTATCCTCGTTCTCCCCAGTTAAAAGCACAGATTCTTTTTTGCGGGGTATTTTAAAGCCCTGCGCCCTGTCTGTGAATGACTCCATGCTGGGTTTATTACTTTTCACAGGTTCCGTTCTCTCTATTTCGAGATTGAGACTTACTTTTTGCCTAACCATACTGTGATCGCTTCTCCGAATCTTGCCTAGCACCTCCATTTTCTGCAAGGTACCTGGATTATCACTTAAACTAAAGTCAGTTTTTGTTTGCTTTAGCGTCGGACCCTTTCTGTTTCTATTTCCGATTGCTTTGGTTTGGAGGAAAAAGTTGCAACTAACCACAAGTTATTCGTTGCGACGGCCTATTTCAAAGTTTTGCACTGCCCTTTCTCCAAATTGCTTCTCAGGAACTTTTCTGTTAAAGACTCCCATAACAATCGTGAACTGTGTATTTCCCTTCTTCATTGCTAATTCGGCGTCCTCGTAGAAACTTTCTACGGCCTCATCATCATAGGTAGGTGTTGGCCACAGTCCTGTACTATCTTTAGCCTGTATCGCTTGTTTAGATTGATCACAACCCCTGCAACCTTTCGTTATTGCTAAAGTATTTCTGTATGTTCCCTCCTATTTATCTGAGCATTAAGAATACTACCCCCGCTCTCTGTTTTCTTCATGTCTTCGGTAGCCCAAAATAATTCTCGTAGTCAGTTCCATTACACCTTCTCCTGTTCTTCTAACTTTGCTTAAGCCTATAAGATCCCACTTACTGTCCGAGGGCTCCTCTAATACCACTGCTAGGCTCCCCTTGCTGGATAGGGTTCGCGTACTGAACGTTGCCAGGTTCAAGTTCCAAAGGCGGCCTGTCCGACCCCAGAGATTTTTAGCATCCTCTGCTGCATCCGTGGCCGGACCTTCTTTGTGGTCAGCTGCACTGCAGCTGCTGAAGACTGTTTGCCAAGCGTTGCGCTGGTCAGACCTGGGATTTCAGGACCAAATACTACACCAGGGTGACCAGATCCTCCCTAGTGAGAGAGTGTTGTTTGTGCTCCTAACAGTGTTCCCAGCGAGCTACTTACGTATCCTCTGATGTATCCGCGATTATGGTTATTGGCGGAGCCAGCATTACTCCGTACCTGGAAGGACACTGCTGTGGTATTGCTTCGTCCCTACATCTACCGCCCATGAACATTTTTACAAGCTAGATACTAACGAGAAAAGGGAGCCTGCAGGCGCGGTCAGGCCTAGGTTGTTTACCATATCGGTGAGTCGTTGGGGGGGGGGGGGAGTCAGGTTACACAGGATGAGAGCCGGGACACCATCGCTGACCAATTGACAATGCGTACGTCGTTCAGTTTTTCAACTTGTGTAGCACTGAGTTATACGTACCTATATTCTTTTCAATTTTCACAGTGCAATATCATCTAGCTTCCAGTTGAATTATTGCCTCTTGTTGCACATTGATATCTGCTGTATTTTTCATTCTATGTTATTTTGTTTTGAAACACCCCGATGCAATGCCTTTGCTACGCTGTGGGTAATAAATAAATAAATAATAAATAATAAATAAATAAATAAATAAATAAATAAATAAATAAATAAATAAATAAATAAATGGTGGACAGTCCTGATCGGCTCCTCCAGACACCTGAAAGAGACACCAAGAACCACGCGGAGACCACCATCGTGATCTGCGCCTCATGTCATTCACACACGATGGCCACAATGTAGAACATGTTCTGGGTTCGCTGCGAAGGAAACAGCCCGTCTTCCGCCGAACATCAAGATGCTCCTGGAGTGGGCAATGCCTTCACGTGCTGGTGCCCCGGAAAGAGACTGCAATGCCACTGTAGGCCTTTTGAAGTACCACAATGGTAGGAAACGGAACGTTGATGGCTTCAACTCCTTAACAGCTCCCACGGCCATGGCCAACGCTTAGTGACTTTTTTCTGAATAAAATTATTAGGGCTAGGTACGCTTGCTCGTTGAAGATAACACGATGGCACACCGTAAAAACTCGTGGAGTGCTTCCTTCCTTACCAGCGGTATGCCGATTAGAGGCTCATTTGAATGAAAGATACAAACCAGTCGACCGACTGCCGGACCGACCGACAAACAGCCAGACAGACAAAATTTTCGCTTTTGTTGGTAAAAAAAATTCCATTACTTTGAAAACGCTTGCTGCTCTTGGAAGACCATAATTATTGCCCGAAGACAGCTGTTTGTGATCGATCGAGGTTTGAAACTGCTGCGCAGAAAAGAAGCCTTTCGGAATAATCCCACGTTTCCCTTTGAGTGTTCGTGTGGAATATTCTTTGGCGTCATTTCGAATGCAAAGCGTAATTATGTTCGTCCGATTCGGCGGCCATAGCCCTTGAAACGGCCGATGGATGATTCACAAAATAAATGTCAGCACCCGCAAAATGGCCGACTTCTTAAAAAAAGTGAAACGGATGTCAAGGAGGATGAGCAGGAAAAAACGTTAATTTATTGAGCATAAAAGTGAGTGGCTCTCTCAATCCAAAAATCCGCGAGCCAACGCAGCAGCCTGGGCGCGAGTGATGAGTCGTTCCTGGTCCTCGAACTGTGAGCTGGCCAGCTCGCGCTCCCACTGCTCAGGCCAAAAGGAAGGGAGGGGGTTTGGCGAGTGGGGGCATCCCCAGACTAAATGATAGGTGGTGTTTGGGGCGGAGCAAGAGGGACAGTTGTGGGAGTATGTGGACGGCGAGCTTTAATGGAGTATAGAGGTGTTGTAGTCTGTGTTTGTCAGTAGTCGACGCCAAATGCGAGCCGCCTGTGTGCTGATTGATGGGTGAGGAGTATTGAAGATGGAGTTGGCGATAATGATATAGAATTTCAGTGTATAGGGAAGGGACTGGGAGATAAATGAAGGCTTCGGAGAGGTTCTAATCCATCGATGAAAACTCCCTGATTGAAAGTGCGCGGGCAGTGGCGTTTGCCGCCTCGTTTCACTCGAGGAAGATTGGTGTGGGGTCCACACAATCTCGATATGACTGTGAACATCTTCGACAGAGCTCTGTCTGGTGTGGTTAAACTTGAGGAAGGGGTAAATACACCAATCAAGGGCACTTATGGAAAGCTGTCCCAACGTTTCGGAGCCCACTCGTCTCCTTCATCAGGGGTGATTGTGTATGACAAGAAGCAGAAGTTATATAAGGTGTCTTCTTTTTACTCGCATCTTGTCCTTGCGCGTCCGAGGCCGTGGGCGTAGATGGTTGGCTTGTAGGAGGTTGGCGGGAGCTTAATTTGTTGTCTCCGGATCCAAGCCGTGGATGACTCTCCGGCAAGTGTCGGGCGGTGGCTTCATGTATGGCACGATTTCGTATTGTACTTCACCGATTTGCATAGATGTAACGTTGTTCAGCGTGATGGCGTGACTGCATTGGGCGTACTTTCGACGACTTAATTTTGAGGTGTTTGGAATCGGATAACGACGCTGTTGTAAACTTCCTGCTGGGGAATAGCACTTGCCGTTGCGAGTCTTGAAGGAGGGTGCGAGATGCTCAGGCCGCGACGTTAAGGCCCGATCGGGGTCGATAAACCATGGTGTAATTGCCTTTCGGCAACCGCGATTGCGGTGCGCGGCGGGCGTTGGCGCTAGTGGTAGGTGAAACAGGTGGTGTACGCCGTTGCGGCGGTAAGGCGGACGTGGCGTTGGCCGGTGGCTTCGAAGACGCATTCCTGAGGCGTGAGAATATGTAAATGGTCCAGGGGTTCTCCGGTAGGATCGTGCGGCCACTCAGTTGGTCGAATCCTATGGCTTCCTCAACTGCAGTTGGCGCTGGGAGGGGGGGCTCTGCGCCCGCCGGCATGGCCGGAGGCAACAGTATGGAACAACTTTGGCGTGGCAGGCTTAGCAGAACTGGCACGGCAGGTTTAGCAGAAGTTCCGCCGCAGTGAAAGTTCTGAGTCCTAGAAATGAGGAAAGAGAGGCTCCCCAACAGCACTTGAGGCACCAAAACCTACTGGATGGCGTTTGGGGCACGATAGTAAAGCCATTCGTTTGCCAGGGAGAATAGTCCAGCGACCTCGAGGTTCACAACGGGTGCCCCTAGAAAACGTGACCATCTGTGGCCGCCCTGGGCGGCAAATCCAAATGGATGTCAATGAATGCTCAAAATGAGGCCACGTTTCCCAGAAAATCTCCTACAACGAAGTGGCTAGTTGATTTAAAAGAAAACATGTCTAAATTTTGAATAGTGTGGGACGAGGGTCCTCCGGAAAGGGAAACTCGCATGGATCTTCTGGACCAGCAAAGCTTAGTGATTCTAGCTGTCTAAAGGTGAAGCTGTCGAAACGGTTGTGGCCCTTGAATGTCTGTAGTGTTTGAAGTAATATGTTATGTATAGCAAAAAGAAATTCAGCATATTAGGCACACATTACCAGTTGAGAGAACAGCGGAGTGCCGCTAAAACGTATACATGGGGCTAGAACACCCGTTTCCTCCCAGTCATAGAAACCAGAAGACCAAGAAAAAGTTTAAATGAAAAAAAGATATGACGACAACGAGACGACACATGCGTTCTACTGGACAGATGCCACGGCAGGCACGACGTAATTTCCTGGAATAGAATATACGCCCGGCCTTCCACGCGACACGTGTACTGCAAATTTTATACGTGCGGTGTATTTGAAACTGGATTATCAAGCGCCTACAAATACAGGAAACGTGAAACGTGGTGGCACACACAATAACATCATATTCGTTCTACAGCTGAACAATAACGTTTTGTATTCTTTACGTCGTCACAGGTGCTATGTGTCGAACAATTTTTAAAACCCCAACGACGAGCGTCTGGGAACGAGGATAGTCGTAGCACTCATTTCAAGGTAGTGACTCCAAGTAATTGTCACGTGGCGGCAGAAAAGAGGAGACAATGCGTGGCTAATGGCGGTGATATATTTACAAAGCAATGCGATCACTGTATTTACAGTATGTACATGGCGGCGATGACAGAGCCCGCGCAGGGTGCACGCTAGCCACTCCCTCATCATTGTCGCCAGTGGGTCCGGGTGCCATGGGTCTCTGCCCACCGGCATCGTGACAATATATTTTCTTGCGGCTTGCAGGCGTGTAGTTGAAAAATTTCCTAACGTGCATCATGATGGAAATGTGTAAACTGGCAGTTAAAATATTTATTTCGTTTTGCGTTCACCGTCGACGATACACCTTCATACAGTTGGTCTAAAGTCACGACGCCAAAGGAATAGACTATAGCGCTGGTCATACCACACCTACCCGTTCGACTTTACGTAGCGTAGTAACAAACTCTCACGTTGATCACTTCCGCGCTCTCGTGACGCGTTGCATTTTACACAAGCCAACAAATCAGACAAAATGGCAGGAAAATGCACTGCGCCGTCTGCTTATTTTACATCCACTAATCTTAAACGTAGGGCACAATGAATGCTACATTCCAAACAAAACCTATTGTGGTCCGCTTCCTATTTAAGTGGTGAAACCGATATATTCTTGGTATCTTTCGAGTATATTTGGTGGAGATTTTAAAAGAAGATACTAATTAGAATTGTGGAATTGGAATTTGGCATTTTGGAATTGAAATTTTAATAGATAAGCTACCGAAAGGCAATACATCCTTCAGAACAATGCCACTGCGATCGAAAGAGAATGGACTCATGCTCGTATGCTAAATAGACTGTGTTTGTCTCTTTCCATCCTAGGTCTCTTAGGCCTGCCGGACCGGATGGGCAACCTACGGGACCTGTCAAGATTTGATGCGCAGTTTTTTGGAGTGCACACCAGACAGGCGCATACATTGGACCCGCAGCAGAGGCTCTTGATGGAGAGAGCGTACGAAGCCATATTTGATGCTGGCTACGACCCCTCTGAGTTTCGTGGACAGAAAGTGGGCGTGTTCGTCGGCTCCTGTGTGTCGGAGTCCGGCTGGATCTGCAGCTGCGACACTGACAAGATAGCCGCCTTCGGATTGCTTGGCTCTTCCATGGGCATGCTCTCCAACCGCGTCTCTTACGCCATGGACTTCATTGGTAAGCAGGTTGGGGCGTTCCAAAACGTACAGACCGCAACAGTCCTGTCTATAACACTCGAGCGGCGTGCCGCGGGCTGCACCGCGATGCCTATCGGTGGCACCGATGCGACATCGGGTTCGAGATACCGAGCATGTGCGCGTGCACACCCATCCTGAAATGATCAGCTTGTCTTTGTCGGTGGTTTTGGCCGCCGCTGTTACAGAGGATTCTTTGGCCGCTGGGAGCGCTGTTGGGGGCACCGCTCGTGAGGCGCGCGCAGAGCGGGCGCCACTCGGCGGGCGTCCCTGCTGCGTCATTGTTCCTGTCGTGCGTCTGCGCTCGGAAGAAACTGCTGCGTCATGGCAATGCCAAACTGCTGCGTGTAATAGCGCGTTTCGGGCTGCGAGTTTATGCGCCGGTTTGGTAGTTGGTCGACGGCGGCGACGGTTGGATTTCCTACAGCGGCTTTTATCGTTCAAGTGGTCATGCTTTGAGGTCAATGGGTGCAGTGAACGGAGAGTGAGAGAAGGGTCGCGCGGGATGATGTTTCGGATCTCGCATAGACGGAAAAGAACTGCTGGAGCACAACAGTGTTACATTGATAACTTAATTATGCAGTTGAAACTCGATGTTACTAAACCAGAGTTTACGAATTTTCCGATTTAATGAACAAATTTCGATTCCGCTTGCGGTTGCCCATAGGCCTAATGCGTTTACAAACTCGGAATAACCAAACAAATTTCGCCGCCAAACCCGATTTAACGATGCATTCTGCAAAAAAAGACGCATGTAAAACGTTTTTCCCACATTTATGGCGTCTAGAACGTCTGGCAGTGAGCTGCCAGCGCAGTGCGAGCACACGAGCTGGCAGTGTGCTGTTAGCTCGTGTTGCGGGCTCCACAAGCTCGCAACACGAGCAGGAAGAGGTATCGCGCAGTTGTTGGGAAGAGCTTCGTCGGCATGACGAGGTGGCCGCACATCAGAAGTTTGACGACTTTGCGAACGTCGACGCAGACACGTACACTGACACAACAGAAGTTCTCGACGACGAGGAGATAGTGCAGGCTGTTTCCGCCGCACAAGAGGAGTTTGAAGATGCGAATGATCCGGCTACTGTCGGAGCTCCCGAGCCCACACCAAGCCAGGTGATGGACGCCGTCGACCTTCTGAGGCGGTTTGCTGGGGAAGGAAGGAAGGAATACATTTTGTTTCGTCAACCGTGATCAGGTGTTTGGGGGTGCAAGAGGCCCACAGGGCAGCCGCAACCGCCAAGGCCCGGGAGGTGGTCAGGACTTGGCCTCCCCCGGGTTACCCAACATCTGCTCCCACAGGTGAGGGGAGGGAACGGGGGGGGGAGGGTACGGGTCTGCGGGGCATTCGCCGAAGGAATGGTAGTGCGTGTAGAGTGCCCCGCAGGCTGGACAGGTAGGGTCAGTAAAGAGGTGTGGGTGACTGTGTATCAGTTGTGTTCTGTGTGGGAAGGTGTGTGTTAGTAGGATGCGCAGCATGTGGCCTGCCTCCGGAGAGAGGTGTGGGTGCGGGGGTTGGTGGGTGGGTGGGAAGGCGGTAGAGCAGGGCAATATCTTTGTATTGAAGGAGGGAGGTTGGCTTGTCTGCAGGGGTAGCGCATGTAGGCGTAGTGAAAGTGGCGACCCGGTAAATTAGTTCGCGAGCACGTACAGTGGGGTCCACTGTTAAAGGGAAACGGCGAGCGCGTGGCCACTGCGCTCCGCGAAGCGCCGGCGCCGAGAAGTGGCGAGAATCGGAGACAGCCGGCACATGCGCACTGACCGCACAAGGCGGCAGAAGCCGCTCTGTCGTCTGTTACCGGCGCTCCGCTGCGTCGCTCAAGCTGAGGGATTTCGCACTCGAAGGATGTGAAAGGCCGGGCGAAGCGCCGTAGCAGACGACACAGCGGCTTCTCCCGCCTCTCGGCCAGTGCGCATGTGCCGGCTGTCTCCGATTCTCGCCACTTCTCGGCGCCGGCGCTTCGCAGAGCGCAGTGGCCACGCGCTCGCCGTTTCCCTTTAACAGTGGACCCCACTGTACGTGCACCCCTTCATAAGCACTTACGCCTGTGTGGGCTGGTGTCCACAGCAGGGTCACGATGTAGGATGGAGGATTTCGGAGAGAATTGCAATGCCATGGGAGAGATGTTACCGCGAATAATATTGCGGATGGCCTGCTGAAAGTCAGAGATGACGAATTCGGGGGTGGGGCGCTGGGCGAGCGCGAGGGCAATGGCTGCCTCCTCCGCCGTGGTTGTGTTGCTAGTTAGGATGGTAGCCGCCGTGACGTTGGGTGATATCTGTTGGCCAAGAACAGCTACACAGTGGCACACGAGGGTGTCCAGGACGCCTTGACTTCACTGGCCAGCTACGAGAAGTGTGTGCTAACGCTGCTGACAAAGGGAGTGCCGACGAAAATCACAAGCTTTCTCTCGAGTAAATAAATATGTCGTTCCCGCGAACTAAATTGGTCTCTCTCGATTTTAGGAAGTTCCTGATTTGACGAAATAGTTACCGGGTCCCGGCGAATTCGTTAAATAGAGGTTCAACCGTATGATAAAATGGATCAATGGGATCAATGTAACTGAGATAAAGAGAAAGTTTATGTGTTTAATCATTCCATACCCAGCTTTCTCGCTCAAAATTACAACCTCTCGGGAACCTAGAAGAACCATTTTAGGAAAATGATATTTGGCATAAAGCTAGACGTCAACGTTAAGAATAAAACGCTAAAAGAACATGTCAGGTTTCTGAATATTTTTTAGTGTAATTCGCTGTCAAATCTAACTCCCCATGCATTTCTATGGGATAGTTCCCATGGCTCAGGAACCCAGTCGCGCAACGTGCGCGACTTGAAACTGTGCACAAAGCAAATATGACCCCAAATATTATCTGTGAAAAAGGACCTTTCATTTCGCTAAAAAATTGCAGAGTAATCACTGTTGAAAAGACTGCCATGAGCGGGAAAGCTGCACATGCCGTCGACCTTCACAGCCCTTGAGCGAAAACCGGCAGACATCAGGCGTCGTATGAAAAAGCCCCTGGACGCCTCCAGGAAATTAAAGGTGGTTAGAGCGAACCAGAGGAAGATTTAGAATTAGGCGACGACACTGCGAATTAAGGAGGACGAAAAAGCGAATTAGAAATACTACTAGTGAATTAAGACACATCAAAGTTAAATACCAGGAAAAAAGCGAACTAAGAAGACACGGGAAATAACAAGAATCAGTGCGAGTTTAAAAGGGAATAAATTAGGTGGACTTCTGAGTGAATCAAGGTAACTTCAAATTAATGAAGATGAATCAAACTAAACTGACAGATGTCAAGGTGTGCTAAGATGAAACCAAGCGTATTAAAAATGAATACGAAGCGAATTAAATTGTGAAGATTCTATGAAACTAATAGTGAATAAAGTAGTGAATTAAGTTAGATAAAATGAATTAACATGAACCCAATTAAATTCAGATATACCGAAGTGAATAACGAGGACAAAGCAGATGGAGAGGAATCAAGCGGAATCAGATTCAAATAACTTGAATCAAAGTAAATTAAGGTGGGTCACTGAGTGAATTAACGTGCATCAAAGTGAATTAAGCTGGATGCAGTGACAGCTCGATACAGTGACAGCGCGCTGCCCACGCCAGCGCACGCGCTCCACCCGCACGAAAACAGCGAACGTGTGCCCATGTAAATATGCTAACAGAAATCAAATGTAGTTCGCGTTGGCATGTTGCAGCAGTGCACATAGTGTAATGATTGAGTACAATAAATCGCCACGCATACTGTGTGAACCAATTAGCACATTAACGACCTTCGCCAGAGAAATGGCGGACATCCAAATCGCCTATCCCCTCAGGTCTTGCGGCAGCACGGATAGCCCCCAGGTACTCCTTATAGGTGTTTTCAGGGGCTGCGGCGTCCTCTCTTGACTACTTTCATTATCAATGCCAGGCTAATACTGGAACTGGTCAAGACAGGCCGCCACAGCCCATTTGGCCAACCACTGCTCCGCACTGAGAGTTGTCACGCTGAGTGGAACTACTTTAATAATTTTAGTAGTGTTTTGAACAGCCCTTTTAAAGTAGTGCGCCTGTGTTAGTAGTGCCGTAAAATACACGTGGGGAAGATGGCTATAGATTTATTATAACGAATCGACTAAGCGAAATGCAGAAAATAGAAGTCTTTAGGAAGTGTAGTAGGCTTTTTTACTACGAAACAAAATGGCGCCATAAAAATGTTCCTATTAATGCTCCGAAGCAGAATACTGTTAGAAAATTGCTTAGTCTTTTTTGCTTCATTGCAAATGTCCTCTAGAGGTTGATAGTCTTGAGCTACTCCTGCCACGTGACTCTGTTGCTGCTTTCCGCATTTACTACTCACACTCTTCCCCTCGGATCTCGCTCCTGTACTGATGAATTCAATGAAAATGTGTTCCATTCAAAGCAATTTACCCGCCTTCGCACTGCTCGCGCGACATCTGTTGTGACAGCGCGAACCTCTATCTTTGGTTTCCTTTTTGCCTCGAACACAACAAAAGCTACTGTTGTTTTTCAGTTATAGTGGCGGTGTCCTCATCTGCTTGCACCGCATCTATCATTATGAACGGAATCCTACCATCATCATCAGCGGTGCGTGGCCTCGAGCAAAATCAAGCCACGCATACTGGTCGAACTTAACTGCACGGCTGGTTGGTCCCGCAATAAATGTCGACGCATACGTCAACCGAGTCCACGGTTACTCCCTAAACCATTTTCTTTATTTCCCCTTTCCTTGCCATTTTAACACATTGTTCTTTAATTTTATATTGCAAAGCCCAACCCAACATTCTCAAAAAAAGTAACGCGCGACTCTAGTTATGTAGTTACGTTTTGCTGCAATGGTGCCAGAGGTTTTATTTGCGGCACCTATACTTGATATGCATGACCCATGTTAGTAGCTGTAAAATCTTTAAAGGCTCCAGCAATTATATGCTTTCGGGTGAAGTACTCCGTCACTTTTTACTAGCAGCTGAATCCACAGACAGACAGACAGACAGACAGACAGACAGACAGACAGACAGACAGACAGACAGACAGACAGACAGACAGACAGACAGACAGACAGAGAGACAGACAGACAGACGCATGCGCTAGTGTCGAGCGTCAGGTTCACGCATTCAGGTTCATCGATCAGAATGCTCACGCATTCTGATCGATCCACCAATAGATCTTCCAACAAGATCTAGGTATGCACAGCCGTAAGTGGCCTTTCGCGTTCGCAGATTTAGACAATCACTTCTGTACTTCATCCCTTGATATTTATATTCGGCCAGAAAATATGTGGCCCATAAAAATCCAAAACAAAATTGCCGATCACCACTGTTCATGCGCCAAATTTGAAGTTATTTTTTTAGATTAACGGTAAGCAGAGCGCTAGTGGAAAGTGTTTAAAAGGTGCCCTTCCGTTTATTGTTAAGATATGTGACCGGTGGCTACAAGTTACTGTCGTTTCATTTCACAGGCAAACTGAATTCAATTTGGAGAACAGGTTATGGAGAACACTTGCGCAGGCGCTTCGTAATAACGTTCCATTCCGCGGAGTATAGGGGATTTAAATTTCTTATTCTTGGATAAATAAAGTGCCGTACGGCTGGTAATTTTTGTTTTGCGAGTATGACTGAAGACGAATGTGGATTTGCTTGCTATCAACCGCAGGACCAAGCGTCACCGTCGATACGGCTTGCTCATCGACGATGGTCGCATTGAATCAGGCGGTGCTTGCAATTCGCTCTGGTCAGTGCGAGGCAGCCGTTGTGGGCGGCAGCTCACTGGTGCTCCTTCCAACGTCCAGCCTTGGCTTCGCACTCATGCAGGTGCTGTCACCCGATGGAAAGTGCAGGGTATTTGACGCCAACCGTAAGTACCATGAAGCGTGCACCGTCTCTAGTCTTGTTAGCTCCATGGGGCATTAAATGCGATGCTGATCTGCGAATCAGGGATCCTTACGATTTTAGCTTTCGGTAGTAGTAGTAGTAGTAGGATTAGTAGCGGAGAACTTTCTCTAGCTCAAAAATCACAGTCGTTCCGTTCAGGAGGTGGAGTGGGAATTAGGGCATATTTGCCCATGTGACCTCTAGTCGCGACGCCCAGGTCAGCGCTGGTCGTCAGGAGGAGAGGAGGCGGTTGGTAAGGCGAGGGTTTCAGCATGCTGGAGAAAATTGTGGATTTGGGAGTCTGGTTAAGAACAAAAAATTTAATTCAGTGGTGTGTAGGGTTAGATACAGGCGGTGTTGCCAGGCGGAGTAAGGAAAGACGTTTATGTGATTTTTACGGAGACCAGTTTCGTCTTCTTTTAGTAGATTAGGATGAGGAGGCTAAGGGGAATGTTTATGTAATTTGTAATGCAGGGTGATGTCTTGTAAGGTGACCAGGGGTGGTGTGTCCAAATCGTCATCAGAAGCCTGGGAAGAAAAGGTGCATTCTTGCTGGTGCACCCAGTTGCTTTCCGCCAGTGAGGAGTGAGCGGCAGTGCAAACAGAACCGAGAGTCCACCCTGTTGGTGCTGTTGCCTCGTCAAATCTTATGGGGGAAGTACGGACTGAAACACGCAGAACGCTGCACGTCCACTTGCTATACTTAAAGTTCTTTTCACCAAAAATTAGGGAACTTGTTTCAGCCGCGCTGTGTGCCCCGAAACGCGTGCGCTGGCTTTCTTTTTGTACGCAATGCGGAGGCGCGCGGTTACGTACCCCACGAGTGGCTTTACACCCTCTGCCGGGTTCCTTCCAGTATACACAGCCACAAGCACCTCCGCTCCGGATATGTTTTGGACATAAAAAATCGTGGTTGATCCCTCTTTCATATGAGTCGGTATAACATGAAAGTACAAGCTGCCTTCACCGGAGCAGTTGCATGTTAAAGGCACATCCTTCATGTGTAATGCGTTCGCGAGTCTGACTCCGCCAGACGAAGTGACGCCGACACGCAACAAAAAATAGCCTGTTTATTCCGGAACAACAAAATAAAAAATGACATGCACAGAAACAGCAGCTTAAAACACATAATGGCCATGGGAACAACGCAACAGAAGAGGGTGCCTCAATTCAGGCGCGTCCCCCGCACACGAAGGTGCTGCCATCGACGCACCAACTGTCGGCGCTCATTAGCGTCATGATGCCCTACTTCGCTCCGCCTCTCCTAGACAGCAGTGCTATCTGAATGAGTCATGCGGAAAGACATAAGGCCCGTTCGTAGCGCTGCTACCGTCTCTGTTCAAAGTGCAGTAGGCAGAGCGCCACGTACCTCCCCTTGTGGCGAGAGGCTTGAGAGTTCGTAGGCTCCAATCCAGGCGGATCCGCGTCAATTTCACTTTTCTGGCGACGTCACTTCTGTGACCGATATTACGACAGTGAGATCTTTGTGTGCGCGGGCATAAAACCCTTTTGCTTTAAAAGTTATGTTCAGCCCTACTTCACTCCCAGACCCGTCATGCCCTACCTGACCGAACATTTCCTTAAAATATACACGTACCATGCTCCGTGATCACAACGGCGAAAATAGCAAAAATATTCGAGCTTTTTTGTGAAGGAATAATTTTGCTGAAATAGTGTGGCATATGAGGGTTGCAAAATGAGCACATTGGTGGCGCTGTTATTTGGACTGCAGTACAAACAACCAAATGGTTTTGAATTTGCCTTCAGGTAACGGCTACACTCGAAGTGAATGCGTCGGAGTTTTCTTTCTGCAACGGGCGTCGTCGGCTCGTCGAATTTACGCTAAGGTTGTTCATGTGAATGCTAACCACGATGGCAACAAGACGGAAGGTAAGCATGTTTGTAACTTTTTATACGAACGAGGATCGCAGCACTGGGGTCCTCCGAAAAGGTTTATTAAGCGAGAGCCTTACATGTCTCCTGCGGAGACTACAATCGCAGAATGCCGGTATACACAAACAGTGTAAAAACCCAAGCCAGGCCAGAGGCGTACCAAACCATGCCAGCTGTGCATGACACTAATAAGAGTTACCAAAGTATCTATTCATTGATTACCAATATGCATTCACGTAATAATGAAGTGTATTATAGAGAAATAAGGTGCAATAGGATTAATTAAGATGATTTCAGGGGAAATAATGTGAAATAACACGGAACAATATTTCATTGGTGAGTGAGAGTAACAATAAAGGTGTGATTAAGATTGGTTAGGGTGAATTAGGTAAAAATAATGCTCAAAATAAAAGAAATAATGAAGATTATGACAAAAAAATAAGATTAAGAAGAAGTCAGTGTATATTGACGCACAATGGAGGTGGATTTGGATGGAATAAAATGGATTAACCTGGATCGGTAATGTAAAGTGCCTGGCTGCTCTGTTTATGGGTACATTAAACACACCCATCAGAACACTAGGCCCCCCTTTTGCAGCACGTGAGCAGACTTAAGAATTTAAATCCATCAACATCGCATTAGTACCTGAAGATGCCTAACACATTTAAGGAAGTACTGACACGAAATTTTTGTGGTACGTTTTGTTTGCGGCTATTGGTGACTAAGAGCCCACTAATCATAGAATGGAACATTAGAATGGCACATTCCGCACAAAGCGGAAGGCAGCGCACCAACCGCGCCGCGGCCGCCTCGATACGTCACGGGAAACCTGTGGTCGGCCGTTTGGGTCGACGCGCAGATGATGTCATGAGCTTTCTGGATGGCGCGGATGAGGTTTGTCGTGTGCGCAAGCATTGAAATTGATTTAAAATATGTTATAATGAACGGTTACGGTTTAAACTTCCAAGGCAGCATCTTTATATACTGTTGCGTCTTGTTGCGAGTTGTAGCGACCGCAGTCTGCTGGTAACGGGGCCGGTCGCCGTCGCTTCGTCGAGCCAGGACTAGGGGAGAGCTTTGAGCATACTCAACGGGTTTATTTACATTTTTACAGTGAGTTGTCGAGATGAAGACAGAAGACAGATCTTGGCGGGCCGCAGCACGCCCTTTTTGTTGACCCCCGATCCCCAGTTCCCTAGGTTAGGGATCCCCATACAAAACAATGCGGACCAATGGTGATGTGTACGTTCCTCGCTGTGAAGCACCGCCCTCGGGTAGGGACACGCCTTTCAGGTATGTCGGCAGATGCACAGCACACGCACACACACACACCCTTGCCACTCGTCAGGACCCGCGCGGGCGCCGCGTATTCTTTTGGTGTCTGGCGCGCGCTGCGTTCCCAGGGAGCCTAACAGCACAGATTAACAAGGTTCGTGGAATCACTCCCGGAAGGGTTAATGGCTTGACCATTGCCACTGCCTTCTTCGCTGCGCTGCCGCCGCCACGGGGTCCCATTGTCCGGTCGTCGCCGTCTGGGCTTTCACGCGCACACGCGTTCAGTTGCTCAGGCCGGGGGAATACCGGCGGCTCCTTAATCCCTTTTGGGGCAACAACACTCAACGCCGCTCAAAAGCCGCTGTCAATCAGTGGCCGCCGCAGCGTCGTGTCGGCCTCCTTTCGTTTCCGTCGACAAGCGGTGGGGTGGTCGACGGGCGGGCGACTGACCCGCGCAAACATGGCGCCAGTGAGTCATAACAGCTCCTCCGCCGACGGGAAGATCTCGGACGTCGTGTAGTATCAGCTGCTCGACGGGAGAGATCACAGTAGCAGCATTCTTCCAGCACCATTGAAACCACAAAGACCAACCTCCCCGAACCAGCAAGCGCCGGCAATAAGTTTTCGGCAACCAGGCTGCTCTTTCAAAGGTGCTACAATGCACCTACGCTTTTTTTTTTACATATGGCAACCACACTAATACTCTTGCTCACAGCTAAAAACTTAGGCTGAATTACTTAAAATACTACTCAAAATCATTACTGAAAACGTTCCTCAACTGAAAACAAAAGAAAGCAAAAGCGAAAAAGCTAAAAGGCTCTGCTTAATGTGTCAACATTGGCGTTGGCGGAACCCTTCTTATACTTCACAGTGAAGTTAAGCTCCTGAAGCGCAAGGCTCCAGCGTAGTAGTCGCGGATTCTTTCCCGACATTTGCGACAGCCACGTCAGTGGGCAGTGGTCAGTGACGAAGACAAAAGAAGTTCCATAGAGGTAGCAGGCCAATTTTTGGGTGGCCCACACAATGCAGGTACGTTCTTTTTCTGACGCACTGTAGGCCTCCTCGCGAACCGAGAGTTTCCTGCTGGCGTACAGCACAGGGTTCTCGTTCCCGTTCTCATCCTCCTGGCAGAATACTACTGCGGGCATCGCATTGCACAGTAAAGGGACGATCATAGTTCGGTGCATGCCGTACGGGCGAGTTTACAAGAGCCGTTTTGAGGCCTTGGAAAGCATCCTCCATTTCTGGTTGCGGGAATTCGTTAACCGCCTCTACTTTCAACTCGTCAGGTCGCCTCCTGCCCTGCCCTACCACGCGCCCTAGGTACCGTACTTCGGCGCGAGCTAGCTGGCAGTTAGCCGGCTTCGCTGTCAGTCCAGCGTGTGTCAAACGTCTAAGGACATCGCTAAGATGGTACAGGTGGTCTTCCCATGTATTGTAGTACATAGCAAGGTCGACTAAGTAGGGAACAGCGTATTCTTCAGCCCCCTGCAGAACTCGGTTCATCAGCCTTATCCCGCACTTCTCCAGGAAGCCCGCAGTCAGAACGCTGCTGAACACTGAACCCTGGTAGCACTGTATCTCCTTAGGTAAGGCCACTCTAGAAAAAATAGACAGTAGTGCGTTGACTACTTCTACCGAGCTCTGCTCCTTCATTGGGATCGCCTCTGGAAATTTGGCTGGTGGACAAACAGCGGTAAGCCAATACCGGTAGCCTGATTTTGTCGCTGGGAGTGGTCCCACAACGTCTATTACCAGCCAGCGAAAGGGCCCTGAAATGAGCGGAAGGAGCTCAAGTGGCGCCTTTCCCTTCTCGTGCGGTTTTCCCACTCTCTGACAGGTTTCACACGCTCTTACGTGGTTCTCAACCTCGGTGAAGCATCCTGGCCAATAAAACTCCGTTAGGAGCCTATCTTTGCTCTTCCGAGCTCCTAAATGCCCCAACCGACCAACTCCGTGACAGAGATCAACAATGTAATGCCGATACTTAGTCGGAACTACAATCTGGTCAAACGTGCGACCTTTTGCATCCTGGTAGTGGCGGTACAAGATGCCGTTCTTGACGGGAAAACTGACATTCTTCCTCGCCACCCCTTCCCTGACGGTGTTCCAAATCTCCTTAAGGCTGGGATCGCTTTTCTGCTGCTCGATGAGCTCATCTCCTGTCACTTTCCCCTGTACATTGCCTAGTGATTTGGATACAGGCAACACGAGCAGCCCCTCTTCCGATTTCCCCTTCAGCTATATCAGCGCGAGTCTCCTCCTGTGACCCCTCTCTCTTTTTTTCAGTAGGCGACGGGATAGTAGACTCCGCTGTGCTGACTCCAGCTGGTGTTGCTGTACTTCCGGTGAAACTCGGTTCTTTCCGCTCTAGTTCGGCGGCTGGCGTGCGTGCTTTAGCTCTAGTCAAAGCTTGGACTGTTCCCTCCTCAAAACTTTTCCCTTGTTCTCCAAGCAGACGGTCGGTCTGATTCGAGAACAAGTAGGAGTACTGCGAGGGCAGCTTGTCTGACACCGCCGCTTCCGTCTCTACTTCTCCGAACGGCCCAGTGATGACTACTCGAGCTACCGGGAGACAAAATGCTTCCCTCTTGCAAAACCGGTTTAATCCAAGCGCACTTGCCGTTGTAATCTGCTTGTGCCACATAGTCCGGGTGCACCAGATCAATGGTTGCCCCACTGTCTCGTAAGACGCGGCATGGCTTCCCGTTCACTGTTAGGTTAAAAAGGTAAGGACTAAGTAGCTCCTCGCTAGTAGCAGAGTCACAAGTGTACGAAAGGGCTGGCCTGGGCCTACGACAGCCTATGGCAATGTGACCGACCTCCTTGCATTTGTAGCAGGTAGGTGGTTGCCTAGCGTCAAACGGACTCTTTTTGGGAGAACTCTCCGAAGCCTTTCCCTCTTGTTTGTTTTGTGATCCTTGACTACTTTCAGCGAAGTCCGCCTTTTTCTGTGCCGTCATACCTGCGCCAGCCCCCTGCTTCGCCGTCCAAGGTTTTCCTTTATCTCCCGCTTTTGCGGGAGGAACGTCGTCCCTTTCTCCCCGGCGTGACGCGTACTCATCAGCCAAGTCGGCAGCTGCCTGCACTGTTACTACTCCGGCCCTGTCTTGGATCCAGAGCTTCATTGGCTCGGAAAGCTTAGAAAAGAACTGTTCGAGAGCCACTACTTCAAGAGCCTTTTCGAAGTTCTCAAAAGCGCTGGCTCCCTTCATCCATTCTACCAAGTTTACCTTCAACTCGTAGGCAAACTCAGAATACGTGCTGCCCTGCTTCTTTGTCAGATTGCGAAACCGCTGCCGGAACGCATCTGACGAAAGTCGGAACCTCTTTAGAAGGCTATCCTTCACTTTGTCGTAATTGTCCGCATCCTCCACCGGAAGCCGCGCGATCACATCCGCTGCTTCACATGGCAGCAAACTTAACAAATTTCGAGCCCATGTGCTACGGCCAAGCTGAGGGTGTGCGGGGCCCTACGGTCATCACAGACAACGGTGTGCATCAAGTGGTTCCCAGCCCACATGGGCACAGTGGGACCCGAAACGAACCGCAATGAGGACGCGGACCGGATGGCGAGTGCGCTCACTAGACGCAACGCCGGCTCGGTCTCCCCTGCTCCAGTGGACGATCACGACAACGAAGGTGAAGACTTCAACCCGATCACTACGTACGGGGAGGTACTGAAGTGCTTCCGGGACTCCCGGAGACGATACCCTGGGCCTCACTCGAATCCTCTCTAGGCAAGAGGCAGTACTGTTCAGACAATTACAAGTGCGTGCGACGTGGACCCCCTGTATGGGCGAAACACGTCCACCCCGAACTACAGCCGAGTGACGTGTTGTGTGCTGTGCAGTGCTAGTCCGGCTACTATGGCGCACATGCTATGGACATGTGCTGTGACTCCGGACCCAACAAGACGCGCTTCCACCCCATCTGCTACGTGCGGTGGGCAAGGAAGACTTAGACTCTCAACGGGGAGCCGTCCAGTTCGCGATGGAGGCCCTTCAACGCCAGCCAGTCATAGATGCTGCCTCCCCTACAGGAGGCTGGTATCTGCGACTAATTTAGCCGGCCAATAAAGATGTTCTCTCTCTCTTCACAGGTTCTCTCGAAGTTCACAAGAAAGAGGCCCACATCTTGCCCCTACTTTGAAGGGTTGCATTAGCTTAGATAAATCACAAAGATTTTGTCTGCCTGCTACCTCCACTCCTTGAACCTCAGCCATCTTCCTCGCTTCACTTCCAGGCGCAACTGTTCTACCTCCAGTTCTTTTTGCTTTAACTGGTACTCCTGTTGCTCCCGTTTTTCCTGGCGTTCATGTTGCTCTCGCCTTTCCTGACGCTCCTGTTCCTCACGCTTTTTCTCGCGCTCTTGTTCGTCTTGCTTTTGAATCTCGTTCCAGGTTTCTTTGATATCTTCACTGCTCAGATTCAAGCCCTCGATAGCGCGAACAATTGCGTCTTTCTTCATCCCCGAATCTACTTCTGCTCCTAGCTCCTCCCCCAGAATCAGCAGCTGATTCTTCAACAAACGCTTCCAATCCATGACAGAGAACTAGTGTGGTGCGGCCCACTCTCTAACCAGAAGTTCCGGAAACAACTGCTTCTGTGTGGTAGCCTCTACCAGCGGAAAGATTGCACTTCTATCTTATCAGCCTGGCAACCAAAAAACGAAAGCCAGCACTCACCAGTCCACAGCTGTCAGTCTCCGTGATCTCGGCGTGTTGATCATTCTCCGTCCTCCAGGCTAAGATCCAACCACTTGCCATCCAGTTGTTGCGTCTTGTTGCGAGTTGTAGCGACCGCAGTCTGCTGGTAGCGGGGCCGGTCGCCGTCGCTTCGTCGAGCCAGGAGTAGGGGAGAGCTTTGAGCATACTCAACGGGTTTATTTACATTTTTACAGTGAGTTGTCGAGATGAAGACAGAAGACAGATCTTGGCGGGCCGCCAGCACGCCCTTTTTGTTGACCCCCGATCCCCAGTTCCCTAGGTTAGGGATCCCCATACAAAACAATGCGGACCAATGGTTGATGTGTACGTTCCTCGCTGTGAAGCACCGCCCTCGGGTAGGGACACGCCTTTCAGGTATGTCGGCAGATGCACAGCACACGCACACACACACACCCTTGCCACTCGTCAGGACCCGCGTGGGCGCCGCGTATTCTTTTGGTGTCTGGCGCGCGCTGCGTTCCCAGGGAGCCTAACAGCACAGATTAACAAGGTTCGTGGAATCACTCCGGGAAGGGTTAATGGCTTGACCATTGCCACTGCCTTCTTCGCTGCGCTGCCGCCGCCACGGGGTCCCATTGTCCGGTCGTCGCCGTCTGGGCTTTCACGCGCACACGCGTTCAGTTGCTCAGGCCGGGGGAATACCGGCGGCTCTTAATCCCTTTTGGGCAACAAACACTCAACGCCGCTCAAAAGCCGCCTGTCAATCAGTGGCCGCCCGCAGCGGTCGTTGTCGGCTCCTTTCGTTTCCGTCGACAAGCGGTGGGGTGGTCGACCGGCGGGCGACTGACCCGCGCAAACATGACGCCAGTGAGTCATAACAATACGAAGGAAGCTATCGCTATCCGAGCTTTGAAATTTGGTGTGAGTGCTCCTTTAACACATCCGTCCTACTTGCGTCGGCTACCTTACTTGGCGAACTAATGTGCAAATATTCGACAGTATTTTCTTTAAACAAAGGGCAATACTTTCACAATTATCAAAAAATCGTGATAATGAATGAAGCGTTTCATTCACCTGTCTACGGGCAAATAATAAGGCTCTGAACTGCGGAACGACGGGAAAACACGAATACTGAGCAAACATTTTACGTGCGCGTCGTATTAAAAAAAAAACTGTTTCTCAAAGAAACTCCGCTGGTGCAAAAGAGAAATATATTATTGAAAGGGTTTTTGTTTTCTTAGCGTTAAAACGTGTAGGAAGAGCGTTTAACGTCGCAGAAAAACAGAAAATGTGGGTGTTATCCGTGGAAGATACAGCCTGAAATTGGGGGCGCAGTATTGTATGAGTCTAAAGCGATTCATGCAGATGGAGATCTTACCTGGCGCTCAAATCTCTACGCGTGAAAGGGAAGCCTAAATGGAAAGACATGAGGAACTCATGATGCAGACAGCCAACGGTTGTGTCAGCTATTACGGTAGAACAATTTCTTAAAGAAAAGATATCGCCTTTCAAGATATCGACACATGTAGAATAATGTTACAAGCCATTCAGTGCGAACAAGAAAAGTTGGTTCACATGATCAACAAATTTGAAAAATTTCATGATGAAATGAAAAAGATGAAATGTGGGTGTTATGCGTGGAAGATTACAGCCTGCAATTGTGGGCGCAGTATTGTAGGAGTCTAAAGCAATTCATGCAGATGGAGTTCTTACTTGGCGCCCAAATCTCTACGCGTGAAACAAAAGCCGAAAGGGGAACTTTGACATGAGCAACTCATGATGCAGGCAGCCAACGGTTGTTCAGCTATTACTCTAGAACAATTTGTTAAAGAAAAGCGAGCGCGAAATTCAGAAAGGGTCATTGTAAAGATGAGCATAATTTCAAGGCACACAATCTTATTTAGCAGAAGAGTGAGCCTTTTAAGATATTGACACATGTAGAATAATGTTACAGGCCATTCAGTGCAAACAAGAAAAGTTTGTTGACATGATCAACAAATTTGAAAAATTTCAGGCTCTTGTTGTTTTAGGGAACTAGGATCTCAAGCTCAGAAAAGAACTTAGCCCTGCTGACCTTTTGGGAGAAAATAATGAGTTTAAGGTCACCTTCAATTCATTACACCTACCTTACTGAGGAGGAAGACCCCTCCAAGGTCCAGCGACTGTTGTAAGCAATGTCAACTCAACGCAAGATGCAGCCGAAGCTTCGCATACAATTTGAATTTAAATGTTTCCTCTCCATAACCTCGGCCTCATTCATAATTGTGCGACACTGTCGCCAGTGACAATATGTATTGACAATTTGCTTCGTGCTGTGTTCTGTTGAGTTTTATGGCCCATAAGCAACTAAGGCCATCATGCGCTAAACACAACGTTGAGTGTTTGCTTTGTGGGTAAGCCTGTTTGAAATACCAATCCCTTCAAGAAAATTAGACGTCCTAGGTGATTTTTTATGGTACCGGTAGGAAGGAAAAACATTACACCATCTTCCCGTAGGGGAACCCTGAGTAGAATGCAAAGCAGCCATGGGGTCGATTCCAGTGCCCATTAGTTTTCAGTTCGTCGTTTCCGTTAGGTTGAGGTGCGTAGCTACCGTTATATTTACAGTTTGGTTTCCATGGTAACTACAACACTTTTCACTTACCGGAACTACGAAATGGGAAATTGCGTTGAGCCCATGGCTGTTTCACATACTACTCAGGGTTCCCCTACGGGGAGATGGTGTAATTTTATTAGATGCGACGGGGCTATGTCCCTCTCTTGTCGTTGTTGCGCCGTCCACACCCCCACTGCGCATGCTCGGCTTGCTGAACGCCCGGTGGTGTCTTATCCTTTATTGACTCCTGGAGCGACAGTGTTACCGGTGTCTTCCTGGGCCGGCCCGAAATGAGCCGAGCATGCGCAGTGGGGGTGTGGACGGCGCCACAACAAGCGAGGGACATAGCCCCGACCATGAGATGCTGGAGCGACAGTGTTGCCGGTGTCTTCCTGGGCCGGCACGAGACGAGCACGCTTGCCCTTAAAGGGCTCCTGGAGCGGCAGTGCTGCCGGTGTCTTCATTGGCCGGTGGATGGATGGACGACGGACGACGGAGCCGAGAGCAAGAGATGCTTTGCATCTAAAAAACTCATTCAGGAATGACGGGTTCATCTTCAAGAACACTGGGCATCATGTCTCTATCCACGGCGTAACAGATGGTTGGTCCGATGGCGACACCTATCTTGGCTACGTGTTTCCGAAACACGTCCGTCGTACATCTTTATGCGACCTGTTCAGGGCGTGCAAGCTGCTGAGCCCCACTTTGACTTGTCGCCCTGCGAACGCCGCCCTCTTTGGGAGGCATTTCTTCCACGCGCTCTTTGCGCTTATTTTTCTGTGCTTTCGCTTGCAACCTCTGCACTGAGCGGCAGAGATCGACAAAACATTTTCTTGCTGCTCACACAATAATATTAAAATTTTATGGTGACAAAAAAGTAACTCGCACATAAAACAGGAGGGGGAGAGAACACATACCAGCAGGCGCTTTTTGAGGCAAAAAACTGAGAGGGCTGCAGGTAACTTTGGCAGTCTTACCGAAAAAAAAAACATACTATAAAATCTAAGAAAAATATGCCACACGCCTTAGACACAGAATAACGATTTAAGTTTAGTTAAAATTGAAACTTTATGATACAATACCCTTTGCATACCACAAAACTGAGTACACCCACGTTAGTTACACAGTGCTGGATTGTTTTTTAACGAATGTAGCTTTACAGCGCAAGTATTACTTATGGTAGCAGAACTGTTGTGGTACTTAGGAACACAATTTGCTTCTGAAAACCTGTTCAACCTCAGCGTTGTTCGAAACGTAAACGCAAAACATATGGCTATCTGTGACTCCTCATCAGAAGACATCGGGATAAAGGACCGAATTAAACTATCACAGCCAAGCAATGGCGTAAATATCACTGTAAATATCAATGTAAATATCACTGGTGTGAATAATGTTCATTGAATTGTTTTTCGCGACTCGTAATGTCACTAAGTAAGCTATATTTTTCAGGTATAGAGATTGTTGCAGAGAAGTTCGCGTGATTTTGGCAGTTTCGCTATCGTGCAGGCGGTCACGTTTTATTAAAATTAAAAATTGTCCAGCTCCACCTTCACAGCACGCCCCTGTTACGACTTTTAACGGATCAGCCACTGGGGTCCTTTAAGACAGGACAAGACTTGTCATCTCTGTTTATAAAGCCGAAAGGAGCGCGCCAGCCGCTAGCTGTATTAAACATGAATGGTTTTAAGGCTCTTTGAGTGAAAAATTCACTTGTGTAACTGGGACACGGATGTACGCAAAAAGAGGATTGCGCTTGCGTCCATTTTTTTTTTTCAAAATCAGTCAGCCACTGCTCTACCAAGCAGCACCCGCACACGTATAAAAACAGCAACCCCGAGTACCACAGCAAACGAGCTCTAGAATGTAAGTTGCTATGTAATATGGCCCACCCCCGGAAGGCTTGTAAGGGAAAATAATCGCTAGAACTGGTTTCCACCAAATATTGCTCGGGACGTAACGATCTCGATGCGCTTATTTGACGCAGGAATCACCTATCCTTCCGGCAGACTGCAAGAAAAGCTTTTTTCTGACACCTACACCAAAGCTCAAATAGATTCGAGGGATGTTACTTACGTTGAAGCTCATGGAACGGGGACCGTGGCTGGTGACCCAGAGGAGCTCGGCGCGATCAGCCGCTTCTTTTGCCAGGCAGGACGTGACAAAGCGCTGCTGATCGGCTCGGTCAAGAGCAACATAGGACATTGTGAAGGAGCCTCAGGTAAGCCTGCGTGTGGAGTTGCAGAGCGCCAAGAAGCATTGGAGCCAAAAGATTATAAAAGGTGTATTTCCCCATTTCGCTTTATTGTACTCTTAGGAAGTGAATGAACCCAGAAACTGTAGAAGAAATAGTGGGCTATTTATTTTTGTTTGTTAGTGTTCTTCGTTTGTAAACAATACGTAACACTCCGTGAATTGGCGGTCATAAAACGAAGCTCGGAATTTATAAACCAGCGGCATCAACAACTACAGTGCAGGAGAAACGTGGTTTCGACTCTTATCTAAAGATAATGCTAATAAAACAAGCAACTGGCGTTTGTTGCTGACAGTATTTTTTTGTGGTTTTTAGGCACGCTTTTATGACGACCACTGATAGAATGTTGTCTGATAGAGTTGTAGGAAATTTGGGTCGCGTATTCTCAATCAAGGAATTCCTGTCAAGCATTGGTAGGAGACTTCCATGCGAAGTGTCTAGAGATGGGTAGTGATGACCGCAAGAACGAGAGTACAGAATTAGTCAAAAGGGAAGTGTCGGATGACTGATCGTGCGAGCCATACTATTGCCGCTATGAGGAGGTTTTTTACGCGAAATATGACATTTTCTGGCATTGTATTTGATCTTCTGCCTCGAAATTTCATTTTGGACATGACGCATGTTGGCTTAAAAAGCGCATAAACAACAGGAACCGCAAACAACGAGACAACACGGCGCTAGCTCACAACTACAAACTCCTTGAAAGAACAAATATGTAGGGTACCGAATGTAGTGCTATAAAACTCTCTCCGATAAGGAAGCTATGAAACTGCTTAAAAAAGAGAAAAAAACCGCAACACGCGCTAGGAATAAAGACCGACAGTGTGCAGCAAAATCAGGAAAGCAGGAAGCATCAACGATAATTCCACAGCGTGTGACTAAAACGAATAGCACAAATATTGCATAGAGAGCTTGTGAGCGAAATTTTGGTTTACAGACTTTTCGCTGCACATCCTTTGGTGCTTCTGCGTTTTCCACAAAACTTTCAAGTGCCCATTGGCGTTCTGGCATTTCCGCAGGGATTGTTATCCATAATGGGGTTCCCTAATTTTGACATTCCGATAGAGTGCGTGTGATGCCTTTATCAGATGCACGGCTTGTAAAAAGCAAATATTTGAAGAACTTCGCGGTTTGCCAAATTTCCTGTAACTGCACGAAGCGCTTATATCAACGTTGAAATAGGTGATTTTCCTAGTTATATAAGCTTGTACAAGAATTCTGAATTCAAGAGCACGTACAAGAATTCTGTTGCGGAACATGTCCTCAGCGCGTACAATTTTTTATTTGAAATCTGAAGTGAGCCAAAATGACTAGATGTCTGAAATGTTTGCTTGAGATGTCTGCTAAGTGTTTGCTAGATGCTGAAATGTTTGTAAATGTCTTAGATGTTTGCTCCTTTCCATTTTGTCGCTACCCATGCTCACAGTTGTTGGCTTTGTGGCAGTCTATAAATGTGTTGCTCCGCATTGGCGAATGCCAACACAAAATTAGTGTATTTTTTCGAACGACCTCTAGCTCCCCAGTTTTATTGGCAACAAAACTGTGTGCAGGTATACCGTCAGTGGCTAAAGTCATCCTTGCTTTCGAGACTGGAACCATAGCCGGAAACCTACACTTCACCGAGGCGATCCCCGACTTTCCACATTTGCATGACGGAAGCCTGGTGGTCGTTGACAAGCCGATGCCTTTTCCGGGAGGCCTAGTGGGCCTCAATTCCTATGGTTTTGGCGGAGCTAATGTTCACACGATTCTTCAAGGCAACCCAGGGCCAAGCATTCAAGAACTTCCCCGAGAGACGCCAGAGATACCCAGGCTGGTTCTTATGGCCGGAAGAAGCAAGGATTCCTTGACGGTAAAGAAATAAAAAAAGTAACGACGAGAATATTTAGGTTGGTTTATTGTGACGAGATAAGTAGAGTTAATGTGTTAACGGCCGTCAAAGCCAGGTTCAGCTTCTGCGGATTTGTCAAGAGAATTAGAGTTTCGCATTGCTATATAAGTAAAGACAGCCTGCAAAAAAATCCGGTAAAATGGGGTCGAACATTCCATACGCAATCTCATTTAAAATTTAAAATTTAAGCCAGTTAACCAATAGAACTTTGAGGAATGATAGGAAACAGTAAAAGCGAACAAGGTCTTGGAACATAAAATTCACAAGGACATTTTCTCGATACAGGGGCACCTTTTTATTGCTTCCAAGGTTTTATTTAGTAGAACTTATTTCCGCAGCTATGATATTAAACTTTATAGGGACGTGGTCAGAGGGTCTAGAAAACTGGTACTTATTGACGAATGCGGCACCCCCAACAATGCTGTGCTATCCGAGGTTGTCCTGGGATGGTTCCTTTCTGTTTACAGTTAAAGAGTTCCAAAATTTAGCAGAACGAGTGTGCGTACAAACAATAAACACAAAACGTGCCTGACTGAGTTGATGAAATACATTTAAGAGTGATAAAAGGGAAGCATTGCGAGCCACAATAGTTTATATGATTTTCAGCGGGCAGTTCACGTGGTACTGGAACCTCTCACAGCACTAAGCGAAGAAACTAATGGATAATTGTAGACTATTTAGACAATCTTCCACAATCTAAGGAATAGTTTGATCGCCTAGGCATTGACAGGTGACTCCTACCACAAGTCTTTTTGCCAGTCCGCCTGTAAAGTGTGCCACAGCGTGGTCTTAGATATAATTGGGCAGTATAGGGTATCGGATGAAAATTCCTAGGGCCTGTATTACTGAAGAACATGTATGTAAATAAACCCTCAAATATTTGTGAAGGTTATGTAGACAACCTTCCACAGTGTAAGAAATAGTTCGAATATGTAGGCATTGACAGGTGACTCCTCCCAGAAGTCTCTCTGCCTCTCCGCATGTATAGCGTGCCACAGCGTGCTCTGTTATTTAATTGGGCCGTATAGGGTATTTAGTGAAAATTCCTAGGGCCGTAATTACTGAAGAACAGGCTTTTTGTAAATAAACTCTCAAATAGCCACCTGTTTACGAGTTTCTTCCTACAGAGGGTAGGTTAGGTGTCTCCCGTTTTAGCATCTTTATTCTTTCCCTTCTTAAAGGGCACTGACACAAAAATTTTGCATCTTGTTTTTTTTTTGTTGCGATAATTAGCTAGTGACCTACTTAAAACCCTGTAGAAACCTCATTTGCTTCAGCGCGCGAGGGTTTTTAATTAGAGGCATTTTCAATGCGGCCAGTCGCAGTTTCGGTTTCAGCGAGTGCCGCGAAACGATGATTTTGTGGATTTTGTGTGAACAAAGCTGACCACGTGACCGTCGGAGGGATATCACAGAGCACAGCCGCCGTAGCACTGTCGAATCCGCATCGACGGCAGTTTCTGCGAATGCCCCCCCGTACTGATCTCGTGAGGCGCTTATTAAAAAGCGACCGTGGATGTGACGCAGGAGCTGCGAGTGCAAATGATACCCGGCTAAAGAACGACGCGCGACGCTCGAGACGGTGGGTGGAAAGACGCGCGCTGGGAGCAGCCGGCCGGTCTGCCTACAGGTCCGCCTACAGATGTGTTCGGCTTAGCACTGCGGCGGATATTCGAGTGCCGCTCTCGTAAGCGGTGCAGATGGCAATTTTTAATGCAACCCGCCATCGCATCATTACCTCCTTTCTCATGTAAGCCACCATGGTCGGGACTTGGGGACAATTTCGTGCAGCGGTAACAAGCTATCGCTCGAGCTACCTGCGCCGGCTTGGGCCACTTCGCGGCCGTGGCCGCCGCCTGCACAGCGACCGTGCGGCTAGCTCAGTGGGCTTTTCGTGCCTCCGGCGCGTTTTCGCATCCAATGGTAATAAACAGTAATAGAAACAGAGTGCCTGGAATCGATGTAGAACTTTGGTCGCGGCCAGCTGCCCGATGAGCTGACGAAATCACGGCGCCTCCGCCGCCAACGATCGGGTCGTTCGTTCTCGAGAGCAGAAGCTCCGCCCTCCGGCCCTCCGATTGGAGCGGCGAGCCGGGCGAGCCGGCGAAAAACGCCGGCAGTGGTGAAGCGGCAAACACAAACTCGTGACGTGTTTGGATGTTGTTTATTTACACAATATCCTCGGGATGTCGATTGCGCGTGGTCCTCTGCTGGCTGCTCGGTTGTGTTTCGCACAATTCGAAATTGATTTTAAATATGCTCTAGGCTGTATTCGCCGGTGGTATTTTGCATAGGATGTATATGTGTTCCCACCAATATATCTCCGAAGTTATCTCGCCTTCAAAATTTTGTGTCAGTGCCCTTTAAATCCAGGCGGATGCGGCTTCGACAATCTTGTGGTCAGTTGTTTTGATCTTGCCAATTACTTGTACATCATGTACCAGGCTTGGAGTTCCAGTTAAAATGGATTAAATTAAATGTTTTGTTTCGCTGTTGTGGCCTGCTCAAGTCCATTGCCTTTACGGCAAAATTTTGCGGCAGAATGTATTCATAATTCAAAGGCTACTCCTCTCGGCGAAAGCAACCAGCATTTCCCCACGGCTGCTTCGAGAGCCTAGACCAAATTTCCCCTCCTCATCCTCACCCACCCCTTGCCACATATATTTGATTAACGTTGTCCATGATCATACAGTACGGATAGCTTACGGAGCTCACAGCGGTTGTTTAAATATTGTCGGAGTCCCATTCGTTGTAAATCCATAGGTTTCCACGGGAGCGAAACGGACAGCCTCATGTTTGTCCGCTAGAATACAACTCGCAGTTAACTTCTATATACACTCTGCTCGCGATAATTACAACTCGGATAATTCAAACGTTCCGTTAATTATACAAATTTCAAAATTTTTGTTCACCCGCTGTTTTCGATGTATTTTAAGCCGCTCAAGCCAATCTGCATCATTACGCAATTTCGGTTAATTAGTGCTTTTTGCTTGTCCTTGCTGGATAATATCTGCTGCATTTGTCGCTTCTATGTGCACATTTGCATCTTTACATCACTAATAGTCCCAAATAAAGTCGATAACCTGCACACACGTGTAACATCAATGAACTGGCTGACCTTGCTGGCATCAGAAACTTTATTCTGAACTGTCATGCAAAACAAAACAGTCATCCATTCGTTATTTTTTCAATGTTTGAATTGCACTTCATTATTGTGTGTGAATATTGAATTGTGAAATACACATACGTGAATGTCGCATTACAGAACAAGTAATTATTTTGCCCCAAGACATATTTATGAGAACTTCTGATAATTCAAACAATATCCTGGGGTCCCTTCGAATTTAAAAAAAAATATAGCGGGTCCAATGTAGGTAAACGACTGGGAAAGGGGTTCAGTTGCTAATTTCTAACGAACATGCTTTGGTTTATGCATGGATGGGTTCATTGAGGTAAAACACTCCACAGCTTCGGAGATCGTCCTTATTCACGGTGTGGAAGGGATTACAATTTTTTGCTGACTAATATATTCGCTTGTATTTATTGCCGGACGCAGTGATAAGACGCTGATAAGTGTGCCGCAAAGTGCGCGCGTGGTACTACAGGTAAGTGTTCAGATATGCGCATAGAATTTCGCCACAATCAGTGGACGGCGGGCCCTCCCTGGTTGTCTATTTTGTCTGATTTCGCTGCTAATGTCCTGAAAAAACTCGCAAGTGTTCAACCATGTGTTCAAAGTGTTCAGGAAGAGGCCATCACTAGTGGCATATTGAAGAAGCAGCCTGCGCAGCCGGTGCAGCCTAGTGCTTAGCCTTGATGTCGAAGCTATCACGAAAGAATCTACCAAAATTGTGTTTGTCATCGAAAGACCGAATGCAGTGAAAACCTACCTTTGGAACAGCACGTGTTCGTTTGTTATACAAAAGGCATTGCGTATTAGGTATGGACACTTTGTCCTAGGATGTTCGGTTGCCGCTGAGGTGGATCAATAAGTCGGAGGGGAAGGGGAAAAAAGCCTTCTGAAGCAGCACTGTCAGAGCTGGCCCCCGTCATGCTCATAAAGGTTTCGCACTCCTGCTACTATTAAAAGGTACGCGGGTTTCAAGCATTGTACCCTGTTCGGCTCTCCACACAGCGATTACCGCTGCCTGTAGCAACTTTAACGATCCAATTTAGATTTGCTATTTCCACATCCCAATCCCACAAATCGCGTTTGTGAAAGTCAACACAAGCGTAATTTTGAAGGCTTCTTGTCACCAATATGCCTATTACTACCTTGTATGGTTTGCCCATATACTGTAATTTTCGCTATGTTATGCAGAACTATGCACAGCTTCAGTTTTCTCTCGGGTATTGCAACGTATCAAATGGGGCTACTTGCCGTGCGTTGTGTTCGTTTTTCAGCTAAGCACCATGATCTGACATTTTGATAATAGCGAAAAACGTGTTTTTTGTTTGCTCATGCTTAAAATATTTGAGCCACGTCTGACGGAATAATTCAAGGTATTTGCCTGCTATCAGGCAGCGCTAGTTCTTTTGTCATTGAAGTGCTTGTAATCCCTGAACGCAATTACTAAGGTGTAGGTTATTCATTGAAAACGAGACAACAGAACTTTGTTTTTTTAGTGCTCACAGGTTGTACTTCTTTCCTCCTTTTCGTCTATTTATCGATCTTTCCAGAACACCCTGAATCGCTTGGAGGAAGAAGGGCCCTTCCCTGACTCCGCATACGCCCTCCTGAACCGTGTGGGGCAGCCAAGCATCAACCAGTTCCCCTTCCGTGGCTTCGCCGTGGTGTCCGTGGACGGAACACAAAAGGAAGTCGTGAAAGTTGTCGAGCAGGCTCCGTTCGAGAGGCGGCCGCTGTGGTTCGCATTCACAGGGATGGGTTGCCAGTGGAATGGCATGGCCCGGCAGATGATGCACTTCGAACTGTTTGCCCGTTCTCTTCGCAAGTCGCACGAGGTGCTCAAGCCGTTCGGGGTCGACCTCATGAATCTAGTAACCAGCGATCAGGTCGACGGGGACGATATGGTGGCGCCATTTGTCTCCATCACTGCCATTCAGGTCAGTCAATTTTACGAGGCTTTGTGCAAACTTTTTCGCGGTCAGGAAATGTTGGCTGGCTTTCAGCTTGCCATTTAAAGTTGGCTAAACGTTCGTCGGACGTGTACGCAAGCTGTACGCAATAGGTGTATTGCAGTGAACACAGCGCGACTCTCAGCCGTGACACCCAGCGCCGCCATGGGGGAATAAGAAAAATAGAGGGTCGGCCACCACTCGCGAGCGCGTTGGAGTCTCGGGCATCCTCCTGCTTGGCCGCAGAGGGTGAGGCATAGTATATGCCTATGTTAAGTTTCAAATGAAGGAAGGCATGTTAGAGTAACTCCGCAGTACCGTGATAGCGAAAGACGCAGTGATTACGCTGTTGGCAACGCACTTGGAGGGGGAGGCCTAGTTGCCTTGCTACCAGTACCACGCATAGGAAAGGAAACGCAGGCGGAGTATTTATATCGCGGGTTCGCACGTTTCCACATAGTTCCTTTTGTATTTTTATGCTTCTTGAAAACAAAAATTATATAGCTATTCACATCATTTAAAGAGGCCGTTTTATTTCCGTACAAGACGCTGTACTGCAGTGGTTTCGGGTGCGGTGCTTCATCTCATAGTATTGTCGCAACGTTGCGTCTAAAAACTACTCAGTGTGCCGATTGGGTGTTGGGCGCTGTGTACGCAGCGGTACGCGTTAGCAGCAGCGACTTCAAAGAAAATACTGCCCTTAAATGCACGAGCTTCTCACTGAGTCAAACGAATGTGAAGCATGGAGAGCTGCGCACCAATTGACGCCGACTATCAAGTTCACGCCTTGAATTACCATGCGATATTCCGGGAGTGCATCATTAACCTACTCCTCGCCACTGGCAATTCATATCTACGATGCCCCCATTTCAGCCGCGAGGTCACGGAGCGAGAACACTTTGCTCCGGGCCGAAGGCCAAGGAGGGTTCCCTGAACCCAGTCCGCAGATAAATAGCATGGGAAAAGAGTAGGTGCCTTTAGTTTCCTTTTTCCCGGAATAAATTTACAACATTTACCGGCGCTTTGTAGCGCGCCTGCACCAAAATACGTGTGAACAATTTCGGGCTATCGCATATTATTTTGTTTTTTTCGGGGTGGGGGTAAGCAGTGCCTGCAACAATTGATAAACTATCACGTAACTACCGCATATTTTCATTTGTTCTGTATGCTTGTTGCTGCAGTTGTAGGTACCTGTCTGAAGAATTTGTGATTTTTTGTGTGTAAAGAAATTTTTTTTTTCTGCTGAAAAATCTCAACTGTGATGCGTAAATTAGCACCTTTTTGTTTATGTACAAAGTATGTCGGCTTCAATATGCGTTTCAATATGCGTTCCTACTTTATGTCGAAAACCACCATACTTCGAAAAAAAACGGGCTGAGTTCTGGCCACCATCACTTAGTTTGTCTTCCATGATATGGCTGGAGTTTACGCACGCCATCAATTAAATTATATCTGTGGCGGAAAGCGCATGATGATGCAGAAAAACAACACAAGGTTCGAGAAAAGATGGCGATTGCGTGGCGAATCTTCGTTAAGTGGAAACATTTATTGCACGCTAACAATTATTTCCAGCAGGAAAACCGATATACGTACTAGCAGAAGTCATCGCCGTTGTATTATCGAACAGTTTAACGGAAGCATGTACGCTTGAATTAAGCCTTCAAGCGTCGTACGATTCACGGCCGCAAGTTCGGTAGCAGTACTTCTCCGCTTTGTTTTCTTTAAAACCCTTCCCCGAATAACGCTTATTTCTGCTATGTTGCAGCGGGTTAATGAAAGTTGCGCACGCATAACCCCACGGTACACCTCGGCCCAGCTACTGTTTATCAGTAGTGGCGCTGCGTTCGCTCGGCAAACTTGACTGCAGTAGAGCCGACGAGCACCATCAACAAAATCTTTAGTGCAGGATAGGCAGCTTTCGGTAAACGTAAGGGCATATAATACTACGTGAGCAAGCATCAGAGCTATTTCCAGGCACTGCTTGTTGTCTGAGGCAGGCGTGAACACCAATGGTTGACCCGATAAGCTCGTTCACACACCGCCTCTTTCCGGCACAGGGATAGGTGCACTGGGCTCGGTGACGCCGCGCCAGCCTCAAAGCGCCTACAGAAGAGTGAATCTTGGTACTCTAAGCAGGCCTTGTATTTGGCCCTGTCTTTCTGTGGAGCATGCCCAAATTGGTGTGGACTACCCAGTGGGCTGCTTGTGAAAGGACCCTCACGTTTTAACCAAACGCCATTACTTCATGTACAAACCCATGAAACGCATGGTTTCTCGTTGTGTCAATCTTTTATGAGAGCTCATACAGGTGTAGCCACTGACCCGTTCGTTTGCAGACTGAAAGTGACTAATTTCTCCAGTGTTCCAGGGAGAGGGGTTCGGAGAGGAGGGTTGAGACACAGTAAGGGAGCGTGCCATGAGAAAATTATTCAAGTGGGCGCTCAGCCCCTTGCGGCGTTGCGCATTGAAAGCTCCTAATCGAGGGGAGGGGATCTGAGAGTGGTATAAGGAGAAAGAGTAATGGCGGGCGCCTTGAGGAAAGGCTACAAGGCGGTGCTGCCTGAATCCAAATTTGTTCGGCGTTTTCGCCCAGACCGGCGATCTGGCTGTACGTCGTCTGTATTTTCTTTTGCGGCGAAATTGTGCGCGCTTTCGCTGGGCGCTCTGTGGATCACGTCAAGCGCCACGTCGAATCACGCCAAAATTTATGCCTACGCTTTCTTGTATGCATCGTGTCAGAGACGCAAAACTCTTTAAAAAAGATGAAGGCTGACAACGATCGAGAGAAATAATATTTCAGGGCACCTTTCCCCTATGTTCTGCTGAACAACATCGCTGAGAATCCAGATTGACAGATAGAAATGTCTCATGATTTTTTCTTGAGCTGATTCAATTCAGTGCAGCCGTTTGTCGACTGTGCACTCATGCCTCAGAACAGCTGGCAGCCGTTGCCGGCAACCATCTTTTGTCGAAATCAGAAAATTCTTCCCACATATTAGGCACTTTTTTCCGAAATGAGCCACGCCCAAAAACCGAAAATAAATCAGACACAACTGTCGTGACAAGAAAAACACGGAAACTTTGCCCTAGAAAACCGGTTGCAAGAAAACCGGTGAGATGATGCCCGGCGAACGTGTACGCAGATGGCATTTTGTACCCAAAATGAGCCAGATCTTGTGCCACGGATGAAAAACAGCCAAACCTTTTTCCCGGTGGGCGTGTGCTTTTGGTGTGACGTTTTATGACCAATATGGCGGCCTCCTAGTAAGTTCCCGCCTGACTGCTCGGGCTGCCAGATGGAATGAATTAATCATTGAGATATAGCTAACATATAATTTTAAAAAAGGAACAACAAAATAAATAGTGACTGACTTTTATTTACTTGTGGCTGTAAACTTCCCCCAGTTGCATTGGAAAACATATCACAAGATATCGTTGACAGCATTTCATTTTCGTACCGTGAAGTTTTCGCTGTTTTCTCTATTTCTGTTTGGGTAGATTTGACTCAAAAACAACTCCTCACATATATCTGGTAGAAAGCTGCCGCGTATATGCTCATTGTGCTGCAAATGTCATCGAAAGACGGCAGTCTTCTGTCACCCCGGACGCGTTAGCGTCTCTTACTCCGCCATCCAACCCTTACGCTCTTTCCCTCGCGTCTTGTTCTTCCCACAATAAACGCGGTGGAGGTTTGTAAAGGAAATTCAGTTTTCCCGTGTTACACTGCTCGCACGCAATCTATTGGAATATTTGTTACTGTTGGAATTACAATGCCGCTAAAGGATGTAGGCTAGGGCACGAGCCTTTTTTATACTTCTTGGAGAAACTGATGCTTTCCACCCGCATGTTTTAGATATTCTTGCGAAAAATCAAGCTCAGCTGTATTTTAAATTAAAAGAACACTGCTAGCACCACTTGTTCCTAAATATTTTGCCTCAAATATACCTCATGCTTTATTTTATTAACAATGTTGAAAGTATGAAGTATGGTACTAACAGATTTATAGCTGCGGAATGGTTTTGCCTGCAAAAACGTTTCCTTTCCACACTTTTGTAACTTGTGAAAGAGGCGTCATCAGTTGCGAGGAGGCAAATGCTTGTTCCATGTGAGCTTAGACGACCGACTGGATCCCAGCCACACACGGCTTCGCTGTAAGATAAAACGGTAGACGCTTATATTTTTTTAAGAATGGGAAGGCGCAAGAATAGTTAAACGTCATGTCGATCGGCTGTGGTACTTTCTGCTGAACTTTGGCGCCGGCAAAGTTAAGCAGAAAGTTCAACACCCGTGGAGCAGTCCCCTTGTGAGCACCGTCCGAAGCTTGTGTCGCTAGCTCGCCATCGCCAGGAGCCACTTGTGCGCCAAGGTGGGTACCATTAAATCTCAAGGCGCCTCGTTTGCACGTGCGGCCGCTGGCAACCCCCCCTGTGGAGCTCGCTGCGTCGTCGTTGTTTGAAGCCTCCTCCGACCCTCCACTGACAGCGCAGTTTGCTGGAGCGTGGTCCCCGCCTCGTGCACCGTGGTCTCAATTTTTGCACGATTCTGTGTTCACCAAAATTTTCAAGTGCGGAGCACTTTAAGGGCCGTCTTGTCGTCGTAGCTCGTGCGCGGTGACGCTATCTTGCCACCACAGTCACAGGGCGTCACGCACCCAAAGAGAGGCTTCGAAAAGCTATCCGCTTGTCTCCCGATTCAGCCTTCCAACACAAATTAAGAGGATGGTTGAACTAGAGGTTTATTAAGGCAGAACCATTGGACACTTCTGGGACCACTGGCACTTCTTATACATATCCCCATTATTTAGCGCAAACAAAACAGCAGGTACATTTGAGGCAAAACATATGTAATTATACGGCAGGCCCCAAGTCCTTTTAGTTAAGAATACTTATTGGAGTTGGCTTTTAGGATAGCAAGCGAAAAAAAGTGGCCGCCGAACAAAAAACGACGGGTTGAAAATTGCCCAAAACGGCTCAAGGACGTGCAAAATGAAATGAAGCACAAAAATTTAACAGACTAACTCCCGTTTGTGCTGTCTCAGGAAGCACAGAAACAAAACTATATAAAAGGATGCGAGCCGTCGGAGGAGGCACCGCATGAGCGCAGCGAAGAAAGGAGAGATAGAGAGAAAACTTTATTATTTGCACTAGGTTTAAGGCGCCTGGTTTAAGGGCACTAGGTTTAAGGGGCCGGGGTGGCCGCAGGCTCCAGCCTGGCGGCGACTAGCGTAGCCCTGTCCACGAGGGAGAGTTGTGTCCCTAAGTCAGAGCTACCCAGCGCCCTCCCACTGCTCGTCGGAGGAAATTAGAGGCATGCGGAATGGAGGTGGTATGCGGAATGGAGACTTTCCGGTCTAAGCCTGACGGGATATTAAGGCCAATTCTGTCTAGAGTGTGCAATCCTGCAGGGGTAGTCGCTAGACGGGCTATTTGAGCAGAAAGGTGCGCTTCTACTAGCTTTTCTGTCGTGTTGTGCACCCCTAGATGTTCGAATCTGGCAGTGGATGTGTGCAGGGGCAGTTGCAGCGCCGCTTTGTAAGCTTTTCGAATGAGGCAGTTGATTTTTTCAAGTTCAGTAGCGCTGACGTGGAGGTACGGCAGAGAGTACGTTATCCTGCTCATGACGAAGGCTTGGATCAAGCGTATCCTCTGATTTTCTCGTAAGCCCTGACGCCGAGTTGCTATACGTCTTATCAGTCCGATAGTCTGTGTGACGTGCTTGTTAAGCTGCGTGAGGAATTGTGTGTTTGCTCTATTTTGTTGTATGAGCATTCCGAGTATCTTTAGAGTATGTACCTCTGGGATCGGGTGAGAATTAATGGAGATCTAAAATTGGGTGGCGTTTTAGTGCACGTTTTGGTGACATGAGTAGTAGTTCCGATTTGGTAGGGGAACAGGTCAGTCCAGCAAGTTTGGCTTCATCCGCGACTGTCTGTGCTCCAAGTTGGAGGGTTTCTTCAATGAGAGCATCACTACCTCCTGCGACCCAGAGGGTAATATAGTCTGCGTATAGACTGAATTTCAGGTGGGGGATCTGTTCGAGCTTTTTCGGAATGTCTATTGTGGCAAGATAGAAATGCAATGCTGAAAGCACCGCACTTTGTGGTATTCCCATGGAGGAAAGAGAGATGATATTTGATGTAACATCACCAATCTGAATGAAAGCCTTGCGATCTGTCAAGTAATAACGGATGTAGTTGTACATGCGTTCGCCTGGATTGATACATGCTAACCCGTGAAGTATTGCTGTGAGCGAGAGCTGTCAAACGCCTTGGCTGAGTCAACGGCCAGGGTTGCTGCTGTGTCTAATGCACGAGGGGGAGTTATAATCTCCCGGAATAATTGAAAGAGGATGTCCTGGGTCGATAGTCCAGCTCGGAAACCTATCATGGAATGCGGGAGTGCGCATGATGAATTTAGATGAGACGTGAGGCGAGATAGCAGGATGTGTTCCAGTTAAGGAAATGGGTATGATATGCTCGATGGACATTGGTTTTCCGGGCTTGGGAATCAGGGTAATTCTGGCGTACTTCCAGGACGAGGGCAATGAGCCGCGCTGCCAGTAGTAGTTAAAATACGCAGTGAGAATCGAACTATAATTATCATCAAGATTTCGGAGCATTTTGTTTGTTACTCCATCTGGCCCTGGCGCTGACCCAGGGCGAAGTTTGAGGAGGGCTCCTCTTACTTCTGCCTCCGTGATGTCAGCGTCAAGGTCTTCGTTCTTGGGGCCTTTGTAAGGCGGGAAAGGATAGTTGCCTCCCGTGGGGATGTAGAGTAAACTGAGTTTGTCTATTAACTCCTCCTTCGGGCCCAGAAAATTGTGAATGATGGAGGTGAGGCGATTATTTTGCTCCGTTTTTGACCGACTGGTGTCCAGGAGGTGTTTCAAGAGGACCAGGTTCTTTTCATGCTCAAGTTCCCGTGCATTTGATTACACACCTGATTCCATTGATCGCACGATAGGCGAATGGCGTGTTCCTGTGTGGCAGTTTCTAAATCGGCTAATTTGCGGCGGAGCTTGCGATTGCGTTTCTTTTTCTCCACCGGCGTTGTATGCCTTTAAAAGCAGCCCACATATGTTGTAGGCGCGAGTCAGCAGTGCCCGAGGGAAGATCTGGGTCTATCGCCTTAGTGGTTGAGCGCGCGTCTTATATATTATGAACCCAGTGTTGGAGACTGCCTTCACTTACGCTGGGAGATAGGGCCGTGTCCTGTTCTCGAATCTGCCTAAATTCATCCCAATCAGTTATGTATGATTGCCTTGGGCGCGGCTTCATGGAGGGGATGAGAGTGAGGTCAAGTTGGATGAGGTAGTGATCGCTTCCCAGTGAATTGTCAGTGCAGTACCAATGAGCGTTTTTGATATTAAAAGTGAAGCTTAGATCGGGAGTGGAGTCCCGCTGGACGCTATTGCCAACCCTGGTGGGTGTAAGGGGATCTGTTTCGGGGGTAAGTCGATGAGACTGCACCTGATCCCAGAGGAATCTGCCCTTTTTTGTGAATTGCATTGAACAAACCTCTGTGATTTCATCAAGTGAGGAGTGAGATACGAGAGGAGAACGTGGGGGGTGGTAGTTTAGAACGGCGAACGGCGCCACATCCCCTATGTGGAATCACGGTTCTGCACTTCCGACAGCCTTCACGTTGAGTGGAACTACATCATTTTTCAGCATCTCACGTGTTTTATGAAACAGATCTAATTCTGAATTCCAAGGGCAGTTCCGCAGCAGTAATCGAGCTACGCCGCAGGTCACCCTGTACCCTCGAAGAACCGGCGCTCCGAAACTGCCTTTGGTACGCAACCACTCACGCCGCAGCAAATGCCGCAGCGAGAGCAGGAATTTTCCTGGCAGCCTTTACGCCAGCTTTTACAAAAGTGGCTGCTTCGCTGCAAGCGTTTTGGAATTTTCCAGTCTGAATTAAACTTCATCGTCCCTTCATCGGCAAAAAACCTTTTACAGCGGTGTCCAACACCGCCCGTGACGAAAATTGTGTCGGCATTTTCGCTGGAAAATGAATGGTGGCGTTATGCAGTGCGGTGTCTGTATTCTGCAGCACCACATAGACCACGCCGGATGGAGCGGGGAGGTGTTTCAGAAGGTGCTATGTCGTTTTCATCCCCAGATTGCCACGCATCACGCCGCAGATCTAAGCCCATTGATCTTGAGAGAGTGGGAGTGTGTATTTCTGAATTTTCTCTTCCAGTTGAGCGTGTTCACCGCGTAACCTGTGGTTTTTTTGTTTCTTTTCTAACGATTCCGTACGTTCTCGTATGCATGCCACAGGTGTTGCAGGTAGGGATTTATGGTCTCTGAAAGTATGTCTCGTTCGGGTGCTTTGGTTAGGGGTCGTGTGTCCGTAACCAGTTATTTTACTCACTTTTTGAGATAAAATGGGTCATATGCTACGGTTGGTGTCATGTGGGCCCCTCGACAACTCCTGAACTCGTCCTAGTTTGTGAGGTTTTGTTGGGGGTGATTTCTAATGATGTGGCTAAGGGTGTCGTCCGAACGGAGCAACTCTGCGCACGAGAAGTGCCACCAGGCAAGATACAACGTCTCGGCTTGCCATCGATGACCGGCTTAAGCATTGATCGGAGCGGGTGTGCAACAATACGCTATAGTCGTCGCACAGCTATGATGCAAAGGCAACGTTGTGCAATACTTTCACAAAATGCTGATACCAATCGTCGTAGCAAAGCTGGCAAACATCACGAAACCGCGGGTCCGCTCGGTGCGTGAGAACGTTCACGGCCGTGCGCTCGAACGCGACGTTCATGTCGTCGGGCGATAGAACGTCAGGCGTCAGATTCGGCCCGCAGCTCTGAGGGATGGTTGCTGTTGCGCATGAGATGTAGCTCTCGTTTCACTTTGGGCGGCAGCTGCAATATTTTAAGAATCCGAGCCTGGGAACTAAACGCCTTGTTTTTACACGCTGTGAGCACAATGGTCGCGAGCCACGTACCCATTGACAGACATCCAAGCAGTCTCATACGGCAACTTCACCTGGCTCGGCTGCCTGTAGGGAACACGTTCCTAATGAATGTGGTGCAGTCCATTTGCGCGAGGTTCTCTTCCGAAAGGTGCCGTCTTCGACGAGTGCGGATGGCGCATCCATGTCTGCTTCTGCTCGGCTTTCGCGTTCCACTCTACAAGGCAAGTATTAAGCGTCCATCAAGATTTTCTGTCCATGGTTGTAAAAAAGAAGACAATTGAAAAAAGAAAGAAGACAATTAGGGTAACTGAGTGGATACCAAGAGATGGGACTAGAAGAAGGGGAAGCCTATTAACCCGATGGAGGGTTGATATTAAGAAATTCCGGGTTAACTGCGGACTGGAGCAGCGCCGTACAGTAGTAGTTGGAGGTCAACAGGAGAGGCCTTCGTCCTGCAGTGGACCTGAGTAGGCTGATAATGATGATAGGAAGAGAAACACAGTTGGGCTTCTGGCGTTTTGTAGTAGCTTCTGTGTCCTAAAGCCTTAGTATCAAAACCAGCCAAACCGGAGTGACAAGACGTTTACAGAAGGAACGCCCTTCCCTCTGCCGCTTCCTCGTCAATGTAACGAGTTGCCGTTGCATTTCCACTGACCTTTAACGGAACGGTGTCGTTCCTCCATTCCTCCCAAAAAATGGGGTTTATCCCTCTTTCATAGGAATCGGTAAAACACGAAAGTGAAATGTGCCTTTACAGGATCAGTTGACTGTTTATTCTGCATCGATATGAACTTGCACATCGCTATTTAAATTTCGTCGGTATGACACCGTCAGACACACCAACATTAGACACTGGTTTGCCCACGCCGGAGCACTGCGTAAACCCGAATGAAACCAGACGCGCTCGCAAACCATGCGAACGACACCGAACGGTTTGCCAGCGAATCGTTTGGTGAACTCACGGTCCGCTGCAGGGAAAGAGCATGGTTTGCGGGGCTGTCTTGTGGGTGTGCTTCGCAAGCCGATACATGCTGGCGCGTCGCTTTGGCAAATGTGCGACCACTGCGTTCCTGCTCCGTGGAGTGTACGCAGACGGTTGCGTTGCGATGAGCTCAGCTGGCGCCAACTGTCGGCGCTCATTATCATCGTGATGCACTACTTAGCTTCACCAATCTTAGACGGCAGCACCATCTAAATGGAGAAGGTTATAGGAAGGATATATTGCGCGTTCATACAGCTGTCTGCGCATCAGCTCATAGCGCAGTAGGTAAAGCGCCTGGCACCTCCCGTTGCGGCGACGGCGATCCCGGCTCGAATCCAGGCGCAGCCGCGTAGATGGATCTTTTTCTGGCGATGTAATTTCCGTGACGGATATGACGTTAGCCAGATCTTGGTGAATCCCGGCATAAAGCAATTACGTGTAAAACTTTTTTCCGTGACTGATATGACGTTAGCCATATCTTGGTGAATCCAGGCGTAAAACACATTCGTGCTAAAAAGAACTAGTTCCAGAAACTCCGTTTCTTGGAACGTCGTTCCTTACAACACTGGAATCAATTGACTGGATGTGTCACTGCGAGGCAGCTTATTTTTTACTAAAGCCCCTACAGTTGCACTACCAGACTGTGAAGGTCGCAGTGATTCTATTCGAATGCTAGCTCATATTAAGAGACAATTTGGGCCACCTTCCCAGACAGGTTGTTGAAGCTATTGAAATCCTCTCTTATGCACGTGTGCCGTTCATTTAGGAGGTTATCTAGGCTACCTTGGAGATTACATGGAAAAGTTTAATATAAGCCTGCAAAGTTTGACGGCGCGGCTGAAGATCGATATATTCATTTTTCTCCAGGATGACGAGACGCTTGCTTCAAGGGCAGTAATAAGCTCATAACGCTGCTCGTTGTGCTTGGCGTTGCCAGCAGCGGCTTGGGAGGTTTCACCTACTGCCCTGCGTTTGGTTGCGGTGGAGTTTGTGTTCGGTTCTTCTAGAGTGCGGTTTTTAATTTGAGATTTGAGGGTTTTGTTTTTGGACTTAAAGCAAAATTTTCCTTTCCGAGCAGGCTAATCTCCACTCTGATGCTAGAGAGCTCTCGTGTTAGGTCAGTGGGGAGAGAAGAGGGTGGTTGGTTCAGCAAGAATGAGCAGGGCGGGGGAGCACTAGAGCTGGTCATATTTTTGTCGCTGCCCGCCTGCCTGTCTTAAGATGGGTGTATGAGCTCTTTCTTCGGCATTCGGGATTCCCCGGGGGTTTTTTTGGCTGAAAGGGAGGTAATGGCCTGTTGGAGGTGTCCTTCCTCTGGGTTCATTGGGTGCTCTTGCTTGGAGGGGTGGGCATCCTGCTGATCTCTCTCGGGGTTACAAGCTTGAGCGTAGGTTTGGGGGCGTCTGCGGGATTGGAAATGGCGGGGAAAGTACGTTGAACCGGTGATGTGTGGGCCTTCATAAATGATGCACCTGGGGAGGCAGAGAGGGCTATCGTAATTTTTAAGGTTGCACAGTAGGGGTACCTTGAGGGTTACCAGCAATAACGCCAAAGACGACGCTTGATGTTAATACTGGCCTCCAGCGCACGTCGCGCGCGCGTGTATGTGTGTGTGTGTGTGTGTGTGTGTGTTTGTGTGTGTGTTGTTTGTGATGTGTGTGTGGTGAGAGAAGAGAGAGAGAGAGGAGGAGAGAGAGGAGAGAGAGAGAGAGAGGAGAGAGAGAGAGAGGAGAGAGAGAGAGAGAGAGAGAGAGAGAGAGAGAGAGCTCGTGTGTGCGTGCGCGTGCAGCGGCAGCATTACGGGGCCCCGTCAGTCGCCGATTAAGCAGACGGACACCAGAGAACCTTGGCGTTTGCGCGTGGGCATGTGCGCGTCTCCGGGATCACCAACGCGACGGCGATGGAGGGTGTTTACGACATTCCGTGAATCGCGTGCGGTTGCGAGCAATAGTTCTCGTTTCGAGGCTTTCTGTAAAGGGGCATATCTGTTCTTACGCACCGGGAACCATTCGCAACAGGTCATACTTAACTGTTTGTGACTGTGTCAATTTTGCTTCTCCAGGTTGCACTGGTCGATATGCTGACTGCTATAGGCATTAAACCCGATGGCATTCTCGGACATTCCACGGGCGAGGTAGGTGCTTCGTACGCTGACGGAGGATTCACCGCTGAGGAGGCTGTACTTTGCGCTTATTGGAGAGGCCGCTGCGTCGAGAGGGGTGGAGCTTCCAAAGGAGCTATGGCCGCCGTTGGTAGGTGAAACATTCCTTCTTTAGTTTGCTTTATCAGGCTTACCAATATTGTCTACCGGCAATAGTCTAGTTGGTTGCTATATCATAATCCTCTTTTCTATCATTGTTTTATTTATGTTAACGTGGATGCTGATGTTGTAAAGCACCCAATAGGCAGAAAATGCAGAACAATTTGGTCTGGAAACACAGTTTTCTTCTCTGATGTGTCGTATTGGTGGGAATCCCGCTTAAAACTACAGGGGCGCTCTTTTTGTCGTAAGCGGTGCGGATTGTCAGAAGTACCTTGTTACTTATACCTACACGATGAAGCAAAACATACATGAAGACCGGATAAAGCGCTGCACGACTGACAAATTAACAGAAAATGTCTTCAGCGTAGAAAAGGCTAGTATTGTTCCACGGCGCAAGATTCCAAAATATGAAAGTACGCCCTGAAACCTTGTTAGTTCTCCCTGGTATTATTATAAATGGGAGCGGACAACATGTGGGCGTTTTGTGCAAAATTACAGGGCAGAGAGTCAATTGTAACTTACTCTGGAAGCAGTGATTTCGACCATACATGTGCCACAACTCATTCTTTCCTTTGTTCATTTATTTGACCAATGGTGTTTACTGAATGCTTATAGCTATTCTGTGCCTCTTGACGATTCAAACCCTACTGTGTCTGCAAGTGTTTATTTCGTAGTTACTACACCGTCTCCCCCAGATTTTTTATGGTGCTATAAGTCGGCCAAACGTGGACATTGTAGACCCTGGTAGCGCCGCGTATGATCGAGCAGTGGCCGGATGGTACAGATGCATCCGCAATGAAAGGGGAACGAAAAAGTGGGCTGCCGATTACAATACTCCCTAATACAAAATTTGAACGCAGTGCAAAATGCGGTCATATCGGCGACGGCGCATAGCCGCGGCTTCTGTGGAAGTAATTGCGCCATCAACGAATAGAAGGCAGCGCGCTATTCCAGCGTTATCTCACAGCGTATAGCCGGCGCCGAGCATGTTTAGCGCGGCCGCGGCATACCGCCGTACTCCTCACACTTTTGTCATACCTTCCTCCTTTGATTACCTGAACGCGCTGTCTCGGCTATCTTAGGTGTCCTCTTCGTTCGCTCGGTTACGGTGATCCAGATGGCGACGAGAAACCGCAGGAAGGGGCACTTATGAGCTGCGCTCTAAAATCCCAAGGATTAAGGAAGACAACGCTCCCTCGCGTACTCGTGTCCTTTTGAAAGACAGGCTGTCATTGTGCGTGAAGCAGCAGCGGAGCGACTGCGGGGTGTACCGTCTGTTAGCATGAAGATGCGGCGATGGAGGGAAAAATCATTCGTGGCGAGGTAAACTAACTGATTGTTATCGGGGTGTTTGATACACAGGTGATCATGGAGAACAACCACGCCATGGCAGCTGGTTTATGCCATGGAAATGTTTTCAAAAATCCAAATTCGCGTTCGCTGACCTACTGCAGCGTGTTAACAAAAACTCGAATGTTGTTGTGAGTCGAATTTTAAGGGGAAAATAATGGGTGTTTGATTGAGCGAAAACACTGGCGTCGGTGTCGGAAGCCCCAAAAAAGCTCCATCAGAGGATCCTTCTAGCACGAGGCGTTTCCAAGCCCGAGCTTGAACTCGGTGGTAGCAAGACAGGGCCCCCTCAGCTTGTACACAACAGTTGAAGGATGGGAGCGGGAGGACGGAGCTAAAGAAGCCAAGAGACAAGCCTGAAAATCCACCATCGTATTTAGCTCACCCAATACATGGCGGCAGGAACGAACACCAGGGTAACGCATGGAAGAGTCTCGAAAGCCCTTTCAAAGGGTAGGAGAGATAAAGAACCAAAGCGTCCCCTTCAGCAGAGATAAAACATTCCACACCGTGGAGCCGAAGCTAAGCGCCTGGCACATTCCCCTGGAAATTTGTGGGTAGGACGAATGGACGTCTTTGTAGAGCAGCCAGCCTAGGGAAGAGTCCTCATTCCAGAACAAGTTGAGACCGTCCAGCTTTTCGAGCTCTCTTCCCCAGCCAAAGGTAGTAGTCAAGGTCGAGAGCTTGGCGGTGCCCTCTCCCAGTGATCAGGGCTAGGGAAGGGCAGGAAATTCCTAAATTCGCATTCGCAGCCCATAAGAAGCGATTTGGTGTCGTCGAAAGTTTTACGTCATTGGCAGAAAGCTGCCAGGACTGAGGTTTCCATAACTACTGTGCGCGGTAATGGGAAGTTTTAGGTTTTTTCGACTGGTGTACACAATATTAGCCAAATCTCCTACTTTATTCATAAATACATGGTTACCATTGTGCGAAAACTCTTAGGTCTCACGTGGAAAGAAGCGACCGAGCGCTGCCGGGACGGCGTCGTTCCTGCGTGCCACAATGCCGAAGACTCAGTGACGGTGTCCGGCCCCGCCAACGCTGTCGCAAAGTTCGTGGAACAGCTAAAAGCCGAAAATGTGTTTGCCAAAGAAGTCAACAGCCTGAACGTAGCCTTTCACAGCGAGCACGTGCATTGTGTCGGACCATCACTGCTCGAGGCTCTCAAAGAGGTGCGATATTGCCAGCGATTGTCTAACTGCGAGCTGTTTGGTTTTATCCGAATGCTTTGTCCAGCTGCGTTTTGCAGCATTTCCTTCGATTAGAAAACTACTTTCTATTTTTGTATTTTGGGGTGCCCACACAGACAAATACGCGACAAGAATAGGCCACATTCTTTCTCGGGGCATGGTGTTTGCTCTGCCCTTAGAAATTCACGTTCGATTATGCAAGTGAGACCTCCTGCATAGCTTCAAATAAATTGTCGTGCTCCGTAGTTAAGAAAAAGACCAGAACACTTTTTGGAATAGTGCATTTGGCAGTGAGGATAAAGATGCACTTTTTGGGAATAGTGTATTCGGTGGTTAAGAGAAGGTTTCTTTCTAATTGCCTTGAACTGTTATGCGGAGATTTGGCTGCGGCTATAAGCAGACGTAGCCGGTTACCGAAACCTCAGTTGTATGCCACACGGTCACAGGCACAGCAGGTCTTCTGGGAGATCTATCGAAAGAGGTGCAGTGTCGTGCCAGGTTTCCCTGGCATGGAATGGACCCGTAGGGCCGCGGACGCAGAAGGGTTTAGTTCAACTCCCAGCACTCACATATGCGACGAGGAATCGAGGGAATGGCCGTTTGAAATCAATGTAAGAGGAGGCGTAGGCGTGCCTCCGCTGTGTCAATAATACCCGTATCGTGTTCAGAGTGCCGTGGAGCCTCACACTGCGATAGAACTCAAAACAACCAAAAGATCCAAATCAAGACGTTATGCTGGGTATTAAGCACTACACGTTAATTATGACAAGAAAGGTATATCAGGGACGCCTCATGCAGCAAATCCTAAAATGAGCCAAACGTGCGTTAAACACCCTCACAATTTATAGCAAACCTGTATATGCCTCGTTTTCAACATATGTTCTGAGTGTTGAAATCGGCGTAGAAAGGACCGTTTTCGCACCCAGCGCTGGTGCTTTGTTTTTCCACCTTCAACGGCTCGAGGAGCAACGTTACGACTGATATTTTTGTCGCACATCTTGAAGGGCTTCCGTGGAGACGTTCTGGCTGGTGTGTTACACGTATAAGCACGCGAACATCACCGGTTTCCCCTTTATGCGTGCACAGGGATGGGGACTGGGCAGGCATGCACGCGCATCCAGGATTCACGTGCTCACGTATGATATGCCCGTTGCACTGCTCAAGATTTAAGAGTGCACGCCTTATGGGCCGGCTGTGACCTGACTGCTCTCCTGCGTGGTCGAGCGGTTTGAGTTAGTGTGTGAACCAGACAGAAAGATGTTTGCCGACGCGGAAGGAACATAGAGAGCCGAATGCTTTTTAAACAACATTCTAAGAAGTGTCCGTTAGGTCGCCTTCAGAACAGCTGTCCAGAATGAGTAATTAAGTGACCATATCTGCAAATTTGGTAAACTAGCAATAGCCAACATTAGATGTGACTAAAAAGAGCATGTGCGAAAGGACAACAGGAAAGGCGTGAATTACGTTTTGCATTACTGCAATGTCCCTTACCAGATGCCATTTTTTCGTTCACATTGAATTTTCGACCACGTCATTCGTCGAATTTTCGAAAAGAGCGCTTCGATTCGTCACACTGGAGCATTGTGGTGAAGAGGTCCTACGGGGACTTCTCACGAGTGTAAAAGAAATCTCCATTTTTTTGTGTAAGTCAGCTAGTTAGCAAGAAAGTATGCCCAATCGAAAAAACAAACAAACTCGTTTTGCTTCCTGTATTCATCCTTCTTCACATAAAGGAAGGGCAATGAATTTTTTGTGATTTCTTCTGATTTCAATAACTTTGCCATCGCCTCATCATGCTCTCGTTTCTTCATACGTGTTGCACTGGCAAACCACATCGTGTATACATAAGATACTCACTCATTTCAACTTAGAAACTTGTGCGTCCTAAAAGGTAGTCAACAATCAGGCTGTCCAGTAGGAGTGCATATGTGAGCAGCTATACGTGTCCGATACCATCTCATTGGCCGCCTTTCTAATAGAGACCGAGCAACGAAACGACCGTGTGTTGAGATTTTCGGACAAGCAAGAAAATTGTAACGCACGCCACAATATATATATTTTTACCAGCTCATATTAAAATCCCAGAGCTCCTTCGCTTGTAACGGGATCACCCGACACTTGTCTTACATTTACAGTTTAACTGAAGCTGCAAGCCGGGTCGCTTTATCATCTTGCTATGACCGTAACTGCGGCGACGCGAAAGCATCGCCTCTTGTATACACTGATCTATATATTCGTTTTTTTTTTCTCCAATTGGTCAGGTGGTTCCAAATCCGAGGCCTCGGACCAAGCGTTGGATAAGCTCTTCCGTGCCCGAGACCCACTGGGAAGAGCCCATGGCTAAGTTTTGTTCAGCTGAGTACCACGTCAACAATTTTCTTTCACCCGTGCTCTTCTGCGAAGCTCTGCAGCACGTACCAAAGGACGCCATCGTGGTCGAAATCGCACCACATGCTCTTCTGCAGGTGAGACGCCTTGTGGGTCCCGTCGTTGCGGTTAATCAGAGACTGCTCGTCAACGAGTGTACCTTCGGCTTCCTTCTGATGCCGCCTACCATTCCAACCTTGTCGGTTTGCGACGGGCAAGCTTTGCTTTAAGTATGAAGGAAGGCAGTATGCTTTTGACTTTTGGGCGGAAGGAGGAATCGAGGGACAGACCGATATACTTACAGACGGGCACATATTTTCGCTTTTAAGTAGCCAAGGAAAGACTATCACCTTTAAAGCAACACACGCGTGATCCGGCGTGGTTGAAGCTGGGGTCTCTACAGTAGAAACCCGATGCTCTACCGAGTGTGTCATCAAAGCACGTTGCGAGGGTAGAATAAAAGCTGTTTTTGTTGTTCGTTTCTTTAAAGCAAATGCCTACTAAGCGGACTGGTGCTGAATCAAGAACTTTGGGGAGTAGTGTTCCCTCATCGCAACAATCACAAAAATGTGAACTGGAAAAAGGAAGTACATCAATAGTGCGTGCTGCGTGACACCGTGACATACATCCACGCGAGGGAAACGGGTGCACGCAAGGGGAGAAGAATCTTCCAAGGGGGCACCTCGAGTAATGAAGGTTTATTGTAAGTGGCGCCACCATGGGCCCTGAGCCTCGCAGTGGTGCCTACACCTGTGGGCCTTGATATTTGCGATACCACGCACCCAAGCCCATGTTTCTTGGACTCGCCCACGCCCCGACTGTGGGCGGCTTTGCCGTGCCCCGGAAAAAGACACCATGGTGCTTTACGGCCCCTTGCAGCCGCAACATGCCCCTTTGTCCCCGCTTCTCGGTGTACCCTGCGCGGGGGATTAGCCAGTACCTTTTTCCTGTCCTCCTTTCATTTCTTTCCACATCGTTTTTGCGTTGACAGCGCTCGTCAAGCAGAGACGAAGGCACAAGGAAGAGACGACATGGCGCTAACACGCACTATTTGTTTATTCAAAAGAAACACAAATATATACTGAATGCGTCTCACGTTATGCGTTCATGCTCACCCACTACAGCAACCATAAAAGCAACTTTTACAGGGAATATAATCACAGCCACACACGGCAGTAGAAAGGGCAGTCAACACCAAGATGAACACTTACCAACTAGCCCAATTGTCCGTTCTAGTGCTGTATCTTTCTCTTCCTATCGCCTTTTCCTCCCCCTGTTGTGCCATCTCTTCTTTTCGTCGCCTTCACAATTTTACCAGGTGGCGAGGGTTAACCGTGGGTAAGGAATCAACCTTGACTACTCAATCCGGGTTATAGCATCCGTGTGTGGCTAAAGTGCGTCTTGTGCGTTCCCATGGTGGGCTCGGTGGTTGGCGGCCAGACCAACGGAAAACGAGAATTCACTTGTTACGGCGACAGGTTACTCTTCAATGCGTGATCGACCTCCGAAACGGTGGCGCAGCAAAGCAATTCACCAGTTTTTTCCTCCAAAAAAGCCTGACAGTTAGCGAAGGCTTCACGTGATGCATTGCGGAAAGGAAGAAATTTTAATAAAACGGTTGTCCCAATTTGTTGTGGCCGAAATACTAACGAAGGCGGTTAGAAGTGGCTAGAAAGTAAGTTTGATCAGTTTTTATTTTTTACTAAAGTATACGCATGTTTCGTATCTCTAAATCTAGAAATAAAACCGTAGCAGCAAGGGAGCGCTGAACATCCCTTCACGCTTTGAAGTCATGAAGCATTCCGTATGTAGCTTCAAAGTAGGAAACCAAGTGGCGGGAAGTTGTAGAACGTCTGTTCTTGCTTATGATGGTGTAGGATATTGTTCCGATTTGAAGGGTATTACTTGAAATACGTTTCGCTGCACTTTAAACCTGGGCCGCAAACATTTTCAGCGACAAATAAAAAAACCCGCCCGCATCTTCCCACGGGGGGAACTCGAGTAAATGCGTCGCAGAGTGGTGGGGGTATTCGACGTGAATGTTGCGTAATTGGGTATGGTTTGGGAATGCTTAATTGTTATTTCGTCTTTATTATTCTTATTTATTGAATGAAGGAGAAGAGAAGGCAAGGAGTGTAAAGTTAAAGTCTGTCTTTATTGCTTGGTGCCGTCAAGCAAAGCGTCAAGTCAAGCGAAAGCCAAGCAAAGACGCCCTTGACTGAATTCCGAACGCGCGCTCCGCCGCTTATATACACACCGCCCGCGTTCGAGGGAGAGGAGTACGGGGGAGAGACGCGCATGCGCACACTTCCGTACACAAGCGCGCGAACTTTCCACGCACCCACCACTGCCGTTATCACGTGTACACGCCCTGCCGCCGTTACGTGTTGAGCGCGGACGCAGCGCACGGGTAGCTACGACGCATGCGCGCACAGACGCGCTCCCCCCGCACCGCCGCAGCTGTTGTTGAGAGCGACGGAGCGCACGGGGTACACGCGCTCCTCCCGCACCGCCGTACCTGTTGTTGAGAGCGAGGAGGGTACGGGGGAGAGACGCGCACCTGCGCCTCGACACGACGCGCATGCGCAGTGAGCGTGTGGACGGCGCCGACAACATCGACGAGTCATCGCGAGCCTAAGAAATGCTCCGCATTTAAAAATTGGCTCCAATTCACGATGTGAAGAGGGTTGGAAAACGAAGCTTTAAACGACACCCACAACAATGCCCCTGCGACGTCACTTGAATTCACACACGTGGCCCTACAAAGAGTGAAACCGGAGATTCTGCCAGTCGTTACCTGAAATTCGCGGGGGCGGCATCCCGAACACCGCAGCAACGTCGGCCACGGCCGGGCCAGAGCGGCGGACGCCAGCCGCTGTAGTCCGGCCGTGAGTCGGGAGAAAGAAAACGGAGAGGAGCGCCTTTCGAAGGGTGAGACAGCGGAACCTAACCATCCTGATGCGCTAGCTTGGGGCAACACCACCGCACGACACAAGCACACACACCGAAACAATTCGGCATGCGAGCTTAGTGATTCCCATTTATACCGATTTAGACTAGTTAGTTTAGTGAGTTTGAGAATTGTGACAAAGTTGAGGGAACTTTTAGAATAGGTATTTATCAAAACCAGTTGCTCCCTTCGTCTTTTTGAATACCTCTTAAAACACACAGCCGAATTGGTAATCACCAATTTAGAAAACGGAGTCCCATTAGTGGCAAGCATGTGCGCAAAAGGTAGCGTCTAGCGGTCAGATGTCTGTATGTGGTTTTTACATTTTGTTTTCCCGCCATGCAAACCAATCCTTGACGTATGTTTGCCCTACGATCACTTAATTCCGTCGGGTGCGGGTTACCCTGGAGGTGCTGTCTAACAAGTTAATCAAGCCGTGTAAAGGCAGCACGCAATGGACGCGAAGCTGACTACAAAACAGGCCCAAAACAACCGTCGCGAAAACAGACGACAAAGCCGTACCGCCGCCTCTGCCGCTGGCGAGCAGGCACTTCCGCGTGGGTAACGCTGGGTATTCGCCGCGCCATCTCTAGTGTGCTCCGTGAGTGAAACCCTCTGCCACCCCTACCCCTACCGCTCCTTCCGCTGCGTTGTGAGTTTGTTGTCCCGCACGCCACGAAAGGATCGTTGGCTGGTAGATCTAGAACACTTTGCTTTAAAAATGGCCAATTTATTTTTCATGGCAAAGCTAAGGTTGTGGTACCTGCAGTCGGGCAATCAAAACATATGCTAAGAGACGTTAGAAAATAACTTTAGGTGTTAGAGTATAGCAGAGTTTTGATAAACTGGTCTAACAAGACACGTGGACGCAGGGGCTGTTACGTGACTCCGTCGGTCTGATGTGGTTACTCAGCTTCTCTTGCGTTTCGCCGCCGTGCCGCCAACGAAGCGGATGCTCGTGGGACGCGTGATTTCACGCGCATGTGGATAGGCCTAAGGAGTAGCACCGAGACGAGACGCCAGCACTTTAAAGTAGGGGTCCGAAATTGGGCGAGAATTTGTTCCACGACGCATCGTCATTGACACTGGCGCAATATAGTTGTGGGACAGTACATGAAATAGACGCAGCCCAGTTTAGAGTGCCTGTCGCGGTGTAGGCGTTATTACTCTTTACGGCAAGGTATCCGTTACAGCCGCTTACGATGTGTGTTTAGAGCATGGAATCAGCATAGGAAATAAAAGTTTGTGAGTGCTGACGGTCCATTAGATATATTGAGTTTAAATAACAACACGTGCACTTTGAAGTCAACATATAACCTCTAGTGGAATTGCAAATTAGTGCGCTCCTATGTGGGCCTTTAACCCGCCCATGAAACAGAAATCGTATCGCAAGTCCATTCCTATCGCTTCACTGCCGTCTCGTAATCCGCAGTGCTTGAGCGCATCTATAGTTGTTCCGCCTATAATAATAAAAGCCGTGTCAATGGCAGTGATAGGCCCCAAAGTGCGACCTATCGCTGTTGAACCAAACAAAATATTTTTCGCATTAGATATGACTCAAAATAGGGCAGACGAAATGTCAGTGAATAATACGAAAAATGTACCAAACAAATTGCTTTGCCTTCTACAACAGTGGTACTGAACTGGCTTATCTTCCTCTGTGTCCAGATTAAAAATGAAAGCTAACTAGCCCAGAAAAGACTTGCAACCTGAGTTGAAAACGGGATAATAACTGCGCTCAGACGACTGGGTCACTTTCCCAGGACCGCGGCGGAATGACGCTCACGCGGCGCTAAGGACAAATGATCTCTTGACTTTTTTAACTTAACACAGGATTGGCCGAAGTTGTATAACCTTACGGCCTTACCTCTTTTCTAGCTGACACGAGCAATTTTTTCCCTCTGCTTATTTACTTCAATATAGTCTCCCTATTATTCATTTTTTCTGCGTAATTTTCCCCCTTCTTCTCATTTTCCTTGTGACTGTGTTCACACCCTTCTGAAGTAGCCAGCCTCTACGTTTCTGGGGCTAACCTCTTTAGTACTCAATGAAGCTTTCTCTATCTCTTTCTCTAAGAAATATTTTTAACAGCTACGTTCAAAACACTGCATGAAAATTGTCGAGACATAGCAATGGGAGCGGGGGGTAGTTCGTTTGGTCTTAAGGCTGGCGCATGGCCTGCCAACATTGGATACTACCGGTAGACTTTGGTGCCCGGGGCTTTAGTGACGCTGCAACTATTTGTCCATTGGTGACGAGCGCTGAATTTGTGTGTCTGGAGGAAGCATATTCCCTCCTCCTTTTTCTTTCATCTGCGTTTCCTGCACTCGCATCCCAGGCCATCCTGCGCCGCGAGCTAGGATCGTCGGCCACGTGTCTCGGGCTGATGAAGCGCCACGCCGACAACTTGACGTGTTTCCTGAGCACACTCGGCAGGCTCCACACACTGGGCTTTCAGCTTGACCTGAGTGCACTGTATCCGCCGGTGCCATGGCCCGTTCCTCGAGGAACGCCTAACATTGCACACCTCGTCAGCTGGGACCACTCGGAGAAATGGAACGTCGAAGCGTGGGAGACTTCGCCCTGGGCTCGGGTGAGTTGGCACGTGCCTTTTTTAACTTCTTAAGTAACAACCACGTGTTTTTAACTCGTTTTAAAAGATGATTGCACGTATTGCCCTCGTTTTATATTCGAGTAAAACACTTCTGAACAAAAAATTCCCCGCCCTCCCCGAAGGGAATCCCCCCGTGCAGAATGCAAACGCATTGGGTGGCACCGATGAGTGTGTTGTCAGTAATGGCGTAATAATCGAAGTGTGAACGTAATCATTTATCATCAGCACCTGTTGTGTATCGTTGTACCTGACGGCCACAATCACTGCCTTGTGATCGCTAAAGTGCAGTCAAAGGGTCTTTGAGAAGCATACGCGCGTCACAGTTTCGCGTAAAGACCAGATCAATGCAACTCCCGTGAATGGTAGTGGGCACGTGTCGAAGCCGGCAGAGAGACAATGCATAGAGTGCCTGGTCTGCATGTACTCGACCAGCCACTCGCCACTCTTCTTGCGCACGTCAACGTTGAAGTCGCCAACCAAGACTATGGGGTCAGAGGGTTTGGAGCGCACGGCACACTTTCCATAGCCGCGTCCAGCTGCGCGGCAACGGCGTCTCGAGCGAGGTTGGGCGCGAGGTACACGGTCACCACAAAGACTCCGTCTCCGGTGTAGGCAAGGGTGTACAAGTCCTTGTACGGAGACGTGTCTCGAACGGGAGACGTGGCAACGGCGTGCGATATCAAGTTCCCATACACGTTAGACACGAGACTAACACCGCAGTACTCGCCGTCCTTGCCGCTTCGAGCAAACTAGTACAGCTCGCTTCAAGCGCATGCGTTCGGCATTGAGCGCGGGAGATAACTCGGGGAGTGAGCACACCCCCGCTAAGAAATGCATTCGCATTTACGACGACGACGACACGACGACGACGAAGGCAGAATACGAGGCGCGCGCTACGTGCGCTCGCTAGAATCGGCGCACGCCGTCGATAGCAAGACAACCCCCGACTAAAAAATGCATTCGCATTAAAAGGCAATCGCATAGCGCGACATGAAGACGCATCCAACTAGCGCGGTAAAGAAAATTCAAGGGAATCTAATTCGTTAGACTAGCTCGCCAAGATGGTGGAATACGGCGATTGGCCACAGAAGTTCTAAAATAAGGCAGAAAACGGTGGACACGTTTAAACAAGCATCGCCATCACTGGCCATTGACAAGAACATGCCGCAGAAGTGGTGAAAGGCAAACAGCGAATATTCCAGCATTACTCCTCCTAATACTTGCAAAATATATAATGAAGGAATTAAGTACCGAAGGAACTAAGTACCACATTCGGCGAAAAAGCGGCGTTGGGCTGGGTTTTCAAGTTATGAACGGGGTTTCCCTAGAACGTTCCTCACATTAGCCATTCTGTTCCGTGATCGCTTCTCCTCGAATGCGGTAAAACGGTACACTAAGTGAGCGAGCATGGCGGTTTTGCTTTGCCTGCACATTCGTGGAAACAGGAATGTGTGCCGAGGCCTTTACTGTAAGGCTGAGGGACAGATCGAGCGTCACAGTGCGTTTACTCATGGGCAGCTCCGATAGATGTACCTGGGGTACCATATTCTGAACATGTTCAAACAGTATTCCTGCTCCTGATGCGCATGCGCCACGCGCACGTTCAGCTGCCACCTTCTGGAGATCAGTGTCCTTCTCCATGAGGGTTTGAGCGAGGCATTGTTCTCTGACGATGACCACACTCCACTTTTCGGACGTTTATATTTTATTTAAGTGATACCTTCATTCCCACGTGCACTCATCGGTGGCTATACCGCAAAACCGCTGTACACACGCTACAACCAGTCCCAGCAGGAGCGCGGCACGCAACTGGCTGGCTGTTTTCCAAGCTCTATTAAAATGCAGTCTACACCTACGAGTTAGCAACTGCACCAGTCCGTGCAAGCTGCTGCACTAGGATCCCTGCCACACCTCATGGACACGGGCTCTAGAAAGTGATGGCGGGTCAGTGCAAATTTCGCTGACTTATCGAATACACATTCAAGCAATCCGAATAAGGGAACTTAATTAGAGCCCTTTGGGTGACTCTGAAGAGTGTGTGGTTATCCCATCTCCTAAATGCATCACGGAAATCACTTATAACACTGGCCTTCTTGAGATAGAAGGCTGAATAATGTTGTGGATTTGTTTCGGAGACATTGTCAATATTTGAGGAACAGATCCAGGCGACATAAAACATCTTTTGCCGAGATATAGGAAGCGCAGCCTTCAGTGTAGGTGGCTCCCTGCGAGATCTGAATCGATATTTCTGAATGCCACTCTAAACGCGCGAAGATATCTCGCTTTAGGACCACCATTGCTGTTCTTTCGACACATCTTTAACGGGATGTATACACCCACTTTACCCACAGCAGCCGGAGTCTTTCTCTGGTTACACAATGTGCGCAGATGTTCTGTATGAATAAGCTAGACAAACTACCGCCGCGTTCGGCCTACCATGTAAATAATTCCCACTATGGTTTCTTTCGCCGTGTAGCGACTTCCTGAATTTCTTTCTTGAAACCTCGTATGGCTGCGGGTTGGGCAGTGCCAGGGCACTGATGCACCTACCATTTTTCCTTCCATTTTGGGACATTCCGATTGGCTAACGATATACTGTTTCCTCTCTGACCTCGATCATTTCCACGTCACCATAACTTTTGCCAATTCTCCTTGCTTCCCAATGACTTCTTCGATTCCCCTGCTGTTGCTGCAGAGGTGTTCGTCTTCCTAGTATTTATCCATATTTGCGTTCTTACAATGTATAGTCCAGTTCCCCTTCGTAGATTTTGTTGAATTTGTTTTCACTCATTTTAAACACTTCATGTCGAAATGCGTATTACTGGATGTGTTCTGTATTGTAGTTTCGTGAACCATCCTGTGTTTAAGGGGTGAAACGTACCAGGGGAGGTTCCCGCCTGACATACATTGTATTGTTCATTGTTCAAACGCAAACGCTATACAGGAGAGGTCCCGAACTTCCAAAGAACTGTCCGGGGGATCTCCCATGAAGAGATATCAAACATTGTTACATTTGAAAGCAGCGACATTAATACGTTACTGAATAAAGTAACCTGATTAGTACGAAAAAAATACTTCATAGACAAATTAGTTTGGACATTGTACAAGAATAATATATGTCATGAAGGTTTGAACAATACGGTCATCAGCATCAGAGTAAACGACTATGTGGTATGTCTGCTTCTTCATCTTAGGTCTTTATGTGGGTCCTGTTGCCGAAATAGTTTCATTTCATCTATGAGGCCATCAACGTTTTCAAAAGATGCAACCTCTTGTAGTTCTGCTTGCCCCATTTTGGCATGTCGCAGGGCAAGCAGTTCTGAAGTAATTCAAAACCTAGCAGAAAAAGTTACGGAGAGATCTAATGAATGCGGAAGGTGATGAAGTCATTTCAACATGAAAGTAAATGAATGAAAAGAGCAACTAGAAAAGAGGTCTTTGAAGCGCACTTAACCTGTGGCAATTTTCTTCTATTTACAGATGAATGAGAGGATTTTCAACATCTCTCTCGAAGACAGCGAGTATCAATATTTGTCTGGCCACAATATTGATGGGCGTGTGCTGTTCCCGGCAGCTGGTTACGTGGCTTTGGCGTTGCGTTGCTTCACAGAATTCTCCGTGAGACCGCTTAACGAAGTGGCCTTCGTTTTTGAGGATATGGCTTTGCTTCAGGCCGTTATCCTTCCCAAAAGCGGTAAGCAATGACCTCGCCAAGTTATTGGTATATACTAGCTATTCTGGGCTGGCAAAACAAATACGTGATGTGGCAATAGAACCGGCATAAAAGAAAGTGTCCCAATGTTCTTATGTAACTCGAACGGCCCGTAAGCGCATAACGGGGATAGGAATGATAGAATGTGCTTCACTGAGCTTCTACTTGAGTTCTTGTTATCGCTTTGACAGAAGCTTTCGCTACATCACGTATGGTGCTTCCATAATCGCGGCAAACACTGCTGACCAAATCATAAATTAGCTGATTAATTCGCTTCCAATATGTTGTACTGAACAGGGCCTTTTTGGTTTATATGCACAAAGAGTATTAGTTACAAACGAAAAGAAAACAGCGTTATCAAAATTTTAAACCAAATTACTCTACAGAAACGTGTATGTGCGATCACATATCGGTTTACATGGCAGCAGATACTTGTAATGGGGTTCATCTTCTGCATGGTAGCCTGTGTATTGAACAATGTGGCAGAGGTTACTTTAGGAAAACATCATGAATAAGGATTCACACTGACATGCTATATACGGGCCGTGAATCGTCCAGTTACGACAGATTGATTTATATTCTAAACCACCTATAAATTTACCCTGCACCGAAAATCTCAAGCACTATGCAAGCCCTATTAGGTGTACTGAAACTTAAGGATGATAATAACGCTGCCGTAATAATCTGTGCATGCGCCACCGTGCTCACTAGGGCAGTAATATAGTCACTGCCACCTCAGAACCGGTATTCGTAGTATTAACACATGAGTTTAATAAATGGCGAACGAAGCGAAAAATTCAGCCAGTCAATTATAAAAGCTCACGTGCAGGAATCCAAATGCCTTGTGTCCTATTTCAAGCTATGCGATCTTGTATGTTCAATAGTGCGTAAGTATTGATTGTGTCATCTTCTTTTGCGACAACGTTTTTCTTATCCAGAGTAACTTGCATATCTTGGAATCTTCGTGTAGCGACGGTTGTATCGGTGTATACTGATGGTGGATTTAGTAGATGGGAAAGCCTGAGTCCTTTCTCACTATCGCATTTCACAGCGAAGCTCTTATACGGCTAGCATCCGGGCTTTCTCTTATCTTCTTATCTTCTTATCTTCTCCTGGCCACGGCCGACCCCTCTTTCACGAGTTCCGCAATCGTTCTGATAGCAGTACTAGCAGTCGTCATCAGAAGCTGCACTTTTAACTCGCTTGGGGTGGACGTTTGTCGTTCGCTCAGAGGAAGAAAGGAGGGAACCGAGGGGGCGTCGCCGCGCATTTCACCGCGAATGGGAAAGAAAGCAACGTACAGCCGCTTCCGCAAAAGCGTGTAGCAACCGCCTTTTTCCGCTTACAGTTCCCCCTGCTCAAGTACCTGCGAATCCCTCCTGGATGAGGAAAAACTTTCCATCTTGAAACGCCGATGTTCGTCAATCCAGATGACTTTTAAAGTCACTGTAGGAAATCCCCACCATAGCAAAAACAACCTTAAGTACCGCTCATTTTGTCTTTACTTTTAAAGGACTCCACGAGAGGAGTTTTGGCCGACGCTGTTCCCATCTAGCCTGAAGGGCTCCCGGAGCGACGCTTTGTAACGCGACTTTCACATCTAAACACGCGCCAATCACCAATTGGGCCTTTATATATGCATTGTGTCGTGCGGGGCAGGCTTCACGCGCTTGCCGATGATATACCCGTACTGCCGTGGAGAGAACCCAACGTGCACGTCTTACCGCACGATGCGACCTCATTTCTGTCGTTTTTGGTAAAGCGCTTTCGGTTGCCGGGTGACGCATACAGTAAGATACCCACGACACGGTAGGGAAACGGACAGCCGCATGTTTGTCCTCTAGAATGCAACCCAAGTCCTTCAAATTTCACTGAGGTTTTTAACTAGCAATTATGCTCAATCCCAAATTAATAACAAATATATTTTGTTTCGTGCCCTCTTTGCAATATGCGCGTAGCTTCACTGGCCATCCTCCTTCACAGGAGGGAAACCGACAAAGAGTTTTTCCTTCTCTTGCATTTGCTTCTCTGGCGCCCTACTGTGGTCGGCCGCCTTTGAAAGCTGCCGCTAAGGTAGATGCTTTCGCAAACGTAGAGCAGATACAGTAGCGGACACACAAACTTTCCCAACATATTTTTTCCCCAACTACAAGATGCGCTGCCCCCTATAAACTGGTAGCGTAGATTTTGGCGAGAAACGGCAGTGTGTCTTTATTGAAAGGTATGCTCTAGAAAATTTGAACTTTCCTAAACGTGTAAAAACACTCAACATTATATTAACCGAGAATTGGGAAGTTGTTCTTCCAATCTCGCGCGGCCCTCTCACTGGCGCAAGCTCTGTGTGTGAAGCGAGGAATAGCTCCACGCTGTCAAGTGCCGCCTCTTTATGACGCTCCGAGAATGTGAGCCTCAAACAGCGAAATGGCATTGTCACTAAAACTTAGCAAGACCTCAGAGCATTCTCTTGCGCCCACACGTCGCGCTACACAAACGTATCTGTCCTTTATCGTTGTTTCGCTATAGCGAAATAGTTTCTCTATGAAGGATACTGGTAGGATTCATCTCATTTGAATATTTTCATTTGAAACTATTCTTTGGTATTGAGAAAACTCGCGGCACATCGCATTCGTTTGGCAATCCTCACAAGTGTCATTCGGTAATGCCAGTGGTGTGTTTGCGACGCAGAGACAGAGAGAGAGAGAGAGAGAGAGAGAGAGAGAGAGAGAGAGAGAGAGAGAGAGAGAGAGAGAGAGAGAAGTCGTCTATGAAAAGAAAAAAAGGTGGGCCCCAAACACAAACCTTTATCTGCCTTTTGTTTTTCGCAGGGGGGGAAATAGTTTCTCTATGAAATACTGGTGGGAAATTATCTCATTTGAATAATTTCATTAAAGGAGGTCTTTGGTATTAGAAAATTTCGCGGCACCTCCGTTAGGATTTGAGCAAAAAACTCACAAGTGTCATTTGGGTAAATTAAAAAAGAATGGTAACATTCATAAAAACAAGGCAAGAAAATTTCCGCGTAACAGCACGTGGTATGTAAGTAGATAAGATACTAACATGGTATAATTAGAAGCATTGCACGATAGTAGAGTTTAGCAAACAACACGTTTGCTAAATAATGGGGGAACGGGGGAAAAATAATAAAAATCACATGCGTATAGAAGAACCAGAGATGATAGCAGAACCAACAAAAAATGATCAACGTAAACAACACGTCTAAGCGGCAATAGGCCCCAAATCAATCTGAAACACCCCAAATCAGAGCACATCAGCGTAGAAAAAGCTTTACATCTGTTCCGAAAGAAAGTTAAGAGAAACGTGGAAGCTTTCCCACATCAAAACTGCCTCAAAAGTGCGTCAAAACCTTCACTAAAAGGGCGTACAATCTTCGTTGAAAGAGCGTCCGATACATTGTCACACCTTCAACGTCCCAAATAGCCAACGAACAACGAACCCATGCGACAATTTTACGCGCCCGAAGCAAACGCATCTACGAAAGATTTAAATATATACCGACACGCGGTTTCTCAGTTGAATGTATACTATTTTATTTCTTCACGCTCGATGCGTGTTTTCTATTATCCAGAACCGTCCTTATTTTATAGCAATTTTCAAATAACCATTTTGACACAATGGAAGCCCGGTTTCATGCTTTGATTTGGAGCGACGTTTTTCATAAGCGACGTTTATGTTGACGCGGACGTTCGTGCATTTTTTCAGGTACAGTGCGACTTCTTGTGGAGGTCAGCCGCGCCACAGGGCAGTTCGTGGTGTGCCATTCGGGCGTGGCAGTCGCAACAGGACGCCTTCGCATAGCTGAGGACGGCGAGCAGCTGCTCGATGATGATCCCCCCTTCGTGCCAGAGGGAACATTGTCGTACGAACTCGACGCTGACGACATCTACAAAGAGCTCAAGCTCCGTGGATACCAATTCCAAGGGGCGTTTAAGGGCATCATCAAAGCAGACTTAAACGGTGAGCTTTGTGTTCTTCTACTACGTGCACTATTTGCACAAATTTTTTTATCTGCCTTACCATCGATGCGCACCCAACGAACTTAGATAGACGGCTAGCGCTGCGTTTAAGGAGAAGGCTTGTACTCACCCCTGCATTTTGAAATAGGCAGGACAAATTTAGGGAATATATAGATTATGCATTTCTTTTTTTATCTAACTGACCACCAGGTTTGCGAAACGCTGCCTCTCTGTGAAAACGTAGATTTTCCTGTACGCCGTGAACGTGTCGATAAGCAGACTCAGTTATCTGTAGTAGATTTATATCAATAGTTTTCAGTTACTTATAGAAGTATATAAATCAATAAAACGCTCCTTACACAAGAACAAAAAGCCGGCGTGTAGGGTCCATCGTCTGTGTGTGTAGCAGCGAAACGCCTTCAAAAATACGATTGGCTGCTACGCGAAGCAGATATTGTCCCGCACTGAAGAAGTAAGAAAGTTTTTTGTAGCAATGTACAAATGAACGGTTATTAGAGCGAAATGGTGCTTCGTAATAAACCTAAATAAAACACAAGCGGCGAAGAAGCACTCCGCAAGATGACGCGCACAGCCGAGCGGCGGCAAACCGAATACCGCTGGGTTTCCTTCGCACGCATTTATCTATGGTGTGTTGGCTACTAGAAACATCGATATACATTGGAACATTTTGGGTCAAACAAGAACAATGCGTAAAAACTACCGCTACACAATACCCGTTCTCTGTAAGATCAAGATTGGTGATGCTGCGCACAAACGATGGAGCAAGGAGACGCTTAACTTAAGGCAGGATGGATAGCAAAACAGACTAAAAATTTGATGTTTTTATTATGATCCCAAATTATTCTCACACTCCTCGAGAACGTCCCAACGAAGTGGTATCCTCAGATGTGTACCAGACATCAATTAAAAATTGCGCCAAATGCGCCCCAAGTGGCTCCGCCTAGTCACTGCAAGTTTCGTGTGATGCACAGTGGTATTTACATTGTTATTTTTTCTTTAGAAACGTGTGATGACTTTTACTTCTACAATTACAAATATAGCGCATCGGCAGTTGCATTTTTCTGCAGTTCACTGTAAGCCGCAAGGACGCTGCGTTAGTTAAAATATTATTGCGCATGCATGCGAAACGTTTGTTTACGCAGGACGGTCGCCCATTATTTTGGTTGTTCGCATGTAATTGGTTTCTTTTTCGACATAATATAGCGATCTTTTAAGCCTGAAGTCCGTTGTGCTAGTAGCATTGCCTAGCTTTTCTCAGAATCCGCGCAAGAAGCGAGAACTTGAAAGAAATAAAACGAAGACCTGAAGTGCGATTTCTCAAAACCCTTTCCATTGAGAAGAGGTACATTTTCTCCTCAACTATTTGAGTTTCCGAAATCATTTTTGTGGGAGTTGTTTATGAATGCTGTATACACATTCTGAACCAGAGAAACCAAGTTCTCAACAAAAGTTCTTTTTTTTATTCACACTTTTTCTCTAAAAATCAATAAAATTTCTGTATGTGCATGTGTATATTAAAAAAAATGAATGGTTATGGCCACCATTATTATTTTGGTTAAGAAGAAAGCCAGAGGCATTTAGAACCTACAGAACATGTTTCATAGCCTGTGGCTCTAAAAACATTTCTGAAAATGTTGGTTAAGTCGAAAAAAATCTCAAAAACTCAATTTCATTTTAAAAACTTTTGCATGTTTCTGTATGACATTTTGCACATGGTTAGTAGAGATATAATATACATATCCTTCGAAATTACGAGTCAACAGCTCAAAACGCAGCGAAGTTAGCCCGAAACGTAGTTGGACACCTACGCTCCCTATCCAGATTCCATCCCACCTTAGAATATAAGACAAGCGGCGGGGTCATAACCTGGCAAGTAAACATAAACATGTCAAAATCGTCGCTCTTGGCAATCTACGCAAACGTGTCTTGGAAAACGTTTCCTGAAAATTTTCCAATATTAGGCGACATCTTCAGTCACGCCTTGAGCTTCCACGACGTAACAGCCACTCGCAGCTCGTTGTGTCAAGTCAGATTCCGTAGCCCGTCATGATACTTAACATCTCGCTTCGTCGCTTCATTTCATTTATTGTCCACCTTAAAAGCCCGCAGGCATACATAAGGCGGGGAAGGGGGGGAGGGGGCAACAATAAGGAGTTGAATAGAGCGCACACTGAGCACCAATGAGTACAAAGCAGAGTAAAAACGACAAACAAAAGCAAAAAAATGCGGACAGGCTACACAGAGGCGGTCTGGAAACAAAGGCGGGCATATACAATCGAACGGAAAATTGGGGCACAGCAGGCAGACCCCGTCATTTGCTGTACTTAAAGGGACCCTGCAGCACTTTTTTCAACTACGTTTTCGAAATCCGTAATGCTTGCAGAACGTAGTCAACTAAGACATCCACTACTTAGATTAGAGGCTCGTAAAGTACCTCAGATGAAATTACTGCTCCATGCCCGTCAGATAACTTAGAAATTTGCTGAAAGATGTTTCTCTCTTTCGCAGTGTCGAAGTTCTTCCGCCGCTCAAATTACGTCTTTACAGGGGTGTGGCGGCTATTGCCCCGCTTTTCTTCGCTTACAGCAATGAAGGTGTTCGGTAGCCACTTTATAAAAAAAGCCACAAAAGCAAAGCAGAAACGGAAGGCGTATCTTCTCCGACGAGCAAATCACGCAGTGGCGCTCCGCGCTGGGGATAACTCTAGCTTTCGCAATGCTTCCAGGCACGAAGGAAAGGGTGAAAGCCTTTATCGAAAGTGTTGCAGAGTCTCTCATATATAGAGCAACAGAATGATAACTTAGTGTTCAAAATATCGGTGGGCGTAGTGTAAAAGTGGGTGACATGTGATCAAAAAGAAAAAAAAAAGAACGATTTTATGTATGTAATACATTAGTTTTTCGCAAGAGGTAGAGCAATCCGAGTATGCAGAGATATGGTGAGGCCGGGGGTTCCAAAGGAATATAGAATGTGAAAAAAGGAGGGATTCATTGCTGAAGTGCGACCAGGGATACGCACTGTTGTGTGTCTGTGTTTTAGGCGGGATGCAGTTCTCGGTGGTGGTTTAAATAAAGTGTGCCTCTGCTGCTGGGAATAAATGGTAACAGTTAAGTAAGCAAAGTCGAGAGGTGGTTAGCCGCGAAGCTAGTGCAGGGAAAGTTAATGATTGTTTGAAGGCACTTTCGTCAGGGTTGTTTATAACATTGACTAGACATGAAGTGGGCAGGTCGGTTCGGGACAGCTTTTAAATTGTTACAAGATAGGCTTGTGAAGGGAACCAAGTGGAAGAAGCCAATTCGGGGTCTGACATGATAAATGTAAGATGAGCTAGCTTTTATTGCGAACAGTACATGTTTCACTACCCCCTCCCCAGTTTTTATTCCGGCCAAGCCCATTTAAACGGTGCCGCTCCAGGGCTCTCCTCGCCACCGCTGACCTCTCTTTCACAACGGGTTATTACAACGGTCATTCCCCTCGCCACCGGCGATTCCTCTTTCACAAGTTGCGGAGTTTGCCGGCAGAGGCCGTAGCAACGTTATCACATGATTGCGGAGAATCAAGAGCGGCGCGAATGGGTGTAAAAAACGCTCGAAAACCACCGCCATCGCCACAGCCGACAATGTAGCCACGGCAGCGGCCACCTCAAAGTCGGCCTGGCCCACTAGCTGCGGGTCCCTTGAAGGTAACGCCCCGTTGGAACACCGGCGTGAACACATAATTCTTCTTTAGCTGAAAGCCATTCCGACCGATATTGCTGTGTCGTCGGCCCTCGTTGACCAGCTGGTCATAGTTCTCTTGGCGGAAGAGTAATAATAGATCTTAGCCTGGTCGCATATAAAGTCTCTCCCTCCCTTCGGAGGTGTATTTAACGCCTATTTATGCGCCCAGCCCTGGTTGCCGGTTTTTGCGTGCACAGGGGGCGAGGGGTTAAAGGGAGGGGTCATGCCTGCACAGCAGGGCTTAATGCCGGTGCCCGCTTTGGGGGTGGAAGATTTAAACGTGGGAATCTCATGGCTCAATGCGCCTTCCGCCGTAGAGATTTTTGAATCTAGGCTCATGTGTTGCACACAGAATAAAATGCCTACGGCTGCGCAGCGAAAGGGAGACCCACATGTCTCTCTGCTTAAATAAAGGCCGAGGCCTTCGAGGTGGTAACTCGGTATGGGACGGACGCGTACAGTTGGCTTGGAGGAAAAACAGCGGGAACTGAAGAAGCGTCAGCCCAGACAGAAGCGGGAATGGGCGCGAAAACAACGCAAAGCCGCTGCCGCCGCCGCTTTCGCGTCAAGTTCCAGCTGACCGAGTAGCTGCGAATTCCTCCCGGACGAACAGTAACTGGCCAGCTTGGAGCGCCGGCGTGAGCCAATGTCACTTGTTCAGCTCAATTAAATGGCTTCAAGAGCGACATCTTCGACAGTGTCTTCCACTTCTAAGCACCCCCTCATGACCGTTTGCCGGTTTATGCGTGCGGGGGGGAGCGGGTACGTGCAGCTATACGTTTCATGCACTTATACTGATGACATGCCCGTTCTGTTGGCGTGAGGCTTAAACGTGGCCGTCAAACAGCCCAATGCGACCGGTCCGGTGTCCACATGGTAGAGTGGATCTGGTTGACGTGTTACACAAACAGTAAGATGCCTAAGCCACGTGAGGGAAGAGACAGCTCCACGTTTCTCAGCTAGAATAAAGCTCAGGTCTTTCCCAATTTTATTCAGGTAATTGGATAGAAATTATGCTGAGTCGTAAATTACAATTACAAACAAACTTGTTTTGTAGCGTGCAGTCCGTGGAGAGCGTCCAACTTCACCGGTCATCCTTCTTGATAGAGTAGAAGGGCACTATTTTTTTAAGTGCGGAGCACTTTAGGCGTTCGCCTTGTCGTCGCAGCTCGCTCGCTGGACCCAAGTAGAGCAACAGGACGTTCCGTTGTAGTGATGTCGTCGCGGCATACCCCCGAGGCTTCGAAAGCCTAGCAGTTTATGTAGACCTAAGCGTTCGAAACTCGTGAACCGCTGGCTCTTGCAAACATCTCCCCGTTGTTTAGCGCAAAAAAAAAAAAAAAACTGTTGGGACAGTTGAGGCAAAATATACGTAATTAACCGGCAGCGTCCGCGCTCATTCAGTTAGGAACGCTCGTTGGGTTGGTTTTACGATAGTAAGCGAAAAAAGCGGCCGTGCAAGAAAAAAATGGCGCGTTCGAAATGACGCGGAAAGGCTTCAGCCGCGCACGAAAGAAAATTTGCGTTCTAAATGACGGAAAACAGCTCCACCATACAAAATTAAAGCAAGCACAAAAAAAAACAACAACAGAACTCCCGTTGGCGCAGTTTCAGGCAGGAGGTGCGCGAGAACTGCGAAGGTGGGAAATTTGAATTGCTTGGGGTGGTAGCAGTGAGCGAATAATGACGGTGCATCCCATAATGCGAATCACTGCTCTGCACTACCGACAGCTTTCACATTGATTGGAACGGCTTTAATTTTTTTTATATATATATCCGGACATACAGATTACAATTTTCTACGTAAGTAACCAAGTGGTAACCAGGCGTCTGCGCGTATTAATTCTAAATGCGTAGTCGGGGATAGAGATGACGTCATGTGCGGACCGAGGTATTGGTAAGTTGAGGTCGGGCCTACAGCAGCGGAATTAATTTTGCAAGTGTAAGAAGCTAGGCTCATTTTGGGTGGAAATGGCAATAGCCTGCACTTTGGAAGATTTCGATGCATGACTGAGGATTCGCGCTAAGATGAAATAGTATTACATCATGCTGCAGGTATTCAGAATATTCCGTCCTGTGGATGGCCGAATAAACACCGCAGTCGTCGCAAAAAAGCCTTGCATTAGTTATTATGCTTACGTGGTAGGATATGTAGGCACACTAGGAAGAGAAGGGATATACATGTTCCCTCAGGAACGTAACATTGGCGTGCGGAGAGTAGGAGGTATTGACTGTGGTGAATTGTTTAAAATGTTTCTAAGAAATGTTTTATACAAATGAGTCGGATAGGAGTTAGGCGCAGGACAGATAGGTTAGTCAATATTAGATCATGTGGACGCGGTCAAATGCTTTGGCGAAGTCCAGAAAAATTGCATTAATTTGTGGCTTATTATCCCTTCGTGAAGACGTCATAGGTGAACTCTGGTAGTGGTGATTTCACCAAATGGTAGTTTGCGAAGGTCATGTTATTGCGAGTAAAAGAAGTTAATAGATTCTAGGCGAGCCATAACACTAGGGGATATGATGCGCTTAGGTACTTACAAGTAATGCATGTTAGTAAAATGGACTATAGTTAGATGGAATAGCACGCTCACCTGATTTAAAGGTAGGAATAATTTGGGCCTTTTCCAATCGATTGATTATACGTTTTAACGCGCCGACCCAACGCAGGCGATCAGGATCGCTCTAGTGGAGGGCTCCGGATTAATTTTCACTACGTGGGAATCTTTAACGTGCGCTGACATCTCGTACACACGGGCGTTCTTGCTTTTCTCCTCCATCAGAAAAGCGGCCGCCGCTGCCGGGAATCGAACCTGCGACCTTGTGCTCAGCGGCGCAACGCCTTAGCCACTGAGCCACCGGGGCGGGCGCATTTTTTCCATTCATCTGGGATGTCACCTGTCCTTAATTACTGTGTAAATGTTATGTATAGGCATTCAATAGACAATAAAAGGGTCACAACCGACGGGGGAGGAGACCTTGAAAGAGTTAATCAATTTAGATATGGCCTCAGGAGCAATTAGTATTTCAGACATTGGTTTCGGTGAAGGATGCGATACTGGCAAGATGGGAGTGGTGTGACGGGAAAAACCGATGCAAAATTGTTATTAAAGGGTGAAGCACCCTGGTCAGGATTGACTGATTTACCATTTGAATTTACTAGATCGACGTGGCTGGGTTGAGGTTTTGAGGACAGGGTATGCCAATATTTATTACAAACACTTTGGTCAAGTTTAAGATCGGAAATAGTATATACTAATTGTAGGATCGGAAACAGTATATACGCACAAAAGTGTTGGCCAGCGGTTACCCCTCGGGTTTCCCGTTTCGTGCGCATTCCCCTATTCACACAGTGTCATATACGTACGGAGCGTAACCTAACCACCTCACCGAGTGGCGCAGCCATCTCCAGCGAGCCTGGTCGCTCCGCACTGAAGTACGTAAAGCAATCTTGCAACACATTTTTCAGCGTTTTGGTAAATCCTAAATGTTTTGTTGTCAAAACGTAGTCAACAAACACACCCAGTAGTACTTACATAACGGGGACCTCAGCCAAAATTACTGCTCTATGTCCATCAGATAATTAAGAAACGTGTTGAACAAAAGTATCTCTTTTTACCAGTGTTGGTGTTCTTCGAGCTCTCAAAATACATCATTACAGTGGTGTAGCGGCAATGAACAGGTTATACTTCAGTTGAAGCCATAAACGCCTTCGATTGCCACTTTAGGAAAGCCGCAAAACCAAAGCATAAAAGAAGGCTGATCTGCTGCGACGAGCGAATAACGCAGTGCCGCTCAGTGCTGGTGATAACTATAGCTTTCACAGTGCTTCGAGATATGAAGGTAAAAGTGATAGCGTTTATCGGAAGTGTTGGAGAGTTACTTTAACGCACCGCTGTGGTGTCTGACGCATGAACACTGTGACGACTAGAATCTTGGCAGTAGTGAAATGTGTGGGTCCACCCTGTTACACCGGAGATATCGCGTAGCAAAATGAACACGTTACTCCAGTGCAGAACTGTAAGTACCGTATAAACCGGATTATAGGTCGAGTGGGAATATAGGTCGACCCCCTACCTGGAGGTGGGAAAAGTTGACAAAAAATAATTCGGCACAGAACCACACAATGTCTATATTTATTTTCGACGCCCGTCCGTCACTGCCACTCACTATGCCTGCCGAAGTCACTCGTCCGAGCTCACAGAGTCGTTCGAGGACGACTGCTTCTCAGTGTCATCTTCTGTGCCGTCAGGCGCGTTGCTGATGGAGCACTTCCTAAACGCTTGTGCAACCATGTTTTCGGGTAGCGACTGCCAAGAGAAGGACACCCAACTTGACACGGTCACGAGGGATGGTCTTCGCAGCCGGCTTGTATGGGTCTTTTCGTTGTCGCCGGCTATCCACTCATTGTACAGTTCGCGGAGCCGGTCCACGGATGGCCTCCGCTGTAACCGGGCGCGATCGTGAGCGAAGTTCCCGGACGAAGTCCGCCACTTTGTTCTCCAACTCGGGGTGCACCGCTTGACGTCCACGGAATGATCTGTTCCGGGGGTTGCACGCGCACAGCTTAGCTTTCTGGCTCCGCCAGTATCGCTGCTTCTTTCCGAAACGCCAAACTGGCGATGCGCTGCCACATTCCCATTCTGCTCGGCGACTCAATCGCCTTCAGCCGCGGTGAACTGGCGTCGACTGCCGCAACTCATCTCGGAACAGACACGTACAGAAATGTACGCACACACACACACACAATAGACGAGTAAAAGACGAAAAACTAGAGAAAAGCGAAAAGCAAATAAAGGCCTGACAGTGCGAGAGAGCAGTTCGACACAAAGGGCAATGCCGACAGTATGGTCCCTAGAAATATGTGCTAGTCTGCCGTCCGGTGGCCGCGAAGGGGGCTCCTCCGTGATGTATGCAGCGGCGGCGCTGCACGCAGTCGGAGCGCGGCCGGCCAGTGTCGGCGTGGGGAGCAGTGCAGCGGACGGCGCTTCGCTGTGCTGCATTCGTAGGTATGGGCGCTTTCAGCCGATTTTAAGGGCGCATTTTCGTCCTCTACGAAACAGATTAGCCAAATAAATTGGTTCCTACGAATACAAAGAGTTGTTACCGAAGCATGAATTGATGCCAGTACGTTTTTTGCGAATTAAGAACGATCGAGCCGCCAAACCATGGAATCGTGTCACTGCGCTCTATCCTCGATATCCTCTTCCAGGGAAAAGGTTTCTACACATTCTGGGGGGCATCGGACGCACTTCCGGCACGGAATCTTTTGCTAGCTGGGGCACATCACGCGGTATTCCGACTAAGTTACCTAACAACGAAGCGTTTTTGTGTATACCCCCGCCGTACACTGCCGTGGATATATAATTTATTGATTGTAGGGTTTAACGCGCCGACGCAACGCAGGCGATGAGGCGCGCCGTTGTGGAGGGCTCCGGATTGATTTTTACCCCCTGGGGATCTTTAATATGCGCCGAAATCACGTACACACGGGCGTTTTTGCTTTTCACCTCCATCAGAAAGCGGCCGCCACGGCCCGGAATCGAACCCGCGACCTCGTGGATATATAAGAGCGTGAAAATATTTGTGTTGTAGTAGGGTGCTTCATAATGTTTTTTTTTTTTTTTTTGAGGCGCTTTGGAAACATCCTTACTTCTCTCTGCTTGGGAGTCAAATACAGTATTCCCTCGTTATAACGAGATCGCTTTATTCGAAATATCGCTTTATTCGAAATTTCTTCTGGTCCCAACCCAAACGCATGCTTTTTAGGCTGCATTACTCGAAGCGCTCGAAGAGCCTGACCCGCATAGAGCGAAGTGTCGAGCGGAGGCGTCGCCCGTTGGCGGCGACCCATCGGCAACTCAGACGGTCAACATGGCCGGTCAACGCAAGCTGGTCTTTCCCCGCGATTTTCTAGAGTCAGTTCATGCTCGATTTGCGTCATCGGACTTTAGACAAACGATCCAACTGCGTGGTACGGTCCTTAAATTTTGTTCCTACACATTGGTCAGTGGCGTGGGCGCGACGGTGTGCGAACACCGACACTCGAACCGTAGAATTAGCAGTGTCGTTGACAAGGGAACGCCGAAAAGCGCTTGTTTTGCAAACTTCACGGCTGCACACGTCGAGGGAAATTTGCCCAGTGATCATGCTAAGCCTCTGGTGCGAAAACCGTCAGTTTTCGTGATTGCGCTGTGTACCCAGAGTGAGCGGGTAATCGTTTTTTGAGCGCAACAAGCACAACCCTAGACTCTATCCACGGCATTTGCGGCGGTTTCCTGCGCGAAATTCGCGTATCATTCCGTGACGCCCGCACGCCTCCCTATAAATTGGCCACAGCCAATTTTATGGGCGACGACCACGGCCTCATGCATTGCCGGTCAAATCGGAGATGGGGTTGCTAGTGCCCGACAAAAACTTGAAACAGCCAAAACTCACTTCCCTTTTTGCAACCGAATAAAGCTGTTCTTCTCTGAATACATTGTGTTTTGGTTCCTTGCAGTTGTGGCGCAATTAAAGCTCAATTGCTTAAGCTCTTCTCGAGCGGTTGCCTATATCGAAATACCGCTTATAACGAAATTATTCACCGTCCTGCTGACTTCGTTATAACGAGGAATTTATATGCTTTGAAGCTTGAACGGAATCTGACCAATTCGCATCGTTCATTAATTAGGCCCAATCGCACGTCGAACGCTGCCTCCGCAGTTGGCAATACCTGTTAAATGTAAATGCCGAATAAAAGTAATAAGAATGTACGCACGCATATGATGTTTTTGCAACTTTCAATCAACAGGCAGAAACTGTGGTACTAGCTTCTATTTTGCGCGCCTGTAATTTTTGTGAATTCCACGATTTGGAAAATTCGCTAACTTGAAGAGTGCGGGAAACTTTTTCACTAGAATCAGGCTGCCAAACAGTAACTGCGCTTGCATTCTTCATTACGCAGGGCTTTCTTTTTTTCTTTTTTTGATCGCCCGCATACTCGGAGTGAATCGCGAGACGCACGCAGGGAAAGCAACAAGGGAGAACATCTGTGTTATGTCCAATCATTTTACTTGCGGCTGTTTGAAATAAAAAAAAAAAAATAAGCTCTTAAGGCTTATTTATTTCAATGACCATATGCCTTGTTTAACATCCCCCCTCCCTAGGGGAAGTAGGCTCGGCCAGAAGTATTTAGGAATGGGTTTTTTGGTAAAGCATTTCACTACAGCTTTTTTTTTTCTTTTTTTCTCGAGTCAGCCAGGACGGTTACATGCAGACCATCTTCAATACATGACGTTCGGGGATAACCACGTAGTTTTCACAATTAGCACAAACACTGCGTGTGGCGCCGCCGGGCTCTCCTGGAACGGATCTCACTGTCTCAACAATGCGCGAAATAATGGTACCAGCGGTGGTAGCGAAACGGCTACTCTCGTTGCTGCGGTGTCATCCTTCGGTCTCACTCGCGAAGGTCAGCGTCCGCAAATAGCCTAGGCTTTGTAGCCTGATTCGCAAAAAATTCGGGCCGCCGAAATTAAAAGGACATATAGTAGTTCTATCGCAGCTTCAATTGTGAGCTGACGTACCACGAGCCGCTGGATTTCACCGCTCTAACTGGCCGTAAAACCCCCATGCGCGCCCGCTCTCCGCGGCAGTAGCGCGCGGCACAGACCGGCCGGCGGCCGCTCTCGCTCCCGCCGCTCGGGCGCTCCGATTGCTGGCAGCGCCCTCTGCGCAGCGCTGTGCGTGCATCAGCGGCGGGGACACGCCTCCCCATAGAGAAAGCGCGCGGACGGCAGACTAGCTCATTTTCTAGGGACCATACCGACAGACTACGCTTGCACATTGTTGCCAGACAACAATTTACATTCTGCCAATGACCGCTATATAAGACGAGGGGTGACTTTTGTGCGGATTTTTTCGGAAAAAAACTCGACCTATATTCCGGTTTATACGGTATGACTTAGCGGTGCTCAATTTGACATGACTTCTTTCGCATTTGAAACTTGTGGGGAATACGTAGGTGTCCTTGAATATTTTAGGGTATGTTTACAGAATTCGTTGGATAAGGCGACAAATATGTAACGAATACACATGACGAAAGCACCATTGCTCATTTTTGGGCGATTTTCTAGAATTTTGTGTTGTTACAGGTAAGAACATGTGCCCAGTTTAGAAGAGTAATAAAGGTACCCATCCGCACTGAGATTCCGACAGCTCACCACTATAAACATACGGCAAATAATTTTCAGATAATTCTTTCTCAATGATATATAGGTTGGCGTTGTTATTCCATAATTGTTTTCTTATTCGACACTATACCAAACTCGCTTTACGCTAATAACCAGGGCTCATGATTCGCACCTTTTAATCACCTTTTTTCTTAGTAATCCGTCTTTTTCAAACAATTACTAAGTTCAATTTCTTTTGTGTACATGCTACCGCTTGTAATTTATTCTCTCGGAATCTATCTCGGATCTTTTTAAGTGCAATGCACTTCTTAAGCGACCCTGAACCTGCGTCCACCGGCGATGTCCGCGCACGTGGAGATGGGCGCGCGCAGCCTGGCCGCTGACATAGCACATACCCACGTGGGGGATTGGCCACGAATCTCCTCGTCTTCCTTGGCAACGGGGGGAGATGGGCGCGCGCTGCCTGGCCGCTGACATGGCACATACCCACGTGGGGGATTGGCCAAGAATCGGGCGTGAGAAGGGCTAATGCACCCGCTTAAAGGAGTACTGACACGAAATTTCAAAGCTGAGATCCGCTCTAGCAATCAAGTACAACGACAACACAAATAGGTGTCTGTGAATAAATGCATCTTTCTTTCTTTGCAGTTGTGTGTGTGTGTGTGTGATCTCTCTTTCGCGAACATTACCGAACCGCGCAAGTTCAACTCGTGCATTCGCACTTTCACATTCTTCCCCTCGGGGAAATGCGGGGAATTTTGTGATACCTATATTGCAGTGCATCTGTACGTATACGTGTCTCTTTGTCAACCACCAGAACCATTTAGTCAAACCATTTCATTCCAATCATATTTTTAACAGCGAAGCTGTTGTTACTGGCCGTAATTCCCGCTTGGCACAAAACTCCCTGACGGCATACCAAATCAGGGCGATTTGCCAAGATCGGTAAAAAAAATACAGCGTTCGCCGTAATCGTGGAAGCACTTGCTCGGAACGAGAAAGACACGTCACAGCGTACGCCCTCGTTCGTTCGTCCTTGTGTCGTCATACGCGTGCTCTCAGTACCGCAGAAGAGCCCTCGCGCGCCGCAGCGTCTAAAAGACAGTCTGCTTGGGAGAGGTCACCGCGGCTGCCGCATTCTCTAGAAGCCATTATGGGTTATTGGAGACATGGCTGCGAGTGTGCCACTCCTTCCCGAGGCGACTTGCAGATCCCGCCACTGGTGCCTCGAGTCGCTAACGAAGAGCTGGTGGAACTCTACAATGCTTAGGATGACTTTGAATCCACCACTCGCTGCGAAGAAGACGACGACCTGTTCGATGCACCTGATGACGATATACCTTAAGGAGCAGCAACAACAACAAGAACACTAGCACCGCAACTATAAAATAAACAGTTTTGCTAAAACCTAACTGTGTGACCCGCAATGCTCAATTACAGCAGCTTCGCCATTCAAGTCTCGCAAGCTTCCATGAAAGTGCGAGGTTACCTGAATTTTTATGCGTACTCTAGCGCGATAAATATGTTGCAAATTTGTGGGTGTATCTTATATATTTGTCATTTCCTTTTCTCCCACAAAATGTACAAGAAAACAAAATATTCTTCCTTACAAATGCCTAGCAAAGAGGCATTTATAAGGAACGACTCCTAACGGAGCGAAAACAATGCAAATTAAGAAGAAAACTCGGGTGCGCACCACCCAGATATTGTTTTTATATCTTATCTTTTGTATTTAGGTGTAGTACACGGCAAGAAAAAAAGTACTTGGAATTTTGACCATTCTGTAACAATATTCGTGTTTCTAGTGATTTTCTTGTTGCCGAGGCGTCTTTTGTCAACGTATATAGAAAATTATTCTTTTAACCGAAGCTTAAAACTCCTGAAAAATTATAGGGAACGCCTGCTTTCCTCACTATGACCTTCAAGCTCAGCAAAGGCCAAGCCAGCCCGTTGTCAGCGTGCCATGTGAAAGCTTCTACTCGCTCCTTTGTTCCAATGACGTGTATGCGGAGAGTACAGAGAAAAGATTGAAGGCGAACTCAGCCAAGGTTAAGCAAGCGCCTTGTGCACTTGCGCAGTGAAAGCGTGTATTCCCTCGTTCGTTCCAAGTGGAGGGGTGCAGATAGAGGGGTAGCGGAAACAGAAAGGGCAAGCTCAGCCAAGATCAAACCAGTGCCTCGTCAGCCTGCACAGTGAAGGCGCTTATTCGCTCTTTCGTTTTTAAGAACAGACTAATCGTTATTTTGTGTTAATGTCTCTTGCAGAGCCATTTGGAAAACTCAGGTGGGCTGACAACTGGGTCACATTCATTGACAGCATGCTTCAAACCGCTGCAATGACGGTCCCCCTACGGACCATGTGCCTTCCACTGAGAATACGGTCGTGCGTTGTCGACCCTAAAGTGCATGCACAAGTGGTGAAGCAAGTGGGGGAAGCAGGTAAGTGTTGAACCCGGCACCAATGAACAGAAAAAGGGAGTCTTTTAAACGTTGTATTGTAAGGCTATTGCTAAGAATGGCTTCTCGGCAGGGCTTCGTATCGGTCATATATTTTAGCACTGGTAGATGTGAATGTGAATATTTTCGTATGCCTAACATAACCCTCGGCCTACAAAAAAAATGCATCTGCTCAAGTGCTTTGACTGAAAAAGCACGACGTTAATTATCGATGATTCTTTTGTTGCTACATCGCGTGGGCTTCATGCTGGTTCCACCAAGACATCACGTTAGAAATTTTTAGATTCTGTGCACAGAGCAACTAACATAGTCCGTGTATAGAAGGAAGAAAAATCGTCCTCGTAAGTAACATTCTCCGCGTATGGTCTGCAGAAAGGGGTTGTTGGAACAAAGCTATGTTAAAAATTATCAGAGAAATAGTGGCGCTTTGTACTGCGGCGCAACTCTGGCTCGAAATGTGACTCAGCACTTGTTGCTGAGGAGAGGGTAGGTGTTGTGGTTTGTCAATAAATCCCACCTCTAAGTGACGTCAACACGGGGGCAAGGCTTTGCCCACCTCTAAATGGCGTCAACACGGGTGCATGGCTTTGCGGCGATTTTCAGCCACCGAGTTCCTAATGGGCGCGTACGGGGAACTGAATTATTCAGCCCATTGGTCTGCAGGTAATGAAGGTTCGCAAATTTAACGCTGGATATCGATTTTACTTCTGATCCCCCATAATTTCCACATGACAATCTGACGCCTACCTGCATTATTAGAAGAGTTTTTGACAAGTTATAGTTAATTTTCCCCCTTAATAGCAAACGGAACTTGTTTTATGGCATCCGCTACGGCCCCTGATCACTTCGCGCGAGAAAAACTTTACATCCGGTAGCCCATTTTTGTAAAACTATTTAAAGCCTTCCCCGAAACACCCTGTCGATTATGGCAGACTAACAGTGTTTCCCAAAGAAAAACGGCCTGACGTAGTGTTCGAAATAAGAATATCGCAATTTGAGTCGAAACGTATTTTAACCGACAGGCACCGGGAAATAACTTAAGGAAAATTATTGAGAATTGGTGACGAATGCTGCGAGCAACTTTTGAAGCTGTTGTAAGGCAAGCCAGCTTATAGACGTTTGTCGCAATAGCATGACGGTTTTAAATGTGTACAGTACCCGAAAAAAATCCTTCGCGTTTCTTTTTCGCATGCGGCATTGGGTGTTGAAGTGAGCTGCGGTCATCCAGTTCCAGTCACTTTCATCGTTGGAGTAGGTCTATCGCTCAGTCATGGCGCATGGACATGAGCTGGTTGGTTTCAGTAGGCTTACGAAGAATTTAAAGTCTAATTATGTAACGAGAGCGCCGAATCTGCGTACCGACTGCTCGTTTTTGGCGCCTACACATCTCCTCCAGCGCATATTAGCCCAGCTGTATAGTGTCATTGTAAGCGGGTAAGTTGTAATCCACTCCTCGCACCGCTAATTGATTGTAGGGTTTATCGCGCCGACGCAACGCAGGCGATGAGGCGCGCCGTAGTGGAGGGCTCCGGATTAAATTTGACCACCTGGGGATCTTTCAAGTGCGCCGACATCTCGTACGCATGGCCATTTTTGCTTTTCGCCTCCATCAGAAAAGCGGCCGCCGCGGCCGGGAATCGAACCCGTAACCTCGTGCTCAGCAGCGCAACGCCTTAGCCACTGAGCCACCACGCCTGGTTCGCAGGGCTTATTAGTGGGTTATAGCAGGAACGTTTCCAGTGCAACAAAATTAAAGCCAGGTATGACCTGCCCAATCATTTGTATAGAGAGAACTTCTATGTGCGTTCCTGGCCCTCTGACCACACGAATATTATCAATTATTCGGAGTGCTTCTTAACGCTTGTCGGGCAAGTGAGGTAACGACTGACGGAAACTTTAAATACTAGGTGCACGTGACAAAATCTCATGCTGGTAAAGTTTAAGCTTAAAGGCACTTTGTCGTTTAGCGTGGTTTCGTTCGTAATCATCTTTTTTCGCTCTTCTCCTCCTTTGTATAGGTGTCGACGTTTTCTACGACCCTTACAACAACATGATTCGTGCTGGTGGCGTTGCCATTCGTGGCCTCAATCCTGGCGTTGCCCCAAGGAGACCATTGCAGCAGGTTCCCTCACTTCACGAGTACCAGTTTGTACCTTACATCGACGACGAACTTGCAAGCCACCACCGAGAAATGCGCGTACGCGAATACGCACAGGCTTGCTGTCATACCGCTAAGCTCGTGCTTGCTTCATACGGGAACTACAACGATGCGACCTTCGAACAGGAATGTTTACTAGAAGCACCGCAGGAGGTTCTGAGCGTATACTCTCGGAACCAGCAAGCACATCACGCTTTGCTCCGGGTTCTCAATGTTCTGCTAGAGCAAGCAGATGGCACGCAGTCCTCGCTTGTCCCGTCCGCACATGCGGCGTTTGCTTCTCAAAAAGAAGACTTGCAAAGAGATCTTTTGCACGTGGCTTTACTTCGAGGGGACGCTTTAAAAGTTATTGTAGATGTTGTGTTGGAGAACGTAAACATGACCAAGATTCAGGTTGTGGAGTTGGCTTCTCAAGAAACGCAGTTGCCACTGGCAGGGAAGCTCCTTCCACTGCTCTCCGTTGCAGACAGTGCGCGTAAAATCCAATACACGCTTGCTCAAACGTCACCGAACGCAATCGGTGCTGATGAGCTACCAGAAACGGTCACAACCATTATCTGGGATGGAAGCGCTTCAAATCTGACCTGCCTTAGCGAAGCGGACCTGATTGTGGCCCAGGATCTTGGCATAGATTCCGATAACATTGAATATTTATCGAAACATATCCCTGCTGGGTCCAAACATCAATCTTTTATCCTTTTGGCTTACCGTACAGCACTCACTCCAGCTGAGAGGCTGCTGTCGAAGTTAGTGAACGTTTTGCCGCGAGTTCACGTTACCGCCAACATCGAGTCTATGTTTGGGACCAGCGGTTTCAGGTTAGTAGCCCTCAAGTCTAACAACTTGTCGGCCCTTGCCCTGCTGAGGAAGCGTACGGATATCTCAGTCACTAAGTCGGAAGTAATCACCATACCCCGGTCGGGATTCGGCTGGGTTGAAGAACTGAAGGAGAAGGTTCGTGGGTTCGAAAGCCGACCTGTCGGGGAGAACCTATACCTCCTCAATAATGGATCTGGACTGACTGGCATCGTAGGCTTCACCAACTGTCTCCGCCTGGAAATTGCTGGCTGTCATATCAGGTAAAAAGCATTCTTGCTGTGCGAAATTCCGAGTGGAAAACTCTACGCGCTTGTTTGTTATACGCTGAATAAAGTCTGTTAAGGATTGTTTTTTTTTTGGTGAAGGGGGGGGGGGGGGCGAGGGTGGCGCGGTCGGTTACGACGTCAATATTGGTCAATGTAAGAATGTGCTCCGTCCGCCATTACACCCCTGTGGGATTTAACGCTCAGAGAAAAACTAAAAAAAAAACCGATCCTCTTAGTTTGTTTTCAATTAATTGAAAGCCAACAGTTATTATGCTGGCATTTTTGGTAATAGGTCGACGTACAGAACTGTGCATAGGAAGGCCTAATCCAGACAAATCGCGCAGGTCGAACTTTTCTCGGCGGTGTTACATGAACTACGCTTAAAAAATGTTACACCGACACGTTCCCAACGTTACATTTCGGACTAACAAAAATTAGACATCCGCAGTGACAAAACTAGTAAATAAAACTTTATCCTTCAGTTGCCTTTTGTTTCTCTCTTCTACAGATTTACCTTTCGGGCCCCGCGTAATGCGCACAGAGATGCTGCATTAAAACGACTCGCGGTGCACGCAACAGATAAAAAAATGTCTCAACTTTGGTGTTGTCTTCTACAGTCGTATATTTTGTATTAAAATTATTTTGTTGTTTTTCCTAGCGGTACATTCCTTTTATGATATATGCTTAACCCGAACATGCAGGCCCACAAGAGCTTGCGCGATTACGCAAGTTTGCTGTCGAAAAACTTGTGTGGATAACACAGCTGGTACAATTGCAAAGGTAGATTGAAGCTAAAGCATTCAGGTCGATGTTTACCGTCGTCTGTTTACAGGTGCCTGTGCGATGCAAGCCAGATGATACCGACTGATTTGGCAGATTTTAGCCCTGGCAACCCAAAGTACAGTGATATCCTTGAAAAAGATTTGGTCATGAACATCTACAAGGACGGAAAGTGGGGTTCATACAGGCATGTGGCTGAGCCGTTTGGTGAGTTTATCCGTTGTATATCGCAGCTGTATCCGCTGTATCCGTGAGTTTGGTTTGGTGAGTTTATCCGCTGTATATCGCGGCTTGTTTTTGACCGCACGCCTAAATGTTTCAAAGCATTGTCACAACTCTGTAAAAATTTATGGCCAGACATGCGGCCCGCGGCAGATGAGGAATGGAAAAAGGCAACGCAAAAATAAATGCAATAAATTCAAACACGTGACACTATCATTTGAGCATATTCGGCTATGAATTGTGTACTGTAATGTTTCAGTTTACTATAAAAAATGATGTACGTGTGCCCAAATATTCACATCCGAAGTGAAAATTTTACAGTTCCTGTTCTTCAATTATTTTTTAAAAAGAGAGTTTCTGCTTGATATCTTAGACTTCAAATTATCCATCGCAACGCAAATATCCAGGCGTGTGTTCACTGCTACACATTCTACAGCAGCGAGGGTTACAGAATAAATGATGCAATTCCCTGTCATTTCCGCAAGTCGTATTTCAAATGCATGTTCTTGTTTTTCCCCTATTCACATAAATTTAAGACCAAAAGACAACGAAGTTGTAAAGAGGAAGGTATGTTTCCACTAATATTCAAATTCGAAGCTTGCTTGAAGCATTTCGAGAGGGGAAAAATATTCCAACAAAAATGAAAATAGAGAGAACAATGTAGGACTAACAAGGGAGTCAATTAAGAGACATAACCCCCCTACCGAACAAAAGTCGTTCATGGCCAATACTAAAGCCTAACTAATATTGCGCCGACTTGACTTTTGCCGCAATATTCCCAGCAATCCCCCAAAAAACACACGCGTAAAACACCAGAAATATATGCTCCTATTACTTGGCCAAAAAATAACATTTTGTGTTCATGATACCAAAATATATTACGTAATGCAACGATGCTTTTTCGTGATTCTAATATAAAACGTTCCCAAAATGTTGCGCCCAAACTTTGAGCTATCACTTAGTATTTCAATCATATTTTTAAACTTGGATGTGCAGCGACACTTGAGACAAGGGGTTGGAATGGGTTGAAGGTTCAAGACAAGCATAGTGATGCTTCGTCCTGTCATTTACACATCATCTTGTTGGGCCTAATTCCACCTTACCGCACACAATCGTAACCTCGTACACCACCGCAGTTGTACAGAAAACATGTCTAGGGACCTGGCGGTTTGTGGGAATCCATTTCTGTTAAATACATCCTGCATGGTGAGCACTGAAGCCGGAGGCCTTGCGGGGTTTAAAACAGTGTCCACGACACGCTGTTTGGTCACTATTTGATATTGTGTGACGCATTCGTAGGCACACCCTCACTTTTACGTTCGAATTATCTACACCAGTTCTCGATAGGGTTTCTCAGTTGCCAGAACGTAGGCGTAACAAAGCATACAAATCTCCGGCCAACCGCGCTGACAACCCGAGTGTACCAACCAGAGTGTGTCCAGAGGATGGGTACTATGAAGCTGAGCCAACACTTAGAGGACGAAGTTTTCCTTTCTAACCACACGCAGACTGCATTACAGCCAAGCCTTGGTGCACATGTCAATGTATTCATGCTCTTTCAGCTGCAACGACGCGCATGCCTTAAGCAACCCCGCATTCGAGATTCTCTAGAACTCAGCAAGGTTATGGCTATCTGCTAGAAGCACTTCAGTGTGGGTAACCAGGACGAACCTTTCGCGCATTTTCCGGGCGTTCTTCCACACAAAAACGGCTACAATTCACGCTGTGAAGGTGGTTGGACTGCGAACCTGTAAACGAGACCCGGAACGATTGCCTATGCGGCGACTTGAATTCCCACACGTGGCTCTACAAAGAGTGGAAACAGAGAGTATCCAGCCGTTACCTCGGATTCGCCGGGGTTGCGTCCCGAAGGCACAGCATATTCAGAAAGAGGGCAAAGAGGAGAGTGTTTCGAAGGGGGAGGAAGAGGGCGGCACACGCGGCTATGGCGCCATGTCTCCCTCTATGGCGTCTCCCTCTATGGCGGCATGTCACTGCCTCCCCTCACTCTTGCTTCATGTGTCGCCTCCAAGAAGCGAAGTCCTCCTGCCCAGAATCTGAATACAAATCATCGTCTGTCTCGCCGTCTCCACGTGTGGGCGTAGCTTAGTCTTCAAGCGGACGGGATCTCGTTCCGCTTCTCCATGCGAACCCGAGATGGTTGCCGGAGTCAGCCCTGACGTACCCGCCGACGTTGCCTGTGCGACCTCTGACTGTACCAACTGTCCATCCTCCTCCCCGGTTTAATCCTCGGACCTGTGGTCCATGGTGTACTCCAAATTATCGTCCTATTTTCCTTGCTTGGAGAGTACCTGGGCACGTCGCAAGCTACTGCCGCCGCCGTCCGCCGTCACTATGGGACGCTACACATGCCGGTTTTCCGCCGTCGGCCCAAGCCCAGGCGCCCCTTCGTTCCCTGACTGCATCTCGCTCTTCGGATCTAACCACGGTGACCGACGCCGTTCATCCTCCACACGTCGTCGCTCACTCGATCCGATGCGACGTAGTGCTGACGCCGAAGACGCGGAAAACTAGTCACCGCACTTCCTTAGGCAAGAACTGCGCCGACGTCGAAAAGTCCAAGGCCTCATCCTCTTCTGTCCCCTACCAATGTTATCGACGTTAACGTAGAAGCTTTTCGCCCTGTCGCCCTTGTAGACACAGGAGCTGCCGTTTCCGTCATCCACGCCGATCTATGCTGTTCACTGCACCAGTCACGACGACTCTACATGGGCTGTCGCTCCGAACCACAAGCGCGCCCAACATTGCGCCAACAGCCGTTTGCACGACTGGAGTCATTATTCAGGACGTCCTGTATTTCATTGAATTCATTCTGCTACCGGCGTGTTCCCACGACGTCGTATTAGGGTGGGACTTCCTGTCACGTCATAACGCAGTGGTCGACTGTGCTCGCGCAGAAGTTGAGTTTCTGTGACGCACTATTTTATGAAAGAAACGCTGCCCCGACTACCAAACTCGTCATGGAAACCGACACCGACGTCCCGGCCTCTTCTTCTGTTTGTGTGCCTTTGCGGAGCGCATCCACGACTAATGCCACTGCGCTGTTTACCCCCTCTGACGCTATTCTCCACCGCAAATGTTTTCCCCTGCGGTTTGCCGTTCTTACTATGAGCGCCGGAGCGAGCAACATGTTTGTCACTAACGTGTCTTTGGCACCGTGCTCCCTTTTGGAGCGTGAAACACTTGGCAGCTTGGAATACAAAAATCATGGTCGTGTGATAGACATTTAGGACGGCATGCCTCGCTTTCAGATTGACGCACTTGACCCTTGTCCGCCTGCTGCGGACCCATCAACCGATGTTTTTTAGCCTCTGTTGACGATCATCTAGACCCTACCCAGCAATCCCGACTTGTGGCGCTGCTTTAGCGATTTCATTCGTCATTCGATTTGTCCCAAAGCGCGCTTGGCCGCACATCTACAGTCGAGCACACACCATCGACACTGGTACCCATGCCCCCCTTCGGCAGTGGCCTTATCGCGTTTCCCCATGCGAGCGCCGGACTATCGAGCAGCATGTGGACGACATGCTTCAGCGTGGAGTTGTTGGACCCTCGAGCAGCCCGTGCGAATCTCCTGTCGTTCTCGTCACAAAAAAGAATGGATCCATTCTCTTCTGTCCGGACTACCGTCGCCTCTACAATATCACGCGAAAAGACATCTATCCGCTCCCATGCATCGCTTACGCTCTGGACAGCTTGTAGGGGGAGTTTTTCTCGTGTCGACTTGCGATCCGGATATTGGCAGGTACCTATGGCGAACGCTGATCGCCCGAAAACGCCATTTCTAACCCCTGATGTATTATATAAATTTAATGTTATGCCGTTCGGGCTGTGCCCCGTCCCGGCAACATTTGAACGCATGGTGGACAATATTCTGAGGAGACTCAAGTGGAAAATTTGCTTGTGGTACTCGGGTGACATTGTAATTTTTGCTGCCGATTTGTCAACGTACCTCCACCGCCTGAAACAGGTTTTACCCTGTCTTGCTCGAGCTGGACTTCAACTGAACCTGAAGAAGTGCACCTTCACTGCAAGGAAGCTAGCCATCTGGGGCCATGTTGTCTCCAAGGACGGCGTTCTACCCGACACAGCGAAGCTCCGTGCAGTGGCCCAGTTCCCGATGCCTGTTACACTGAAATTTCTTCGGAGCTGCATAGGCCTTTGCTCATACTTCCGACGTTTCATCCGCAACTTTGCCTCTATCACTACGCTATTTGACAAAACTCCTTGGTGGTGCCAGTGACTTACCTGATTGGTCCCCAGCTTGCGACGACGCGTTTTAGACTGTGCGTCGTCTACTGACCTCGCCTCCCATACTTCGTCACCTCGATCCTACAGCTCCTACTGAAGTTCATAGTGACGCTAGTGGGGTTGGCCTGGGGCCGTGGTTTGCCAACGAAGTCCTGGTGTTCACGAACATGTCATTGCCTATGCGAGCTGCACATTGACCAAAGCTGAAGCGAATTATTCCGTAATCGAAGAGGAGTGTTGGGCCATCATCTGGGCGCTTGCTAAGTTTCGACCATATCTATACGGCCGCCCATTTGATGGGGTCACTGACCAGCATGCGCTTTGCTGGTTGGCCTCGTTAAAGAATCCGGCACGTCATCTTGGGCGATGGGCGCTTCGAATACAAGAGCAAGACATACGCGTCATATACAGGTACCGTCAGAAGCATTGTGATGCCGACGGTCTGTCCCGTTCACCAGTTCCTTCCGACCTTTAGAAACAGCCGGGTGACCTGGTGTCTTTTTCTGTGACCGATATGGCAGGCGAGCAACGGAAGGATTCGTGGAACGGTTCCCTCACCAACTGGCTATTCAATCCTTCAAGGGCCGCTGCGATGCGGGCTCTGCGTTGGCAAGCATCCCACTTTGCAGTACGCGATTGGCTGCAATATCACCGCAACTACTACTCTGGCGGCCGCAAATGGTAACTTTCATCCCGCAACATCTGCGATCCCATGTGTGCGCCTCTTTCCACTCTGATCCCTTGTGCAGACATGTAGGCCTGCTCAAAACCTATCAACGTTTGCGCCTTCGTTACTTTTGGCGTGGGATGTATAGCTTTATGCTCAAATACGTTCGGTCCTGCGAAGACTGGCAACGACGCAAATCGCCGGTGACTCATCCGAAGGGCCCTTTGCAACAGCTGTCTTGCCCAGCCAAGCCATTTGAACGTGTTGGAATTTACCTGTACGGCCATTACCTTGCACAGCCGCTTGGAACCGCTGGGGTATAGCGGCCATTGACCAGTTAACCCGGTATGCAGAGACCGCTGCTATGTCACTGCCATGGCTCGTGACGTTGCCTTGTTTCTCTTGCATCGCTTTATATTTCGTCACGGTGCGCCTAAAGAACTGCTCAGTGACCGGGCCCCGTCTGTATGTCTGACGTCATTTCGGCGCTTCTTACAGAATGCCATGTCACCCATCGCATGAACACTGCTTACCACCCGCAGATCAACGGTCTCACAGAGAGTTTTAACGGCACCCTTGGAGATATGTTGTCTAAGTGCGTGGCGTCCGATCATAGAAATGGGGACCTCGTACTTCTCTACGTGACGTACACCTAAAACACCGCCATTCGTACTACGACGGGGTTCTCTCCATTTTTTCCTCCATACGGGCGTGAGACATCATGTATGTTCGACACTATTCTCCCGTATCGTCCCGATCCATTTGCTTGTGCTCCCGTCACTGAGGCCGCCAAGCACGCACAAGAATGCCGGCAACTTGCCCGTTCTTTTACCACCGAAGAATAGAGGCCGCCAAAGATCTCACGTTGATGGCAAGCCCGTGCCGAGCTTCGTTCCTGGTCTTCATGTATGACTCTGGGTACCCACTCGGACTCCTGGTCTCTCCTCGAAATTCATCTCAAACTATCATGGCCCTTACCGCGTCATTGAACAGACTTCGCTAGTGAATTACGTTGCCGAACACCTAACACGTTCCCAGGATCTCTGATGCCGTGGTCGTGAAGCAGTGCATGTTGCACGTCTCAAGCCTACGACCCACTTGTTTAGTAGCGCCTTGAGTTACCAGGGTGGCTGCCCTTTTAGCCTCGGGCTGATTGTAATGCACAATATTGGCAACGTTCACCGAAACCATCAGGACCATGGCCAATCCCCTGCAGGTGATGTTTGTCACCATATCATCATCGGTAGAAGAAGCGGAATTCGGAAGAGGCACCGTCATCGCCAGAGCGACGGGGTTCCCTCGCACTACCTAATTCTCCCAGTGTCGACTGTGCCCTCCTTATCTTTCGCCTGTACAGCAAGCCTGGTCAAAAAACCTCATTTCAATATATATATATATATATATATATAATATATATATACTATATATATATATAATATTGCAGAAAGATAGGATCGAGCAGTATAGATGATAGATATAGGAGGCCATACCGGGTGTGGTAATGATACATATATATATATATTATATATTATATATATTATTATATATATATAGAAACAGATGAAGAATTTTTTGAGTCAGAAAGAAAGTGGTGAAAAAATTCCCGCCGGTTGGGATCCGATCTACCGCATTCCCCCTTTGCTTTCCGAGGTTTTCTTGACTGCCAGCCTTATTCTTCCCTGAGTCCCTAATTTCCCATTTCTGATTCGCATATATATATATATATATATATATATATGCGAATCAGAAATGGGAAATGAGGGACTCAGGGAAGAATAAGGGCTGGCAGCCAGCCCTTCTATATATATATATATAATATATGTATAGATATATATATTACCGTAAAGGTCCGTAAGGCTCGCCCAAACTGCAGAGATAACAAGTGCAAAATACGGGATGGGCGAACTTCTGGTTTACATGCGAAAAATTAGAAAAAAGGAGCCGCACCACCACCCCAAACCGCGGTTATACCAACTAAAAGCCGGGAAGGTTGTATTCCTTTTGTTCCAATTCGACTCACCGATGGTGTTCGCGGAACGCGGACGCTTTGCTGATGCAGCTCCCGGGCTTTCGAAGCCGTCGAACCTAGACGCGATTTTAGGGGCTGGGAGACGTTGGGACCCTTTTAGTAAATTGAATACGTATTTTACGCCGTAAAGGTGGTTTGCCGGTGTTTCGGTAGGGGCGTTCACACGGAAATTTACAGCACGCAAGCACCCCCCCCCCCCACACACACACGCACGCACACGCACACGCGCACACGCACATATATTATAATATATAATTATATATATTATATATAATATATACTATATATAATATATAGTGCCATGGTGAAAGGACTGATCAGGGCCAGTAGAACCGCGGATATGATGATGTATTTCAATTAGCTTTTATTTTGCCTGATGCTTGGTAGCAGTCACACACCAAGAACACGCGCTCAGGAATGGGCACGTCTTCGGTTTATTACGCCTTAGGCGGTGATATCTCTGTGACGATAATGAGGATGCTGGAGACCCACGCCAGAACGGAGCACACCCGCTCCGGACGGTATGTGTCCATTGGAGAACGCTGGGTCAGCACCGTCTGCACCCTGTCGCAGACCACACACGTACCACTACCTCTCCCCTGGAATGGAATCACCCTTATGTGGAAGATGATCAGTATTAACATGGTTCGAAGACAGAATGGTTCGAAGTATCAACATGATTCGAAGTCGCCTTATCGCAAAACGTATGGTTCCGTACGCACTAAATGAACCGTTTCGGGTCGAGATCGAGAACGCCCGGCAACACCAGCATTCTCGGGTCCACCTCGTAAGTTATTTCGCTAAATTGACCAAGCATATTGTACAGCCCTAAATAACTGCGCTGAAGTTTCGACGATAGTCCTCGACGTCGGAACGGCATCCAAACCCAAACAAGGTCATCCGGCGCAAATGCCGCGTTAACCGAGGATCGTTTTGCCCTGGCTTCCCTTCTTAAAACTCTTTGTTCCGTGCGTGGGCAAGGCAGGTATTGTAGCTGGACCCCCTTGAACGAAGGGCGAGAGGCATAAATACACTCATAGTGTAATTATGTGCCACGCTGCTCAGCTAAATTTGCTTATGGTGTTATGCTGAATGGGCTGGCACGTATGCACTGCTTGTGTTTTAAGGTGGCAAGACCTCGATGAGGCCCATAATTGGCGCCGGGAAATTGATGTAGGAATCCACGTATAAAGGTGGAGATCCTTTGAAACGCCCTAACAATATAACGTAATAGTAAGCGAGATATAAAATATGTCGACAGACACGCAAGACCAGTAACGGTTACATTTGTAGACTGTGTGTCCCGAATGCCAACTCGTTTCAGAAGGGGAGCCAAAAATGACTACAGAGTGTGCTTACGTCGACATACAGACACGGGGTGACCTTTCGAGCCTGAAGTGGTACAATTCTTCGTTTGGCTATTCGAGTCCTTCTGGCTCGACAGGGGATTCTAAGATCTGCTGCAACGTGTACTATGCTTCTTTAAACTTCAAGGACCTCATGCTGGCAACGGGACGGTTTCCTACTTTTCTGTCATCTGGTAAGTCGTCTTGGGAATGTTGGAAGCATTTTTTGGCAAAACAGAGGCTGTTAAGATAGGCTGACGCAAACAAAACGATTGTAATTACCACGCATACAAATCAGAAGCCTCGCGTTCACTTGACTAAGACATAAGGTGTCCCCATTCATGTAGAAAGACATTGGTTCGCTTGCTGTTATGAAATAAAATCTTCCAATTCTTATTCCAAATCGGCTTTGGCACACAGGACAGCATTTATGAAACGAATGTGCCCAATTTTCGAGCAATTTGGAAATTCTAACATAATCTATTGCTTTTTTCAAACAAAGTGCAGTATTGTTGTGCACGGAACATTGTACGTGGTTCGATCTCGTTCGAGCATTAAAAACTCCAGAAAATAAATACAAGGACATACAATAAAAGAAAACAAAAATCAACTTGTGTCCGCAAGATAAACCTGTTTCGGATAGCGAGGCAAATCCAGCGCTCGACACTCAATTTAATTTGTCGGGCGGCAATACGAACTATCACAAGAAACAAAACACGTTGGTTTGTGTTGTGCCATTTCGCGTACTTACCGCTTAACGGTCTAATGAATCTTGCGCGTACTAAAGTTGTGTATGAACTGTGCAACGAGGCTGCTGCACCGTCTCGTGGGTTTCTCCCAATGTACGCGGCCAGCAGCGAAGCAAACAACGCTGGTGTAGTTAATCTGAGACGGCCACGTCGTGGAGTGCGCAATAAGTGGTATGACCTGAACTCTGCAAATACACTAATCCTCCTCCAGAAACGAAGTTTTTACGATTATTAACATGTTCATTCCTTTATGACGAACGAACACGAGGGATACTCAGTGAGCGTACGGTAAAGGAAGTGCTTGTCTACATTTCGTGGTATGTCCGTGCGTGAGACGGGTATAAATTGTTTTTTTTTTTTTTGCCATGGGGCCGATGCGACCAAACGGTAGCCGGCAATGAGGAAAACGATATGAAGGCACATTTTGTTGGTGTGGTAGACGATCGACGGAATCAAGGCTTCCGTCGTACGTGCTTACGATTTTCTCACCCACCTAATACAAAACGCCAGAGATAGCTGAAGGCAGGGTTTCCTGTTAGAACCTGCAAATCTGTGTCCTTTATTTGTTATTACTAAGCTAATGTTTTTCTTGTCTTTGAATGTTATTAACTATTCCGAGCAGGGAAAAATGAAAGAGGATTTACTGACGACCACGAACATTAATGTCATTTGTTTTCTTGTGCACTGCGGGGATATTTTTGAACCATTGATGCTTTTTGTTACTTTCGCAGCGAACAAACTACTAGTCAACACCAATGTGGTAATGTGCCTGTATTTTGCTTAGTACTGCGAACTTGTACCTCATCGGCTTTCCTTTTTTTGCTCTTATTGCAACTGCGGTGGATCGCACTGACGCAGATTTCTTGCAATGGTGAATGCTTGGCGAGTTGGTTCATAATTACCAAACAGGGAACAGCACAAAATAGACAAAACGCAATAAGAAAGTGACGACCACGAGCGGTGTGGTTGTCACTTTCGAGCGCAGAGCTCGTGGTTGTCACTTTCTTATTGTGTTTTGTCTATGTTCCGCTGTTCCCCTCCTTCAGATATTTCTTGAATCTTTCTTCGCCTGATGCGGCTAGGGAATTCAATGCAGTGCGTCTAGTTGTTGATCAGCAATATCGACAGCTTAGTTCGACGATTTCACCGTTGAACGTGATTAATGTAAAATTAAAAAATAGCGTTCGATTTCAGCGCTTGCCACCGGTCTTGGTGTCTATTTATTGCAGTTTGTTTTGACCAAAGGCAATAGGCTCAGCAGAACAGAAAGCACAGGTTTTTTACACACACATGAAGACAGACGGTGATAACGAAGGGCTGATTTTATTTTTAATGCAAAGCACACGCGGCGGACACAGCACGAACAATACAGCAGCGACCTCTTTCAAGGTTATGTCCTCCCGTAGACAGCGCATTTATTTCTGGGAATGTCATTGATACCAGCCAGTCAATTTGTTAAGACAATTTTCTCAAAACATAACCTGTTCCCTTTTTTCTGAGGTATCTTGGTTAAAAGTGCACGGGGCGGAAGAATCTGCCAGCCTGTGTTATTACTTCCATTTTGCCTTGTTTTTCTGACAACGGGGTCTTGCTTTAGGCAGTTTCACTAACATTTGCAAGTAGCAAAGCGCTGAATTTAAATACAATTTGTAAATACCTGAAGTTAAACGGCGCAAGTCTCGTCGTTTGCAGGGTTATGTTCATTCGGCTATGCGCATCTGTGCACGTTACGCGCTGACTAGCTTCGCGACATTTGTACATTGTTTACGTTCTTTTCGGGGATACAAGTTAGCTCCAATAAACCCTGTTTACTCGAAGAACACTGTGTCGTTCTTCACTACGTGACAATATTAATCTGCAACAAGCAGCCACAATAAGCCCGATATGAAAATTCCTGACCCAGTTAACATCGGCATAGACTCTTGGGCTAACCTAGGCAAAAGAACATCTTCGCGCTCTCATCTCGTAAGATCTTAAGGAGCCTCTGAAACGTTTTTGCATCAACGTTGAAACTGATACTCATCAATGATGCATTCCGAAAGAAAACTTCCCATGGATGTGTATTTGTTGCAGCGGGGCGACATCACCAAATTTGGATCGATATAGTTCTGAAAAACACAAGCTTCAGCCGCTTCTCTAATCATAATCGTGTAGTAACAGCTCGTGTGTGGACAGCGGACGTGCGTTCGTCGTGGATGAAAGCTCTACCGTGAGCTAATTATGTAGAGTAAACGACACCGTGCGTAATAAAACAGCCTTCGTATCGGCCAATCTGTGATTTAAACTGAGAGCTGCGCAGTATTAACTTCAAAGTTGACTTTGCCCCAGTGTGTTTTGTGGCGAAGACGCCGGAGATGATTTAGCTCCTGCGGAGTAGCATATACATTTTTTATAAAAGCGACATACCCTATAGCCAAAGCAACGTTATGCTGTTGAAAACCGAAGTATACAGAAAGGCATCTATGAGTGTAAATAAAAAATTACACCATCTTCCCGTAGGGGAACCCTGAGTAGTAGCGAAGCAGCTATGGGGTCGACTGAAGTTCCCATTAGTTTTCAGTTCGTCGTTTCCGTTGACGTTCAGCTTCACGTGCCTTCGTTGTATCAGTAGCTTCTTGACGTAGTTTGAATGAGTGAAGTAAATAAGGCGCGTTCGTAGTACATGCTCCCGTCTCGGTTTGTAGCGCGTTGGGAAGAGCGCCACTTACCTCCCGTTGTGGCCAGAGAGTCGCGGGATCGAAACCGGGGGCCGCCTAACTACTTCTTTTTATTGTGGGCTGCGCTGACGTCAGCCCAAACGCTGATGGGGCTGCAGAGACGCGCATGGTCAGTAGAGTGCGGACGACGGCGGACAACGACAACGAGGAGGGAGGAACACAGCCCCGAGCATGACATGCTTCGCATCTAAAAACGGGAACCAAATTACAAAAAGGAGTAATTTTAGTGTGCAGCACCAATTTTGTATTCTGTTTGGATAGTCCCTATTTTACAATGTTCGACCCATGTGAGCCAAAGCATGAGCCTGAAAATTCCGTAACCTTAAATCAGCACGGTTCTGTCGTCTGTTTTCATCGTGTATTGCTACTGGACGCTGCCCTTCAAGATATTAAAGGAATCACATAGCCCTGAAAAGGTTCTACAGAATGTAGAAATGAAATACATGATAAAGGTTCCCTTTCTGCACCGCACGCAGCCGTCAGCTAGTTTTCACGATGCCACCCATCTGCTGTCGATGAAAAAGTGAGCAAAGACCTTGACGGCTTTCGTCGTGCTATGCTACAGCTGATAGTTATATTTTATCGACGACTTTAAAACCTGGTTCTAATGAAGAAGTATTTACCAGCTTTGCGCTCTTCTTGCGAAGTGCATTGGCTCACCGTGGTAGAGTTCAGTAAATTTCGCCATCGCCGCGACTGCTTGCTAGATGAGTGGCGCGGTGGCTTACCCATGAGGAATGTGACAGCAGAAAACATCACTGCTGGGGACGCCGTCCCTGCTTAAAGTCGTCGTCAGACCTTACAAAATGCATTTTGCAGTTGTATTCTGAAACTAAGCTTCGATCGTCGGTTGCACAGTCAGGACCCCCGTGAAAGTTAAGAAGGCACGAAACGTGGGGAACAGTTGACGACAAATCACTCCTAATTGTTTTCTCCAGTCATAATGTAATACCAGATGACAGTGGCCCCAGTATGGTATGCGACTCTTGTCCTAACGGTAGCCATCTGGGAAAGTGGCAAGAAGCGATGAAGAACAATGTGCAGCATATGTAGCACCGTACGGATGCACCTTCCGGCGGGACTGAGAAAGCTACTTTCTTCGTAGAAACACCACCGGCGTTTCTTCGAAGAAAGGGTGTAAGACTTGAAAAGGGTGTAAAATGGTGTAAGACTTTGAAAGGAAAAGGCATGCACAAGCAGCTTAGTTATTGAAATATTTTAAGGAATTTTCCAGGGTTTGTAAAATTGATCGACGGCTGAATCTAGCAGGGCTGTGAGCTTATGCTTGCAGGTGGTTGTTATGCTGGGCCACATACGTGACCACGTACAATCGCATTTAAACATTTTCAGAGTAAATCAGCTGCGCTTAAGGGTATAGGATCTATGTCTTTGGGTAGTTGGCGTGGAGGTAACGAAACTATTGAAAGAGTAGAGGGCGCTTGAATTTTTTAGCGACGTTGTAACGCGTACAATTTAGCCTTTTGTGGAATACCGAGCTTATTGTATGACTAATATCTCGGCCACAAAATCCCCCAAAATACGATCGCATAACATCTGCTTTCATATAAATGGTCTATGTATTTCAATTGCACACCAGAAAACGTAATAAAGCATTGTACATTATTAATTTGCGGAGGAAGTGAGATCGAGCAGAAAAATTGTCGGGAACAGAAAAGGTGGCCTTTGCTCGCACTATTTTGACTGCGTCAGAGATGAACTGCTTAATTGTTGATACAGAATATCGTTACCCGCTCTTTAATACATTGCAGTCCGGTTATCCACGACAAACTGTGACATTGGCGTCGAGTTCTCGGGGCGTGACGTCCTGGGTCGCCGCGTCATGGGTATGGCACTATATCATGGCATGGCGACGATGGTTAACGCTGATCCCATGTTAACGTGGGATGTGCCTGACGAATGGAGCTTAGAGGAAGCGTCCACCGTTCCTGCTGCCTACGCCACCACCTACTGCGCACTTCACGTTCGAGGGAGATTGCAGCCAGGAGAATCGGTGCTCATTCACTCCGGCAGTGGAGCCGTTGGTCAAGCGTCCATCCGAGTGGCCCTCAGCATGGGATGCACCGTCTTCACTACTGTAGGTTAGTAACACAGCTGCGCATTTTTAATGCCATTTAGCCGGAATTGTGTGGAGATGTGGACCTTTCTTCTGCACGCGATCTCCTTGGGATGCAAAAATAATAATTAATATATATTGTGTGTCGGGTACACATGCCTTAAGTTTCATATTTTTACGGCAACCTTGACTCCTTTCTAACGTAGGGATAAAGAATACCGAAACGTTTTAGTAATGAGTCTACGAAAAATGCAGGTCTGAGAAATGAGAAGTTGCTTAAATGCAAATTATATGTGACACCACCCGACCTGATTGCCAAACAACATAGACTGCGAAAATGATTTCTTAGCGCGTGCGGCGCGCAAACGCCCTACCTGTACTCACTTAGAGTGAATCAAAATTATGTGCCTGACAGTTTTTATATGAGGAGTTAAATATACGTGTACTCCAGTTCCTTGTCTACATAGTTTACATAATGCTGGCAGTGGTTCTTATTATCCGCGGAACGCCAGGAGTAAGAGATGCGTCTTACTAGGAAGCTCAGGGAATACGTGGCAACTAAAAGTTCTTCGCGTGTAATTGCTCGCGTTTTTAGAGCCGTTCTTTCAGTTTGAGGCGACTTTCACGCAATAATTCCGACAGAACTGCGAAAAGCATCATTCGTGTAACTAGATGCCCTTTCCCCAGAAAGCACGAATAACCATTAATAGATAAGCCGTTCCCAAGGCAAAGCCGCCTTCCTCCTAACTGCGTCTTCTTTAATCACGTCTCTGCTCCAACTTCCTTCTCTGGTATCAACGAGGTTGATTTTATCAGGTCTACGGTATTCAGCACAAAGTTCCCGAGCTCATTTCACTTGGTTGCACCGTTCTCCTGTATACCAAGTGAAATTTTACTTCAAGTTACTTTTATATATATATATATATATATATATATATATATATATATACAAGTTGTGAGCTCGTTGAAGACATACAGAAAGAGAGGTCGGTAGTCTGCAACGCCAAGGAGGCATAGGAGTATGGTTAGGCTCTTTTTTTACTACGGTTAGTGAAGTCAACACTTTTCAATTTACGTACGAGAGAAAGAAAGGATAAAACACACGCGTCCAGAGTGAGGACCGAACCCACGCCTTTCGAGTAGATCTCAAATGTAATTCGGCATTCGTCGAATCGAGGTTTTCGTTTGGCGAGCGCAGCGCCGACCCCAACACCGCTGGCGTCAGTATGAAGCTCGGTAGGGGCCGACGGGTCAAAATGGCGAAGGATCGGTAGGCACGTGAGCAGAGCACGGAGATTTTGAAAGCCTCGTTACACTCTGAAGACCAATCAGGGATGTCATTAGGTCCATTCAGAAGCTTCGTTAAAGGCGGAGTTGTCAATGCATAGTTCCGCACGAATTGTCGGATGTATGAGCACAGCCAGATGAAGCTCCGGAGTTGGTGCTAGTTGGCTTAGAAACCTCGGCGACAGCCCAAAGTTTGTCGGAATCAGGGCTGAAGCCATCTTTGGATGCGAAATGACCTATAATTGTGAGTTGGCGGCGACCAAAGTTGCCCTTTTTTGGGGTTAAGCTGGAGTCCGGCATCAGTGAGGCATTTCGAGTCTTGTCGCAGGCGGATAATACACGTATCGATATCAGAAGAAAATACGACAATATCTTCAAAGTAATAGAGGCATGTTTCTCACTTCAGGCTCCGCAGAATATTGTCCGTCATGTGTTCGAACGTTGCAGGCACATCGCGAAGACCAACAGGCATCATGTCCAACTCATAGAAGCTTTTGGTGTTACAAATGCGGTTTTTGCACGATCAACGTCTGCCAGGGGTACCTGCCAGTGAACAGACCTTAAATCATGGAAGAGAAGAACTCGGCTCCTCCTTGCAAGGTGTCCAGGGCGTCGTCAATCCTGGGGAGAGGGTAAACATTCTTGCGTTGTATTTTGTTCAGTCAGCGATAATCAATACAGAAGCGAATCAAACCGTCTGCCTTTGTAACAAGGACAACCGGTGCCACCCATGAGCTTTTGGAAGGCTGTATGACGGCCCGTTCAAGCATTTCGTCCACGTGACTGTCAATTATGCCATGGTCTTTGGCTGACACACAATAGGGCCGTTGACGCAAATGGGGGTAAGCTCCTGTGTCAATGCGGCGACTAACCGTAAATGAGCAGCCCATGTAGAATGTCTGGGAGTCAAAAGATGAACGGAAGCCTTGAAGCATGGCGAAAAGTCGGTTCCGTTCGGACGCAGGAAGACTCTCGTCGACTGAGCCAAGCAAAACTGATGGATCTGGAGCTGGATCGGGGGCTGGATCTGGGGTTGGATCGGAGGGGCCTGGGGCTGGATCGGACGTTCCAATTCCTGGAATCGCAAGTGGAATGTCCGATGTGTCATTGGGAGCGTCAGGATCAAGAAGGGTGTCAGTGTCTTGTATATATCCTAGGCACTCACCATGAGACACTGTAACCGGAGGGGAAGAGGGATTGCAAGTTTACATTGAGCTGAGGCTATTCTGCATTTATGAAACTGCGAATGGAACCGGGAACGACTTTTTCCGATAATCCCGATTGGAAGGGCTGAGCGGCACTGTAGCGTCAGGAACTCATGAGTGACACAAAACAAGCACAAGTACTGCACAGGCAGGCCGAACGTCCGTCTCTTTGGCGACAACAAGGCGAAATGAAACAGAGGGTTCGCCCGATGAGGTGTCTTGCATGGAAAATGACTCGATCTGAGCGCGTGCGCAACCGATGACCGCGTTTTGGGTCGACAGAAAATAACGGCCGAGAATGACGTCGTGAAAGCATGTAGGGACCACGATAAACTCAATAAGGTTGGTGTTGTATTTAATGGAGACCTGAGAAGTGCACGCAGCAAGAGGCCTTGTGTTGCGGGCTGGCGGTGCGGAGAGTAAGGTCGGACACCGGCGTTGTTAGTTTGCGTATGGTGCGAAAAATATTTTCCCTGATTACTGACACGGCAGATGCAGTATCGACAAGGGCCAGCGCGTCGATGCCTTCAACAGTGACATTATTAAATTTATGAGGTTAAAATTGAAAACTTATTTTTGTACGTCAACGCAGCTCTTGCCTAAGGAACTGCAGCAGCTGGCGAAGGTTCACAGGGAAGCGCTCAACGCGACCATAAGAAAAGCAACTAAGACCGCCATGGGCATGCCGGTGTACTCTTCGACGCAACCTCTGATGGGCATGCGTACGCTCAACACCGCAGAAGAGCACGCGCACCTGTCGAACCAACGAATACGGCTAAGCAAGACCGAGCACGGCCGTGCCGTCCTGAGAAAGCTCGGATGGCAGATCGAACTACAGCCAGAGACGCCGGCGCTCTTCAAGGAGAGGTAAGAAGCAACCGAGACTAAATCCTTCCCTGTAACATGTAAGGGGGACGCCAGGAAGAAAGGCGATCGGCTCGGGCCAAACCTCTGGCCCAGCAGCTGGAAGAAGACCCTCGGGTACTCTACGTCGACGCTTCGCTCCCAAAACACGGCACCAAGGCAACGGTGGTCACCACCACCATCAACACCACCATCAACGTTACCACCATCAACAAGCTCATCACCAGCGCGTCCGTGCGCACGACCGACCCGGCCGAAGCAAAGAGGTGACCGTGACCATCGCCCTGGCTACGCCTGAGGCGAAGACTGTGGTAACCGACCCAAAGGCGGCATACACGCGCTACCCGAGGGGGAGAGTGTCTCCCGCGGCACTAGCCATTCTAAACAAACGAAGACCACCGGGACGAACGGCCAAACTGGTGTGGGTCCCGGCTCACTTGCCGGTGGAAGGCAGCCTACTCGCCGATCACCACGCCCGAGAAATGTCAATCCGGCCCGAGGACAAGCTACCACACCCCACCACGAGCTACAAAGACCTAGACCGAATGTACAGAAACGAGTGATGTAGGCTTCCCGGTCCGCATCCACAGCTGGACAGACGACAGCACACAATCGTTCGTTGCATGCAAGCGGGGTCCCTAGCGCATCCCGTGCTCCTGAACAAAATGTACCCGGCCAAGCACGACAGCTCGTGCCTGTTCTGCAAAGAGCAAGAGGCACTCTCACGCACATCATAAGGCAGTGCACAAAACTCAAGACCCCCCTTCTCTTCCCTCCCCTCTATCCTCAACCCCCTCGAGTGAGGGGAGACCTTGCTGTCCAGCCCCGACCTGGGCACTCAGTACGGACTCGTGGCCAAGGGCGAGGAGCTGCTGGACACATATGGGTCCCATGACTAGGGAACCAGCCCGTGTGGTGCCTGCGCGCACACACCTTCTTTAGAGGGCTCAGTAAAATTTGGTTCTTTCTCTCTGCTAGTTTTCCTCCTGTGTTGCCTCAACGCGACGACACATGGGCGAGACAGATCGGCGACAGGGCGAGGATAACGCGCGGCTGTTCAATGGTAGCCTGTCAGCAGGATGAGAGCTCGACGGTCGCTAAAGAAGACTGCTGACGAAGTGGCGGCTCGTACACGACGTAGGACGGCGACCTAAACGACTGTTCGTATGAAGCAGCATGGCAGCGACAGTAACGTGTGACGGGGCCGGCGCCGCGACATGCAGAGAATATGCTGCGGTTATCAGGCGTTCGCCACATGTTTCACGCATCAGATACTGCTCGAGGCGGCGACAGTGTTTGGAGCTGCGACGACCACTGGGCAGACGGCGGTGCCGGCTGGCTAGGTCGTAGCAACGCTTCTGTGTAGGTTAGACGCGGTGATAAACGAGCAGCCACAGGCACCGAGAGTCGGGCCGAAAGAAGAGCTTCGGCGACTTGTTCCCGTATCCCTTGTTAATAGGAGGGATAGTTCACCTGCTATTTGTAGGCGGATAAACTATTTAATGCGGGACATCAGGGAAGATTTCTCGCTGCCGATGACTAATCCCGAAAGAGGCTCCCCCTGCATTGACGCTGAGCTCGGAGTTAGCAGCTCTGTTCACGGACCTCGTCGATACTCGGGCACAGGCTGGTGACGTCTCCGACACTCTGAGGATTCTTACTCCGTCACATCTGAAAGCGTCGTCGTCGATGTTCTCCAGGAGATGCTTGATCTTGTCGACCTCACTCATTTTAGGGTCTACACGCTTGCACAGTTCGAGGACATCTTCCAAGTACCTTGTAAAAGTTTCACCGCCGTTTTGCGCCCACTCTCGCAGACTTTGTTCGGCGCGAAGTTTCCGCATGGCTGGGTGACCGAATACCGTAATAAAATCGGTTTTTAAAGATGAAGGGTACCGCAAGCCGGCTGCGTGGTTACGGTACCACGTCTCAGCAACTTCCTTAAGATAGACTTAGATATTGCACAGCTTCTTCGCTCCATCCCATCTGTTATGTGCGCTCACCCTTTCCTACGACGACATCCAATCCTCGAAGTGTAGGTCATCAATACCATTGAACTCGGGTGAGTCTCTCCAGTGGTATGTACCGGGGTAGCCGATGGGAGGTGGCGAAGGGGACGCCAGTTCCCATGGGTCTTCACTAGACAGGGCGAGACGGAGGTTCTGCTTCGCAACTCCAGTCTTGGATCCCGCACATCCACCCATTGCAAAGGAGTTTATTAAAACTAGCGTTCCAGACGGCGGTAGCTCAGGTAGTTGCCGAGAGAAATAGCCGGAGCTATGGTCAAGGAACAGTGAGCTCTCCGTCTTCGTGGCGCGTTCTTAGCGAGTTCGGTGCTGTGTTTTCTTCACAATATATAAAAAATAAGCTATAACATCTTTCAAAAGTCAGCCGGATAGCACTGGAAATAAGGACTGCAACTTTGATATGTGTCCTTACCGGGTCCCTCGTCTCGTACCTTTCTGTTCTGCTACATACATTACGAGGGCTATGGCTCCAGCAATCCGGAAATGCCAATAGCTATCCCCGACTTCCGACCACGTCTTCGGTGGCGGCCGCTGGGAAAAGCACGTTCTACGTCTCCCGCGGTGTTCGAGGGGCGGCGTTCAGTGACCGGCCTCAGAGGAGTTCTAAATTCAAACCCCCGCGCTAAGGTCGAGAGAGGAGTCGTCACAGGATAGCACAATTCCTTAGTGCACCGAACGCGTTATGTGGTGTATGTGGGTTCGATTCCCGCTCCCGGAAAACGGCGGATTTTTTCCGACTTCTATTTTCGCCTATTTATCACTGCATCAAAAAAAGACGAACATATGTCATTCGGCACTATACAAAATGTTTCAAAAATAGGCAGCATAGCACTCGCCATAAGGACTGCAACCTTAACATGTACATATATATACGTATATATGTATATATTGTATATGTATATATATGTAAAAGACCGGCCCCCGGTCGAAACGTTAGAATAAATATTATGTTTTTCAATGTGACTTCTCCATCTGATAGTTAACCTTAGAGCCAGGAACCTTTTCTCTTAACTGTATATATATATATATATATATATATATATATATATATTGTGAGGACAGATTGAGTGAGGCAGATGCTTCCCTTGGAGGGACGATCTAGGTGAGGGCTAATCCCCCCTCACAAGGGCGCATTTCTATGCATCACCTGTAAATCCCCATCATGACGCAGTGGTCTCAGCCACTTCCACATTTTGTAGATTATCATCGTCATCGTGTGATTTGGTGTTCTTCGGCCCCGATCTGCTGAATAAAAGGCCGCCTCGAATCTTCGCCTTGCAATATATATATATATATTATATATATATATATATAATATTAATTAATATATTATATATATATATAATTATATATATATATATACAGAAAGAAATGCCGGCAGTCTACAACGCCAAAGAAGGCACAGGGGAATGGTTAGACTATTTTGTGACCGTTAGTGAGGTTATATTTTTTTATTAATTTAAGTAGAAAGAAAGAAAGAAACAAAAAGACGCGCCCAGAGTGGGGAGCGAACCCACGCCTTTCGATTACATGTCGAATGCCTTACCAATTCGGCTATCTGGGCGACTGTGTTCTCCTTCACTTTCTGGGGTATTTATATTTACTACAACTGTATCTGACGCTTGAGGGTGGTAGCCCGCGCCACTCAGACTGTACGGGGAGAAGGGGACCTTCTTTTCGAACCCCGGGTCGTGACTGGAACGTCTACAGCCTGTCATGAGCGGGTAACCGGCGGGAAACCCTCTTATGCTACCTTGGCATCAAGGCTGCCAGAACCGAGGCCCTCGCTAAGCTTTCGCAGGATAATATGATTTGGAAATGAGGGGCTCGTTCGGAAATAGAGGAAGAAATGCCGGCAGTCTACAACGCCAAAGAAGGCACAGGGGAATGGTTAGACTATTTTGTGACCGTTAGTGAGGTTATATTGTTTTAATTAATTTAAGTAGAAAGAAAGAAAGAAAGAAAAACACGCGCCCAGAGTGGGGACCGAACCCACGCCTTTCGATTAGATCGCGAATACCTTACCAATTCGGCTATCTGGGCGACTGTGTTGAGATGAGGTTTTGTTGGTTGACTATCTGGGGGTAACGTGGTATGCAGGGATGCCTCTAATGCTCAATGACGTTTATAACACAATACCAGGGACGCAGGCAAAGCGGGACTACCTCAAGCGGCTTTTTCCCCAGCTGGAGGATTGACACTTTGCAAGCTCCCGCGACGTCTCTTTCCGGAAGCACGTTCTTTCAGAGACAAAAGGAAGAGGTGAGTGCAGTCATTCTAATTTTGTAACCAGACTGTGAGTCACAAAAAACTTATACTGTACGTTTGGTTGGCACACTGTGCGCAGAACATGGCGTTCGCGACAAGGAGACGGCAATAAACGTTTTGAATACTTCCACCGTAAACTGTTCGTCACTCACGCCTTCAAATATGGTCATACCGGGAACACACAACTCTAGTTGCTTCAGACGCCAACACAGCTGCATTTGTTGTTTTGCGGCCTTTTTCCTCCTTACTTTCAATGTCAGATGGAAAAGCGTTGACGTTGGCGAAAACTGCTGACTTAGTTGCTTTGCTAGCTCGTTTGTTTTATCAAACTAAACAATCTGCTGTCCCGACGTGTTCAAATAAATACTTGTAAGGCTGCGTACTTGTTCGATGGAATTCCAAACAGCTATGGCAATGCATGATTCAGAAGGTTGCGGGTCATAGTTTGAAGCACTGATTGTGTCCATTATAGCGGTTAAAGGCACCGGGAATGCATAGCGTACTATGTCAAATATGGTAAGCTACACCTTAATATTTTTTAGTAGCACCCTTATTAAGCTTCCCGCAAACAGTCAAATCTGTTCCAATGCAGCATTGAGGACAAGAAAGTACAACAAAATACGAAAATAAGTTTGACGTCCTCCTGTAACGCCGCTGTATTTGGAACAATGGAAAGCTACAGATTTTCTTGCAAAACTTTATAGTTTTACAAAAATGTGTTTTGGACTAAGATTAAAAGATCTGGATAGGGCTTTTCTATTCCAGTAATGTGACTTCGTTTTAGTTGGATGTCAGAGTTTCTCTTCGCATGACCTTAATCTACTTGGCAGGCTTCTCCTAAAATATGTCGGGGACTCAAGCACAGGTAATCAATGTATAGGTAAACTGCCCGGTGCTCTTTACCCAGGATATCCTTCGAGCGGCAGTTGCGTGAACGATTTCCTCCCCAATTTTCAGCGAACGACTTAGCTAGGAGGATAACTGTACCTCAATTTATACTAAATTGACTACTGCGTTTCGAGAAAGGACCTTTTACACAGAAAGACTTCTGTCGGCTGGCATAGCCCCGACGGCAATCTTGTTTTGGGCGTGTATACCGTCCGTTTTATTTCATCATGACGCGCGTTGGAGATGGGGGCAACAGGTCTCCATTGGCTCAACTGTCGCTCCTATTTCATGCTGCTTCCTTGAATGGTCGGAAGGTTTAGACTGTGCTCAACAAAAGTCGTCATCACGATAATCACTCCACCATCCCCACGGTTACCCTTTCGGGCTGTTTCCTCGAATGGACGGAAGGTGTAGACTGTGCTTCATCACGACGAGCATTCCACCCTCTTCACAATCGCCAATTCAAGCTGATTCCTGGCATTCAATGGTCCGAAAGTGTAGAGTGCGGTTAAAAAAAGTCCGGATCATTCAAGCATCCCCACGGCCGCCCATTCGGGCTGTATCCTCATACGGTAGATAGGTGGGAACACATACCCTCAATAGGCTCCGTCCAGCTAACCATCAGCATTAAGTCTGCTGGGTTACTTCCCGAGTCGGGCAGTTGTCTGCCGCCTTTGTTGGAGCGGATATGCCTACAGCTTGGTTTTCTGTGCGAGGAGTCATTTTGTCCGCTGCAGGATGCACGATCGTCACATGTGCTTTAAAGAGTGCATCGCTCTTCCCGACAATGATATTGCCAATTCTAGAGGAATAAAAATATTCTTTTGCTAATGATCCTTTGACAGACTGCTCGAAGTAAACATGCTCCTCCGCATTAAAAATCTCTCGCATTTGCTTTATTCAGCTTTCTTGTTTTGTTTGTTTTGTTAAGAGCGCCCCTTTCTTAATAGGTACAAGTGTACTACAGGGTTTTTCAAATGTCTGACTACAACGTACTTCCTCGTAACGGCCCGTACAGCTTAGTTTCTAAACCTTCCTTACTTGGGTCGATGAACTTTTTCTACTTGCATAGTATTTTCGGTGGTTGCCAGTTGCACCGGTGCCTATGTCCGGGCTTTACTGGCCGCCACAAGTAAGAGCGCTGGCCTGTCCTACAAGACGTTGCGCTATTGCAATATTATTTCTATGGAAGTTGTAGAGGGTAGAAGTTGATGAATAATTTGGGGGCTCGCTAGGGCTTGCTTGAAGATCATGCTGTTTTGCGCTGTGCCGCCGTCTAAAGTGTGAATACTTTAAAATATTTTTGCTACATCGCTGTATGCTTGACAAACTTTTGGTGGACGAGTGGTGAAGTTGTCGAGTTCATCACTGCTGGGCTGTGGCTGCCTTACCCGGCTCGCGCCCCCACTGGCTGCGCCTATGCTTATGTGGTCTAAAGTTCAAGGCCAGAATGGGATTAGTTACACCTCAACTCAACGTGACCAGTACCAATATCGCAAACGCGTTATAGGTTACTTCGTGCAGCCGACGTTCAACCGCCATAAGAGGAACAGGTCGTCTGCACGCATGGTATTAACAAGTCTGGACGCCTCAGCCAAATTAAGGACACTTAAAGGGACCATAGCCTGACTCGGCATGAGTGGATGACAAAGCTATTAAGAAAGATGACGAAGCGAATGAGAAGTAATCGAGAAGAATTAGAGTGAATTAAAGAATAACAAGGTGCGCTCAGAAAACGAAACAAATTCCGGAATCAATGTGTATTAGTAAAACTTAAAAGAAAATAAGAGGAACAAGGGTGAATAAGGTACATGTCTATGTGAATTAAGGCATATAAAAAGGAACTAAGAAAAATCAAAATTAGTTGAACAAATTAAGATGAATCACAGTGATTTTCATAAAAAATGAATTGGATGGCTAAGTAAAAAACGTGAACCAATTTCAATAAAAGTGAATCAGTCAATCAAACTGGTTTAAAATAGACGACTGAGTGAATCAAGTGGATGATTAAGGGAACTAAGATGAATGACTAATTGAATGAACTGGATTTCTCAGCGAATTTAGAGAAATGGCAGAGTGATTTCTGTGCGTAACTCTGGTTAGGACGGATGACTCTGCGATTTAGGGAGATGGCTAAGCTTAGTGAGCCAACTAAAAAGGCGATGAATGGCTAATAATGTGGCTAAATAAGCTGAATAATTAAGTGGAAGCTCTTTGTGCATGAGGAACTGAATTTGTGTCGATACCAATGCAAGCGTTAGAACGGTGGTTTGGGCTAGTTGGGGCATAATGAAATTCGAAACAGCGCAAAAAGACGGGACAAGGAAACGACGACACAAGGCGCTGCGCTGTTTCGAATTTCACCAATGCAAGCGTTACTAGTAGAATATTGACGCCGCAAAGGAAGACAGGTACATAAACCGTGGATTGAATCGGGAGAAATAGAACTTAAAAAAGAAATTAAATTACGTGTCTGCCTTAAATACCTCAAACTCAAGCTTTCGCATTGGTTACCTGAAGGGTGCAACCGAAAAAGCCGTGTAATATTTATTCACTGAAATGTATAGATTCAAAATGCTTGCTGTATGCTCAATTATTCTCTTCATTCAAAAAGAACCCCCAGTGCAGTTGTAAATCTTTCAAGGTTTCAAGGGTTCAAGGTTTATTCAATAAATGTTTGATTTACAAAATACGTTATTGATGTTAGTACAGAAGGAGACACCAAAGTAAAAACAGTCAGGGGGACCTCCTGGCTTGAAATTCTCAAGACAAAGTTAATATAATGGCAGAATGGAATGCACACAAAGTAATTAAAACCATCAGCATATCAGGGTCAGGGGACGAAAAATCAATTTTGTCCTTAACATTTCATATTTTTGCGCGAGTTGGAGGCACAAAGATTAGAAGGTATACAATACTAGACGAATAATTAAGGAATGCAGATAAAATTTCAAATTACCTTACAAAAGAATTTGCAGTACGCGCTACCATTGCATCTCTTTCTAACTTTTTGCAGACATTTTGGGTCGACAATTTTGTTCGAATGCGTGTTTTCTTTTCACTATGCTGAGTACCACTTCCTGGTGTCGGCGCGGAGGGCAAGCAGGGCATCCTGATTTATAGACGAAATATGGAAGATTGTGATCGGGTGTTCCTAGTATTATCTTGACGTTACTAACGGAAAGATTGTCTGACTCATTTCATTATAAAAAAAAAGACTACAGTACTCAGAAAGCGCCCGATCTGCTCAGCAAACTGGTATTAAATTCTTGGCGACGGGCTTGCAAAATGCAAACAAGTGGTTTCTTGCGTTACAAGCTTTTGAAACGATTGGGACTCTGTATTTGCGCCAAAACGTCAATTTGGGCCAGACGTACATCAATTTATACAATACAATAGAAATAGAATAGACGTATACAATAGAAATGGAAGTAGAAGTGCTAAACTGTTGGATTTCGTAGTAATATGTTGCTTGTTTTTTCTTGCACGTGTGACATTAACAGGCGTGGACATTGTGCTCAACTCACTCTCTGACGAGAAACTCCAAGCTAGCGTCGAGTGTCTGGCCGACCATGGTCGCTTCATTGAGATTGGGAAGTTCGACATCTTCAAGAATACCCCGCTGGGAATGTTCATGTTCAACAACAACGTCACGTTTCATGGCATCCAACTGGACTGCCTCTATGAAAACAAAGATGCGACGCTGGCAGTTAAGCGGCGTATTGTGGAGCTCGTCAACGAAGGAATAGCCTCCGGTGTTGTGCAACCCATTGAAACCATCAAATTCACGCGGGACAGCGTTGAAGAAGCCTTCCGGCTTATGGCCTCTGGAAAGCACGTAGGAAAGATTGTCATCGAGGTAACTTGCCATCACCCACTCTAGCAATTGCAGTTTGGTATTTCGGGCAAATCGGATGGGGACAAAGCTTCATTCAAGAGCAGTACAGTGCAGATTCCCTTAGTTAGTTGATAGGTTGCGGGGTCGGCAAGCACAACCGTCAGTCTTGCCTAACCACAGGTCAATACCGAAAAAGCATGGCATTTAAACGCCGCCACAAAAAGGGTTTGTTATCTTAGTATTTCCCGTACTTGAAAGGCCTTGACCAGCCTACTTCTAAATACCCGTATTTTCCTCCTGGCAGTAATTTTTCGGCATCGCTTTATTTTTCTGGAAGCGTTGGCGTAGTGACGTTAAACAAAATCAAGAATTCTACAGCTCCCGACCGTCTTCTACAGAAAGCAACCAACAAACATTGTTGCCCTATGATGGAATACAATTTGACATCTCAAACAGAATTCGCAATGCAGTTGTCTTTACGATTGCTTCGGTGTGTCTTCGTTACGGAACCTGAGTAGAGTCTAGCCATTAGAACTTGGTCTGCTTAGCCGCTTAACGCGGCAGCATGTCACATCTCACCATAGCTATAATCACCTCCAACATTCACTTGCGCAAATATATTTTAACAGCGGAGCTGCTTAAGCTTGAGTTCCATCCTTGCATGGCGGCGCTCAAAACTCGGGGGAGAGAAGTGGGGAGGATGGAAATTCGTGGCAAAGAATTGTGAGGGGAAGTGGCGAGGAGGCAAGGAGCCCAGGTGTGTGGAGTGTGTGTATGGAGTGAGCAGGTGTGTGGATTGCGCGTGGTGGCACAGATATTCAGGTGCGGAGGCACGCGTCACGGATTGGCTACTTTTATTTATTTATTTCCAATACTGTTAGCCCTTGCGGGCTGTTACAGAGCTGGGAGGAAAATAATTTTCCACAAACATGTGACACCAGTTCCGCGATAGACAAGCAACGCATTCAGAGAACACACAATGACAGCTTACGCTCAAATGATTCAGTCGTGGGTGTGTCAATAAATAAATCTGCACGCCTTTTGATGACGGAGACTGTTACGTGCAGGTGTCATCCTAGGTATGAGACACGGCGTGCGCTCGGCGCAATCTGTGCCCAATTTGCCGAGATGGGCAGTCCTGAAAAGGTGCTCTGTCCCGAGGAAGAAGCGGAGCATCGGCGAAAGAAGGGAGACGAAAAGGCAACTTAAAGCTACAGACAATGCTAAGTTAAAGCCCAGCCGGTCTGTACGCGCTCGCGCGCTCTGCGCTCGCTCTTGAACTACCGCAGAGCTCGCGACCGCGTCCAGACCGGCGGTGGTTAATTACAGAAAAATCCAAGTTGGAGCGAGTGAGACCACCATCTCTGCTGTTTCCTCATTCTTCGCCTCTCAATTGCAAAGCTGGATGAATTTTTTTCCCTGCTTCCTTAAAGTTATTCAAAACTAAGGAGCACAATCGGGCGGGAACCTGCGAAATAAAACGGTACAAAATACTGCGAATTTGAGAATATTCTAGCGAACGTTACGGCGCACATTTTATGTTCGAGGAGGTCTGCGTAGAAGGGGAGCGGCAATCCCTTTCTTTCGCAAGAGACAAGGCTTGCTGGCCCAATATCGTGCTCACGGAGCAAGAAAATATATAGATAGCAGCCACAATTGATTCCGTGGATGCGCAGTAAAATTCCCTTCGCGGCGGCAGCGCAGTTTATTCTCCCCCGACCGATGACACTAGCTTCACCCAGGCCAACCGATTGTGACGTTACCTGGCCGCCATAGGAAGCGTCGTTTCTCCTCCTGTCCGGTTCTTTTTCCGTGGCTCATGGTCGAGGAGTATGCTATTTGTGTGCCATGCGGTTAGACCATCATCAGATGAAGGGCTTAGGGGAGGGCGCCCCAAGAAGCTGAATTCTTTGGTAGTGGGCTAGCAAGGCCAAATGAGGTGTTGATAGTACTCGCGGGGGCAGAAGGGTGATAGGTAGTGTGTCGGGCGCCTGCGAGGCAGGGCGCGCACCTAGCCCCTATGGGCGGCGGCCCCGTCGGTGGCAATGGCCTACCAGCCCTAACGACACGGCATGGGGACACACGTGGCTTCACAGCTGCCAAAATGGCCTGGCCGAATTCACCAAAAATCTAATTTTAACAGCAGAGCTGTGTAAGCTGAAGCTCTGGCCGTGCTGTGGCTTCAGCGCGTGCCACACAAAAACCAGCAACGCAACAGAGCTTCCGCTCGTGCTGTTCAAGGCCGAACAAGAACAAAAAAAAAGACATAACAGAAGATAACAAAACATAAGAAAAAAGGCGCGCGCATAGAAACTTCGGGCGTAGAAAGTGGAGCGGTGAGAATGCTAAGTGAGGCGGAGGGAAGCTATAGCTGCTGGACTCGTAGCGAGGGCGAAGCAGTCTCACACAACGAACGACGTAGGAGGAGTGCCCGCGACATAGTGGGGGAAAGGGACAGCTGGGTATGAGCGGGAGCCGCCGGGGAGCTACCATGGAGAAAAAGCGCGTCGTACAGGATTGGCTGAGCCTGCTGATGACGTAAGCTTTACTGGCAGGTGCTCTCCTCGAAAAAGGGCGATGTGTGTGCCAGTGCTGTTAATATCTGGTCTATTGTCGGGATGGGCTTAGGTCGGTGAAAGAAGCTAGAACAGCTCTGCTGTTTCATATGTCATCCCAACGTTAAGTCTCTGATGGTTGCCTAATTTCTTAATGTGAAACCTCTCGCCTCTCGAAAACATCAGTATGATCGGGATGGTCAGTCACATGTAAAAATTGGTGTGCCAAGTTGCTTCGCTCCTATTACCTTGGAGTGAACAACTGTAAGGCCATGGAAGTTAACTGGGCATTATGGCCCACTTGTGTGGTATATGTGATTCTGAACAGACCACTGCGCGTCAATGTGTATCAATTCCTTCCTAAAGCATAGCCATGCCTCCTGCCGATTTTATGTGCATTTGCCTCGGGATGAACCAATAATTTTATGGTATCGCAACCTGTTTACGACCTACACCAAGATAGCCCGGCAAGTTGGTTTCACATGACGCTCTCTCGCTCTCCCAGATCCGTCCAGAGGAAAGCCCAAGGAAATACTGTTCCTCCTGCGCCACTAACAGTAGAAGCTGTTCCCCGCACGTACTTCTACGAACGTAAGTCGTACATCATCGCCGGAGGCCTAGGTGGCTTTGGTCTAGAGCTTGCGGAGTGGATGGTGACTCGCGGATGCCGGAAGCTGCTTCTTAGTGGCAGATCCGGAGTACAGACGGGGTACCAGCGGCTTTGCCTGCGGCGATGGGAGTCCCTTGGAGCTACTGTGATTGTTTCTACTGCGGATGTCTCCATCGGAAGCGGAGCACGCGAGATCATCAACGAAGCTGCAGCCATGGGACCTGTCGGCGGCATTTTCAACCTTGCTATGGTGAGAGAAAGCTGGCATAAAATATAATTGCTCAATATACATTTTTTGTTGATTGAAAATTGATAGGCATTGGAATAGATGGATATATACTTATTTGAAAATATTTTTGATATATACTTGTTAATATTAATAAAAATACAAAAATATGACAATGATAATATTACTTTATTCTACATAAAGAATACACGTTTACTTTTATAGGCCTGCCAGACCCAACTGCTGGTTTGTTGAGCCGTACTCCACAGCGGTCCGTTCTCTGATACGAGAAAATCATTGAAAAGCTCTATGCACTCTTAGCCAAAATGGAACGAAAAACGGAGTAACTAGCAGCCATTCGTCTTCGTGAAGCGACCGTTGCTCCTCAAGAGGAGTAACTCTGGGAGCGTGCGTGCGGTGTGCATAATTCTCGGAGTAAATGTTCGTCCCCGTCACTCTAGAGAGCGACGGGAGGACGAAAAGCCGAGCAGTTACTTCCCCCCTGTAATGGCGTCGATACTATGGGATCTGTCGGATCTGTCTGTTCAGTTTCATAATTGGCAAATAAACGCAGCTGCCAACACAGAAACCTTTATATAGCGCCAGAAAAACAAATTTTAGTTTTAAAACTAACAAAAAAGCGCCTTGTCTGAGTGAAGATGACGCTCGAAAGCACGGCGATGTGTGATAGACAAACGGCTCTTGTTCACGTTAATGCGAAGGGTCACGCACCTAGATCTCGCGAGAGATAATATAGGAAAAGAAAATACTCCGCGCACATGACACAGTGAGGCAGGTGTAAGTAAAAAATTACGCCCACGCTCCCCTCGAGGGAACCCTGGTGTGATGCGACGCTGAGGGGGGTTCAAGCGCAAACAGAGAGGCAACACCGTCGACCGAAGGCCGCCGGAGAGCGGCACACCGGTTATATGCGCAGCGCGCCAGAAGGACAAGAGACCGCGGAGAGAGAGAGTACTGCACAAGCGCAGCACCGCGCGCAGAGCCGCCCACCGGCGGAGTGAGAGCGCGCTGGGCCGCACACAACCAGATGTTGAGAGAGTGTTCGCTCTCACTTGGGCACGCGCCGGCGCCAGTGCGTCTGCCGCGGCTATGACGCAACACAATCCAACACAATCCACTTTAACCCATCCAATCCAATCCAAGCCAAGACCAAGCCAAGCCAAGCCAAGCAGCCAAGCCAAGCCATCAATCGAATCCAATCCAATGCCCCTCGCGAGAGGGTCGCTATCGGTGTGGAGAGGGGGAGAATGGGAGGATAGACGCAGCCGTGCGGACAACAACAACGGACGCACGCAGGAAGGACAGGGCCGCCGACAAGAGATGCTCTCAGCGTCGCATCTAAAAGCTAACCTTACTCACTTAGTGTAGTGAATACATATGGTTATACCGGCCGACAAATGTCAACAACAACGACAACAAGGGCAAATCGCAAGCGCACGCTACAGGTAAGCGCTTTGCTATTAGCTTGCATTAGCTGAACATAAATGCCTTTCCTAGAAAAGCAATGACAATGCCTCAACAGCCGTAAGACCCGGCTGCATTTTCCAGTCCCATTTACCAACCCGATATATATAGTTGAAGAAGTCAGAAGCACCGCAATTTGTTTCGTCTACGCAGGAACATAAGCCCTGTTCTGATATTTCTTCGCACAGACAACCATGAAACTCGCACATATGATGCGAAAGACATTTGTGGTAAGTGGCGAACATTAGAAACGCGTTAGTTTTTGCTAAAGCGGGTGCGTCGTTAGAACACTCAGCCTCCTGCCGTGACGAAGGCGGTCGGTTTTCTTTTCTTTTACGAGGCAAAACTATGCTTGTGAGCGTCTAATTGCAGTGGAAGCTCAGAAATAATGTCTAGATTTAGCAGCGCATAAATTGTGAGCAGTTACATCGCTACGAATAAGCAATAAAGGCAACGACGGCACGTTCAGAGTACTAAATCTTTTGCACTACACTACCCATTTTCTCCCGATTCACCATCTAGTCTTGTGGTTTAGTCGGTAGCACTTCGGGTTGGTGTTGCGGGGGGCCGTGGCGCTCAAAACCAGCAACTTTTTCGGCGCTTCTAGCTCGTCTCCTGCGGGGATAACGGAACGGAGCAACCGTTACTCCCCTCAAATTTACTCCCGTAGGGGACTAACCGTTGTGGCAACGCAGTTACTCCCCCAAAGGAGCAATGGCCCTCCCCTGTTGCTCCCTTTTGGCTAAGAGTGCATAAGAAGGGTAATTTGGGACAATCGTGTGCGTTGTTATATCCCCGCGAATCATGCTATCAGTTTCGTTCGCCTATTTGTTTTGTTGCCGGCGTGTGTCCGTGCTCGGCTGTCTTTTATGTTTTCGTAGCGAAGCGCACGCTCCCTGTTCTTTTCATTTGTAGGCCGCACAGGCTATCACATATGTAACAGGGAGAGTGTTTCATCCTGTAATTGCCTAGAATTGATTGTTATTCTTTGATAACTAGTCTTTTCAATATAATTCGATGGTTCCAGAACTCATGCGGAAAGATGAATGCTTGCCGGGAAAGCCCCACTTCACTCGATTAACGGAAGCTAGTCTGTGTTCGCCAGTTCGTTGACCGCTTATACACCGCCTGTGTTTTATTAAAAAAAAAAAACCTGAAGACGAATAAACATTTCGGCTGAGGCGACATTGTAACTGTTCCGGATACTATTCAGAGGCGAAAGATGCTGTAATTGCCGAGAAATCAGAAATGAAAAGACGCTTTTATTCCTCGCGCAATTTCATAACGTTTCGGGTGACGTTGACAGTTGCCGGAGGCGATTGAGGCAGTGGAGGGGTCTAGCAGGAAAACTAAGCCTACCGAGCGAATCATCGCGGCCGCAGGAGACACTGCTTGCGGACTCGGCGCATACGACAAGACAACTTGCCCTCCCCACAATTCCGTTACATCCAACTATCTGTGAGTTAACGTTGGTTCCACGCGGGACGTGAGATGATGGTGAAACAATGTGAATGCACCGTGTGGCCTTTTACGTTACGTACAAAACGTTTAGAGGACAGCGCATCCGCCGCGAGAACGACGACAAGGGGCTCTTGCTTCTCATTGTCTTTAGGGATAGTCGGGGTTTACTCGCTCCGATGCACTTGGTCATAGCCTCCGGTTACATGAGGCTATGACTCGGCATTTAAACATGGCGCCATCTGACAGTTTAACTTGTGACAGCGTGCAAGGCTAAATTTTATCCGGCGCGATATGGTAACGCCTATTGCGCTATCTGTTGAATGATATGTGAAGCGAGTGGCCTATTAGCTGATCTGCCAGAAGTGTATACCTAGAGTTTAAACGAGCGCCCAAACCACTGCTAACAAAAGCCTTGGTTGCAGCATGGAATGAGAAATGTTCATAACATGGTAAGAATATCATTTTACCTAAGTACGCTCCGCAGTGAAAGCATAGCACCACAAAACGCCCTGAATCAAAAGACCAGGTTTGACGCACACATTCTATGGAACGTCAAGAGGATCATGAAATGGTTTCGAACAAACTCATCGTCACGGCATGAGCTTTGTAGTTGAAGTGCGAAATTAACGGGCGATCGATTGCCTCCTGTTTGTTGTAAGGGTACCACTCGCTTCTTGAGATTGACGGGGGCGAACAAGTCGCTTCACTCTTGCGCAAGCCGAGAAGGTTTAAAGAAAACTCGTGCACACTCTACATACCAGGTGCGGGGTTGAATCGTCGCCAGTGATAATTCCAACACAAAGCGCAGTTCCACTCGCAGGCGGTGGCCGTCGAATTTTATCGCGAAGCGAACGCGGCCACAAAAAGCTCACAGCTTCGGCCGCCGCAGGCTTGGTGCGAAACTTCGGGCAGACAGCGCTACGTGCGGTAGCACAAAATTTGTTCTCTATGACACATATTACTGTAGAGATAAGAGCGGGACCATGGAAGGCCGACGCGCTACTTACCACTATGATGTATACAAGGAGATAACGAACATGTGATTTCGACCACGGCTGGTCTGGACGCGCTCGGAAGCTCTGCGCTCGCTCCACGCCTTTATGGCCTGCGCAGCCGTCGCGATTACAAGAAAGCTGTTTCTTACAGCAAGGGCGTCGCGAGCCGACCCTTCGTAGCGTGCATGTGCGGTCGCATCGAGACATCCTAACCCTCACAGCGCCTTGAACTGCGAACGCATTGCTCGGAGTACCTTAGGACCGCACAATGTCAATCCGCGTCCGTGCGCATAGCATTTACAAACGCAAAAAAAAAACACACAGGCACCGGCAGGATTCGAGCCTGTGTCTGGTAGACCAGACAAAGTCAGTGTCAGTCGTCTTACCCATTGGGCTACGACCGTTTTTTTCTTTATTATTTGGGCTACGACCATGAGTTGTCACCCGAGAGTCAAACGGCTCACTCCCTCGCCTGTAACGGTGCGGAGTACCTTTGGACATCCCAGTGTCCGTCCGCGTCCATCCGTACGCGCACTACCATCAAGCAAAAATCAAGCGAAATCCGATTTGAGCCGTGACTTGCAGTTTAATTTAGGAAATAATCAAGGTGCAACTCACGGTTCAAATCGAATGACCGTCGGGGTGCAAATCGGATGTCACTTGGGGCGCAACTTGGATGTCATTTCGAGTCCATGAACTCCGCACCCTCGCCATCATTCACGAAGTGTAGATGCTGTTCTTTTTTGTGCGTTTCGCCAGTTATTTGCTTCTTACAGTTATATGAAGCAATGAAGGCAGTACAGACATCCGTTGGGACAATGTAGCTTTGTCGATTCGCACGATGCGAAAGAAAATTCATCGCGTCTTATGTCAAAGTAGCCTGTTGACTACACACCGCATTTGACTTGCAGTGCGTTTCTCGGCGAATTTTTTGTTTCTGTGCCTGGTGACGTTTTCGAAGTGACTGCATGTGTGCCTCGTACTTCTGGTGCGGTGTTCGCACAGCGCGCACATGGTGTACTGTTGTGTGCCGTTTTTCAAGTCGCTGTGGGGGAAGACTGCTGGTGTGTCGTTTCACCAGTTCCCTGCTGATGAGGAACTATGCGCGAAGTGGCAGAAAAACATTTCCCGGGAAAATCTTGCAATTAATGACAAGCCTCTCTCCACCATCATCTGTAGCAATCATTTTCCGTTTGAGTGACTATGTCAGCGGATGATACGCTCCTGGCGCCGTGCTGACCGTCTCTGAAGGATACCTATATGAAAAATGGAGCAATTTATTTGCATAACAAACGCGTCAATGCTTTCTCGAGCGGTTGAATTGCGCTTTGCGCCTACCCTTTCGAAAAGCCGGTATGGTAAGAGAAAGATAGAGTGAAAAGAGGATAAACAGGGCGAAGGAGGCTGATGATGGATTAGAAGTTTCACAGCACGGACGAGCTCTGGCAGCATCATAGTCGATCCCAGAGTCTCCTCTCCTTTAAGAAGTTCAGCAGTGTACAGAAAGCGTTTTTGCGATTGGAAGGGTACAGTCCAGGAACAGTGGGTTCGCAGGTGTGCACGAATTTATTACGAGTTTTTCGGACGACGCTGTAAGCGCCGTTCGAGCCTGCAAATGTTGAGGATATTCTGGAAGGCGCGTTCGCTTCATGCGCGAGGCACCGCAACGACCGGGGAAGCCGCCGGCAATGATGATTATGATAATGTCGATGATGATGCTTAGCGGCGTTCCTTTTGCAACGGGGTGGCTTTGCACAGCGAGCTTAGTCGTAGCGCCACTGTTGGCTCGGTGCACCCCCAGAATGTTCCGGCCGTTATGCTGAAACAGCGCCGCTTGTGCAGGCTAGGTTGTCGGAGCTCGCAAGCGCGTCCAGACCGGGCGTGCTTCGAAGAACCTGTAATTACCATTGCAACCGCCGCCGCCGATGCGGCTTGGCACCTTGCGAATGTCGGAACGGCTTGTAACATACCTATATATTGTAATTTTTTATTACTTGTGAAATAGAATGTGGAAGAAAAATGTCATGTGTTTCTTTGTGAGCTTGTGTGCAGCGGTTCTCGTTCTGTTATTCGTCACGTCATTCTATGCACATCCGCTCAGTCGCCATTGACATCACCTTTCCTGGGCGGCTCATATCTTCATTTTTTTACGATTATCCGCGAATATTTCCAAGGTACTGACCCAGAAATGAGTACATTCGTTTTTTACGGATGCCAATCTATCCATTTAGACAAACTTCGGTTTTCTATTCAGTGTACTCAGTCTACAGTGTTTGTCTTCAGTGTTTATTGCGAAGTACAAGTTCGCTCCAATATGTTGTCATTGCTACAGAAATGCCCAGTTGGAATGGTTGGATGATACATATATTGCCAGCATAGCCCCCAAGGTGCGGTTAAAGCGTTCGGTTAAGCCATTTGTCTGCAGGTGATATGCAGTAGTCGCGCGGTAAACAATGGGGCAGGCCTTCGATGACGTCAGAAAGACAGACACGCCCCTGTCACCGAGGAGTTTCCCGAGGGGCGCCGTGACGTAAGATGAAGCGGTTGAGTACAAATGTGGCAACGGCGTCGGCATACCGTGTCAGACCGTCGACAGCTACGATTACCCCCCTATTACCCAGCTATACAGGGGAGAGGTCCGTAGAGATCGATTCCTACCCGGTCAAAAGGTCGAATTGGGCTCGCCAAAGGCTGCATCGGGTCAGGCGCACGAGGGTGTGGTGGCTTGCGCCGTTGACAGTCCGTGCAAGAGCGAGCATAACGGCGAACGAAGCCGTACATATCACGCCAGTAATATACAGTCTAAGGCGTTCGTTGGTCTTCAGCACGACGTCGTGAGCACATTACGGCTCACTGGGAAAATGGCCACGACACTTCAGAGCGCAGATGGCGGGGAATGACGAGCAGCCATTTGCGCCCATGGGTGTGGTGGTTCCGCCTGTAGAACAAGCCATCACGAATAGCGAAGTGGGGCGCTTGGCGCCGAAGTGCTGGAGGTGCCGAAGAGTTCAACGGGTTCTAAAGGTAGTCGCAAAGGGACATGACCCACGGATCCTTTCGCTGTTCAGATAGCATAGAACGGACGTCAAGGGGCGACACAAAGCACGCAGAGGGGGAATTAGGCATTTCTTCAGGCAACATCAGGCACAGGGAAAGAGCGTCAGCGTCGTGGTGCTTGCAGTCAGAGCGATACACAACGGCGATGTCGAAGGCTTCTAGGCGGAGAGCCCAACGTGCCAGTCTGCCAGACGGGTCTCACAGGGATGACAACCAACAAAGCGCATGATGGTCAGTGACTACGTCCGAAGGGCGGCCATGCAGATACGGGCGGAACTTCGAGAGGGCCAAGACAATTGCCAAGCATTCCCGCTCAGTAATAAAGTAATTCGATCACCGCAGTTGTGAGTGTGCGGCTCGCGTATGCCACCACGTATTCGTGGAACCCGGCCTTTCTTTGAGCCAGAACAGAACCCCGACCAACTCCACTCGCATCTCTGTGGATTTCGGTTGGGGCCGACGGATCGAAATGCTCGGGGAATTGGCGGCGACGTGCGGAGGTGACGGACGGCTATAAAGGCTTTGTCGCAACCTATGCCGAAAGACCTATCTTGTTGCCAAGAAGTTGTGTAAATGGCGCGATGATGGGGGCGAAGTTACGCACACTGGCGGAAATACGAGCATAGCCCGATGAAGCTACGAAGCTCTTTGATTGTGGTCGGCTTCGGAAATTCAGCCACGGCACGAAGCTTGCCCAGATCGGGAAGAACGCCATCTATGGAAACGACGTGGCCGAGGATCGTCAGCTGGGGAGCAGCAAATCGGCACTTCTTTATGTTTAGTGAAAGCCGTGCGCCCTTCATACAAGTCAAAACTTGCTCGAGCCGCCGTAAATGCCTGGAAAAGTCGGGTGAGAACACTACGACGTTGTCCAGGTAACACAGGCATATCTTCCATTTGAGGCCGCGTAGAATATTGTCCATCATCCGTTCGAACGTGGCGGGCGCGCTGCACAGGCCGTACGGCATGACGTTAAATTCATATAAACCGTCCGGAGTAACAAAGGCTGTTTTAGGACGATCCGTTTCTGCCATCATGACTTGCCAGTATCCGGAGCGTAGGTCAAGGGACAAAAATATTCTGCTCCTTGAAGGCAATCTAGGGCGTCGGCGATGCGTGGTAGCGGGTACACATCCTTGCTGGTTATTTTGTTTAGGCGACGGTAGTCGAGACAAAAACGGATGGAATCGTCCTTTTCAGCACGAGTACCATCGGCGACGCCCAGGGGCTGTTGCATCGTCGAATAATACCGCACTGGAGCATGTCACCCACTTGTTCATCAAGTATGGTCCTTTCGGAAGGCGCAACGCGGTAAGGCCGCTGACGTAAAGGCGCGTGGGAGCCGGTGTCGATAGGGTGACTGACCGCCGTGGTACGACCAAGCGACGTCTGCGCGAAGTCGAAGGATGAATGAAATTGACAAATCAGTTGAATCAGTTGGTCTCGTTGGGTCGGCGTAAGGTCGGCGTCGATGGCACGATCAAAAACGTCCGGGGATAGATGAGATTCAGTGGCACGAGGTGGGCAGAGCGTGGTCACCTCAACGTGCGGCAGGTCGTCTAAAACGGCGATGAAAACGGTGGAGTCCACAGACTCGGCGCGGCCACTGCACTCGCCACGGAGCAAAGAGCGAGGTCTTGCTCCAGGATTCGAAGCGAACAGGGTGGGTTGGCCATCGAAGATACTGAGCAAGGCGAAAGGCAGCAATAGACATCGGCGTTGAGAGAACAAATGCGATGGCGTTAAAAGTGCGTTGACGTCACAAGGAAATTGGCGGATTAAGCGCACAAGGACGGTGGAGCATGAAGAGATAGTCGTGTCGCCGGGGACAGAACCTTTTGCAGAAAGTGCTGTTGGCGAAATTTTATATGGCATATCAAGCGGCGAAAACAGCTCAAGTTTGGCGCGGGCGCAGTCAATGATAGCGTTGTAGTCAGAGTGGTGCTGGCTACCACCCTCAAGCGTCAAGTAAGTTCTAGTAAATATAAATACCCCAGAAAGTGAAGGCAGAACACAGTCGCCCAGATAGCCGAATTGGTAAGGCATTCGAGATCAAATCGAAAGGCAGTGGTTCGCACCCCACTCTGGGCGCGTGTTTTTCTTCTTCTTTCTTTTCTTACGTATTATTTAAAAAAATGTTAACTTTACTAACCGTAGTAAAAAAAGAGCCTAACAACACCCCTATGCCTCCTTCGGCGTTGTAGACGGCCGACCTATCTCTTCTCTATGTCCCTCAACGAGACCCTATTTCCTAACGTATTTAATTCAATATACTACTTATATCATTTATATATATATAATATATATATATATATATATATATATATATAGAATGGCTAGGGACTTAAGCATATCAGGTTCGCGTATTGCAAGCAAGGTTTTTTTCGTTAGTAATAGGGCGTGATGGTAGCTGTCAAAGTTCTTGTAAATATAATACAGCCAAGATATAGTGAGGAAAAAATCGCCAGTAGTTGGAGGGACTTCGACCCAATTCGAAATGCCTGCGGATGGTTCGGTGCCTCGGGGCAGGTTTTTCTGCTTCGTATGCTTTTATATGACAAACTCAGCACCTGTCATTGAGCCAGTATAAAAAAAGCCAAAGACTAATGACGATGCAAACCTCTATGACAATTATTATATTACTAGCTATATATATTTCGCGTTGTACCACCTGCACCTATGGGATTTGCATAAGGCTGCCGATATTGCAAGAAATGTTTTAGTGTTTTAGTAGGGTTATGGTAGCGAAAAATTTTGTAAAGCGTTTACAGCCAAGCATATTGCTTGAGCGCGCAAATTGGTAGTATGTTGCTAATACTTTTAGCAAACTGTTAAAAATGCCTGGGATGAATTCTGTGCTCTTGCAGGTACTGCGCGATGCTCTTTTTGAAAACCAGACTTCTGAGTCATTTGAGGCGGTGTGCAAGCCAAAGATTGACGGCACACAGCTCTTGGACGAATTTTCCCGACAGTTGTGCCCTCAGCTGGACCATTTTGTCGTCTTTTCGTCCCTTGTTTCTGGGCGGGGCAACGCTGGACAAAGCAATTACGGCTATGCCAATGCCTTCATGGAACGAATCTGTGAGCAGCGTGCAGCAGAAGGACTGCCGGGTAAGGAACTCTCGGAAAAATTACTCCCACCTCCCCTCGCGGGAACCCCTGTGTAGATGCGACGCATAGGGGGTTCCGTTGTTGTTTCCGTTAGGTTGATTCTCCCATCGCGAGAAACGTGCCGTGAACCCCCTGCCGCGGCTATGACGCAACGTGGCGCGGCTATGACGCAACATAATCCACTTTAATCCAATCCAATCCAAATCCAATCCAAGCCAAGCCAAGCCAATCGAATCCAATCCAATGCCCCTCGCGAGGCAGAGTGTTCGCTATCAGAGAGGAGAGGAGGTGAGCGGTGGAGAGCGCAGCTCGCGCGGCGAGGAGAATGGGGGAGGGGTGTGGACGGACAACGACGCCGTATGGAGGGACAAGGCGAGTGAATGAGATGCAGTCGCATCTAATAATATTCAGTGCGCGGAATGTTTTCCTGTTGTTTTTTCACAAAAATATCAAGAAGCCTACAACTTCTAATAACACGAAAGTGCCTTTTTGTACCTTTCGTGTATATGAACTTTTTCGTTGAACTTTGATGTTAACGCTGCCGGGCCTCTGTCGCAACTCCGCGACCTACAGGAAGGCCGGGAGGCTTGATGTTCAAATGACTACCACCGTACGACGCCACCCTGTTGTATACAAAACGAAATATGCTATGCCTGTCAATCGGAGGGCGAAGGCAAACGCCTGGGCTGACCAATTTTTTTTGTAGCGTTAATTTGCAGTGAACAGAAAATTGTGTTTCAGAGTTGGTACTTGCAGTTACTATTCCCCGGGCACTTAAACATTTGCACGTGCATTAAAAGGGGAATCATGATCATGGTCTATAAAGACTCCTTTGCTGTAACACTGTATTTGCACCTGTTTTAAGGGGAAGGCCCCTTCGGGGTTCGGGCTGTCGGCTGCTCATGTCGTCGTCGTCTCATGGGGTCGTAGTATCATGTAGTCACGGTAGTAAAACACCGGGGCACTCGTTTTCCAACTTTTCGCTCTAGAACGTAACACGTGAAAGGGGGTTTATTGGTAGCGAAGCGCAGTCACCGAAACGAGTAGACCAGGCTATGTTGGACAGACCGTCTTCTGCTTCTTCCGTCTCGCGGCCGCTCCTGGCGATGATTCGTGAGCTAGACCAGCCTGATTCGTGAACCAGCCATACGGGCGGGTTGGCCAGTAGTTGCACCAATTTCTCATTACACACGTACTAAAAAAACACACCGGGACACTCGTTTTCCAACTCCTCGAGCTAGAACGTTTCATGTACGCGGGAGAAACGAGTACTAAAGGAACACATCTGGACACTCGTTTTACAACGCCTCGGGTTACAACGCTTCGCGTTCCAGAGACAGGAGACTTACAGCAAAGCTGTATACCTCTACCCCCAACGGTTTCATCTCCGTATGCGAAAACTCCAATGTACCAAAAATACACTTATACACTCCATGCTTTGCCCCTAACCAGGTTTCACGTCAGTGGAGATGGCCCGGGATTTTTCTCGCTTGAGTATCTTGCAGTGTTAGGGCTAAATAATTTGGCAGTCCGTTTTGACGCCACACCGTGTTTCTTCGCCGTAGTGGAGGGTTCCAGAATAATTTTGACCACCTGGGAATCTCTAACGGCGCACGTTAAAGATCCCGCGGTGTAAAAATTATTCCGGAGGCCCCGACTACTGCGCGCGTCATCACCTGTGTAGCATCGGCGCGTTAAACCCCATAATCTATCAACCAACCTCCGCTTTGCTTTCTTTTTGGTGCAAAATAATTCAAAATACACACTGGTGACCCACGCCACAGCTTCTAATGAATGAGTCTTCTGCACTTCAGGAATTCCGCTGCTCTACTCATCGGCCGTCTCGCGTTCACGTGTGACGTGGCATGGAGAACTGTAGTATTCTACCGCTGGAAAATTGCGGAGTAAGCGCAATTTAAAGCACTTGGCGCATACTGGCGACCAAGGTTCAAATCCCACACGAACTAAAATGTGTTTTAAATACTCTTTGCAGAGCGGCCATTTTTTTCCGTACTGCAACACCGACAGTTTCTAACATAGTAGGACACTTAAGGCTCTGACCCTATACGCCGGGGTGGCTCAGTAGCTAATGCATTGTGTTCGGCACAATGCAATTCAATGCATCCGGGCGGTTCTGGCTGCGTTTCAGTTGAAGGCGACAAGTGAAATTGCCTGTATGTCAGGATTGCAGTGCCCGACATCACACGAAAACAAAATTAATCTCCCGACATACACTATGGCGTCCCTTATAGCACAAACGGTGGCTGAACGCGTGAAATCCCTGCACAAAAAGGGTTTCAGCTTAAATGACCCGTGCTACCGAAAAACCGCATGTCATGTTTCGTTTCGAATACGCCCCCTACTGATCTTACAGCAATGGCTATGGTATGTCGCCGAGGTAAAAATTGTTCTTATTTGATCTTTAAAGGAGTTATGAAGGCAAAATGTAAGTGCTTCAATCGAAAGATTCATTTGTTACAATAACACTGACAGTCATTTTAAAGTAAACTTCCCTGATATAAGCTATATGAAACGGAAAACATAGGGTGGGCATTCGACTCCCAAGCTACTTTCCGGCAATGAACTTATCATGTATCATCGGCCGCTTCTTGCGATTCGTCGAGGCCGATAAATCCAAAGATAATTGAAAACGTATGATGGGCTGCTAGTGCATATTCTTTTCATACCAGCAAGTAGTGTGGAGTACACACTTCAAGTTATCAAAGAAAATGTATGCACTGAAGCACCAGTGCGTACAATTCGCACTGTGCCGTTCGGTTCGCACTATGACACCGCCGCTCGAGGGGGGGGGCAGAAGGGGGTTCATCTTTTTCGGCACTACGCTGGCCAACTTGCGTAAGCGACACTCCCACTTATGGAACCCTGCCTGCCGATGCAAACCCTATGTTCCACAAAACGTTTACTGTCAGCCGAAACCAAAATACGCCAGGCACAAGTACGGTCACAAGCAAGCAAAGTGCGAAGAGCGGTCCCAAGCGGTATGCTGCGCCATCTAGACAGGAGAATGGTAGTCAAAGTAATTTTATTTTTAGGTAATTTTAATTTTATGTTGGTCAAGGTAATTTAATGTTTCTTTTTACTTGTTATCTCGAGCTAACATTATTTTGTGATTTTTGTATCCGTGCAGGTGCAGTTCTTTCCCTGTTTCATTTATCACAGTGAATATCCTTTCTTTACTGTGTGGACCACCTCCAATGTAACACCCTAATCCATGAGGGGTTTGATGGGTAAATCTTCCCAAGGTGCGGTGCCACCGAATATTATGCTAATTACGGCCGGTGGAAAGGCTAGTGTAGCTAAGGTAACGCACCCACCGGTGCTAATATCGCAGTTTATGGGAGGATGTTTCAAGACAAAAATGTGTGCTGATGCAAATTTTAACAATATTAATAAGTACTTCTCTTCGTCTGTAGTACCCATGACCGTGGACTCGCGTTACTCACTAAAAGAGTGAGTAGTCCATGTAAACTTCACCTAGGTTTAAGAGTTCATGTAAACGTCACTGAAGGACTCTGAAATGTTGCTTACACAGAAACTGTTGGCCGAGGCAAGGGGTCCAAATTTTATGTAACAGGCGTGATGTTCTTACGGTGTCATGGCTAGCAGCGTCACTGGGAGTTATGATTTTTTTTTTTCGGAGGTGTCACGATCAGTGTTTTTTGTGGCACGTTTGCGTGCAGAAAGTATGTCTCTGGCTCCCGAACATGAAGTAAACCGAGCAATAAAACTTTCGGTCAAACGTTTACTTTTAAAACTGCCTATTACCGTATTACCTGAAGCTGTCACACGTTCCAACCCTTCTCGTGTGTTGTTCACAAGAGAGTTTCCAAGATTTTTGTGCGGCAACTAAACAAGTTCCCTTTTTTCGTCTTCGCCTAGGTATGGCCATTCAGTGGGGAGCCATCGGAGAAGTTGGCGTGTTTCACAAAGCAATGGGAGATGTCGTACAGCTTTTTGGCACCGTGCCGCAGCGAATCAGATCCTGCATGGAAGTCATGGACCGGTTCTTAAACCAGGAAAAACCAGTGGTCAGCTGTTTTGTCCCGTTTGACGCGGACTGCAGTTTGGAAGCCAACGTGAGGCGCAACCTCACCGAGTCAGTCGCCCACGTCCTAGGTAAGCGCATACGAATATTTACGTTCATTATTTTATTTTTTTAGTTTGGGTCAAATGGTCGCACTTACTTGCTAACTCACATACACTTCCTCCTTACCATCTGTAAAAGAGGCATTCAGCAGGGGCGTTAAATCTATATTAAGAGGCCAAATCTTATCCTAATATTCCCGTCTTAATCTTGTCGAGTGCCGTCGTTGGGGCGCACAGTGGAACGCCTTTGGGCAAAGCCAACATTATTTACTCACTCTAAGGACGACGATAATGATGATGCAATCGAAGTGTCAGATACGTACCGACTCCGGGACAGTGACAGGGATAAAGTATCGACTGCGCCCCTGTCGGAGCCTTACATCAGCAACATCATCGCCGTTTGTGTAAATCCACATAAAAGGTGCGGTTGCTCCGGAGCCCTGAACTTGACGGTCAGTTATGAACTCTCGCACAAATGACTATATCGCCTGATTGTGCGTGTGCTTTTTGTGTGCGTCTGTGTGTTTGAGTATTCATCTGTAAGAGTTCTTTTTATTTTTTTTTCATCACACCTGCACCCCCATTTGGTGTAGCAAGCCGGGCGCCCAGCCTGGCTGACCTCACTTCCGCATTAAAGATGTTTCTCTCTCTCTCTCTCTCTTTTTCGTCGGGAAGTTCACCTCCTGGCGCGCTATTCGTGGGCCCCGCGTGCTTTGCTTCGCGGAAGAGCGGGCAGCCATGATAGGACGTAACATTCCCGATAATCGCTGAAGATGGATCTGCAAAAACGTATACCAGATATTTGAGTTCAGGCGAATCTCATCGAATGGTTTCGTCCATCTCATGGGTTTAGTTTTAATCGATGAGTGTTTTGTGTTTTCATTTTGGTCATTGCCTTTTGATTTTGGAATCAGCGTTTTCGTTGTGGTTTTTTGGCCGTTGCATTTCAATTTTGGACTTTTTCGTTTACGTAGAGGTCAAGCTTTGTGTGCACCCCTATTTCCGGGGGGAGGCGCTACAATTTTTTCATTTATAATACCCCTAGTGGCCCCTGAAAAAGGGTATGACATAGAGGAACCAGACATACAATCTATATACAGGCACATTTATGTAGTGCAACTAGCACAAATATGACAAAAAAGAAAAATCAAGGAATGAAGCAATACAAATCAATACAGACTGCAGCACTTAAAGAAGCGACACGCATAAAAGCGCATACAGCAAACAATAATGTATAGGGAATCCGAAATTACCAAGACGCCCGAAGGATAATAAAGGCAATTAGTTAGTGAGATTGGCGCGAAGAAATTCCTGTGACTTTGTTGCATCAATTGTAATTGCTAAGTGTGATAGCAGGTGGCCCAAAGTGATTCTAGTCCTTGGTATGAAATTTAAAAGGATTTTACTTTTAAATTTGGTGGGTTCTAGTTTAAGAGCATATTTTGCGTAGGTATCAACGTATGATCTTGCCCACCCTCGTCCTTGGCGGCGTCATTGTTCCCTACTCCTGTAATGACGACGTCTGAGCGTGATTGCGATAGGTATAGTATTTTTGGATACATATACGTACGTAGAAAACACCGTTTTTGACGTCACGTTAATCATGTTTCATAATGATGCGGTTAATGTTGTTAATAATTGGAGAGGTCAGAAGCGGATGCGCGCCCGCCTACTCCAGTTCACTAATAAAGGGTCATAGACCCGGGTACACAAACCAACTGTTTACGACAATTTTCGTGGGTTGTAATAGTTCTTTTAAAAATTTACTCCAGGGTCGGTGTTCATGGATTCACGGGAAAAAGCTAATACACCGCCTACTACTTTGAAGCTATTCCTGTCGAGGTAAAAAACTCATTCAAGGCACGAACAACCTCATTTTGAAGACCCGCATCAGGCCATGGTCCTAGTAAAGATGCTAAACACCTCACACGACGGTTATCTACTGGCAGTTTGTTGTAAAGTCCACGTCTTTGCCGGGAATATAATGAGTAGTCTACCATCACGTGGGAAACATCATCCTCTGGCGCTTCGCATGCACGGGATGGTGAGTTTGCGGAGCTTCTTTTGAACAGGAAAGGATTTGTATAGGCAACGCCCAATCGCATACGATGGAACAGAGTTTCCACATTTCGGGGCAGCTCCACATTCAGTCGGGACTGTAATGCTGGGTTTATTGTGTACAGCAATGACCCCTTCGTGTTATGATCAAACCACGCCTCTGCGGACCGTTGCTCACTGAGTTTCCGTATGATGATCCTGATGTCATCGGCGAGGAGGGCAACGTGCAGGTCGTCGCCGTGGTCGTGGCCCTGCATTGCGAGTCTGTCTGCTCTTTCATTTGCTTTTAGGCCGCTGTGGCTGGGTAACCACTGGAAATGTATGACATGCCCTTTATCACGGGTTGTTTGAAGATGTTCAGCAATAGTAGGAGCCAAAATTCGTACCCGTTTCTGACCTGAATTTTTGGTAGGAGCAGAAGAGCGGGCTTGGAGTGTGAGCAGACAACCCACCTAGCATTCTGCTGCCTTGTGTATTGGTGCTGTGAGAAGGTGAGGCTCATACCCACTCGGAGTGATTGGCCAGGAAAGCGGCGCTCACCGAAAGAAACTACGTAGGCAGTAATTGAAAAAAAATGCACTTAACGAATGCATTTAAAGCAGGTGCTTAAGGGAATAATAAACACAATGATAAGCAGCACCTTGGCTCCAGCGTCGTCGTAGTCATCGTCGTCATCGTCGCCATAAGCACACGGTTTCGATAAAAGGCTGATTATGATGATCACAAAGCTTCTTGAGGAAGATGGAGTATTAAATGTGGAATCTAGGGAGCAGAGTTGCTTGATGTAGGAGTTGCGAAACTCCCCATAGGCCCCATGCATCAAAAAGTGGCCCTACGATTGGTCCACTGTTTTCGATCTTGTTTTACAGTGGCGCCATCTGTTGGTGACAAAATAATCTGTACAATGTCGTTCGCCACTCGATGACCTGGGCAAAAGCTGGTATTTGGGTGCTTACGTAAATTTGTAGCGCCTAAGAAGCCCAACGTTATCAGCCGCGCAAGAGTTTTATACGCATTCAAACCAAGCGTAATAAAATGCGGCCGTGTGGTCAGCGAGATGCGTTATCACCTGTGCATTGTGGTTCACTGCGCGTCATCTGCGGTCTTTCGGCGGCAAAGGGAATTCAAAATTCGCTTCCACGGCTTTACTCAAGCATGAAAGGATTATTTGGAGCCGCTTGATCAGCTACTGTATTATTTGTGGCATAGAGTGTAAGAGCGACAACTGCAAATTTAGTACTTCAGGTCTGACCTGTGTTGTGCCGCAGTGGCCGCACAAGTGCCAATCGGTCGAGGCAGTTGCGCAGACGCAGAAACAATCGCAACAAAAAACCGCAGTTAAGGAAGCAAGAATCAACTTAGAAAAGTACAAAAATAAAGAATCATGCACGTTTAAAGCAGGCATGAAGACAAAATACAAGTTTGTTTTATTCGAAAGATTTCGTGTTTTATAGTGCCCCCAGCGCTTGTCCGAATGCAAACGACGCTTTGTTCACTGAGAAATTAATCAATTTAAGTTAAAAGTTTGATTTTCCCGCTAAATCGTGTGTTTTTATGGCCTGCAATGACATCACAGACTGCCCTGCAGCCTAGTAATTCTTTATTCACTCATCCGCCGTACAGGGTGGGGGACACCTATACCATATACGCTGGCGCCGCCATTTTGAGTCGATCGCTCGCCGCCGAGGCAAGTCATTGTATCAAAACGCCGCTAAAATTATCGCCGCAACGCGGTTAACTGGCGAAGTTTGAATCATCTTATCTGTTTCGCGTTGCTGGGTCGCGTGGGAAACGAAAAGAACGACGCGTTGAGCACGTTGACCCAATTGCAGTGGCACGGGACCGTTCAAAGAGTGTCTCCGCCCTGTACGGCAGTGCTAGCATCGAGGTGCTCACGCGTTTGTTTACGTTGCTGAACCCAGATGGCGGCACCATACCGTGGATGCCGTTTTGTGCCTTTATTTTGTTTTTTACCTTCTTTAACCTGACTTGTTTTTGATCTGGGAGAAACTCGTTGCCTGAAACATTGTGCTCGCTCCATAGAGATAATATACTGACTCGCTCGACAAATATGGTCCCGTGAGACACTGTAGCGTCAATCAATCGGTCAGTATCGTCTGAGACGACCCCAAAGCCCCGCAGTTATGTTCAGCTAAACAAGCATAGTGCGCGCAGTACTAACAGCAGTACGCATCGCTACATGTGCTTTCGTAACTTGCACTGTTTGTCCCACCATTCTTACGGGTTTAAATAAAATGTTCCCTAAATTTAAGCGCAAATAGCTCGTTCAACAAGCTTATAAACTCTGCCTAATTTGTGTTTGCTTTTGCCGCCCTCCGCCAATCGCAGAGCAGTCTCATGTGACATCATAGGTTCTGTTGCGGGAAATGATCTCGTGGGTCGCATGGCCCTTCCCTTTTTTCCTAATTATGTAGCTTATTTGAGCGAAGTTTACGTTAAAATGGGTGTCAGTGTGATTCAGTCGGAACTGTAAGGCTGGGTCTATTGGTACAGCAATGACCGCTTCGTGTCCTGATCAAACCACGCCTCTGCGGACCGTTGCTCACTGAGTTTCCGTATGATGATCCTGATGTCATCGGCGAGGAGAGCAACGTGCAGGTCGTCGCCGTGGTCGTGGCCCTGCATTGCGAGTCTGTCTGCTCTTTCATTTGCTTTTGGGCCCGCTGTGGCTGGGTAACCGTTGGAAATGTATGACATGCCCTTTATCACGGGTTGTTTGAAGATGTTCAGCAATAGTAGGAGCCAAAATTCGTGCCCGTTTCTGACCTGAATTTTTGGTAGGAGCAGAAGAGCGGGCTTGGAGTGTGAGCAGACAACCCACCTAGCACTCTGCTGCCTTGTGTATTGGTGCTGTGAGAAGGTGAGGCTCATACCCACTCGGAGTGATTGGCCAGGAAAGTGGCGCTCACCGAGAGAAACTATGTAGCCAGTAATTGAAAAAAATGCACTTAACGAATGCATTTAAAGTAGGCGCTTAGGGGAATAATAAACACAATGATAAGCAGCACCTTGGCTCCAGCGTCGTCGTACTCATCGTCGTCATCGTCGCCATAAGCACACGGTTTCGATAAAAGGCTGATTTTGATGATCATGAAGCTTGCTAAGGAAAATGAAGTATTAGATGTGGAACCTAGGGATCCGAGGTACTTGATGAAGGAGTTGCAAAGCGCCCCATTGGCCCCATGCATCAAAAAGTTGCGCTACGATTGGTCCACTGTTTTGGATCTTGTTTTACAGTTGTGCCATCTGTTGGTGACAAAATAAACTATACAACGTCGTTCGCCGCTCGACGACCTGGGCAAAAAATGGTATTTGGGTGCTTACGTAAATTTGTAGCGCCGAAGAAGCCCAACGTGCTCAGCCTCGCAAGAGTTTTATACGCATTCAAACCAAGAGTAGTAAAAAAATGCGGCCGTGTGGTCAGCGAGATGCGTTATCGCCTGTGCATTGTCGTCTGCTGCGCGTCATCTGCGGTCTTTCGGCGGCAAAGAGAGTTCAAAATTCGCTTCCACGGCTTTACTCAAGCTTTACAGGATTATTTAGAGCCGCTTGATCAGCTACTGGATTATTTGTGGCATAGAGTGTATGAGCGACAACTGCAAATTTAGTACTTCAGGTCTGACCTGTGTTGTGCCGGAGTGGCCGCACAAGTGCCAATCGGTCGAGGCAGTTGCGCAGACGCAGAAACAATCGCAACAAAAAACCGCTGTTAAGGAAGCAAGAAACAACTTAGAAAAGTACAAAAATAAAGAATCATGCACGTTTAAAACAAAATTTAACGTTAAATTGTCAGTTTGAATAATTATTTTCTTTTTTTAGAAGGTGCGTGCGGTGGCCGCGGTGGCGCCACCGTACGCACGATCCAAAGCAGGGGGGGGGGGTCAGGTGCGGGCCGATTTTTGAAGCGGAGTTTCGCAACTAGCTACATCGAAGAGCTCTGCCTAGGGAGAGCTCCCGGCTCCAGACCTGTCGATCAGTTTCTGCTAGTCCTCCAGGAGCGTGCTGGAGAGTGTTTCGTACCACGTTCCTTGAGAGTCGAAGGTGTCTTGTTCTGTGTATGTCTAATGATAGGGAAATGCATATACTGGGGAAGAGGTTGAGGTTCTCTTTGTATTTCTAGCACTCTCCGCTGTATTCGTGTGGGAACATTAAAGGCAGTTTGATTTATGCGAAAAGTGTTAGTAGACGAGTATTCATCAGCCTTTCGCATGCGCGGAAAGGCTTAAGTATACTGGCCGACTAGAGTATAGCGAAAGAGGGATTGCGGTGTGAAATGGAGCAGAAGATTATCATCAGTTTCGATAGCGTGAAAGTTAGAGAGAGTGTTGAAAAAGTACCTATATTTAGGCGTCGGCTTTGAACGTATTTCGTGCTGCGGTGCATTCACTGGAATACCAATGCACCCCTAATTTTCTACTTTTCTCCATCTGACACAAGAAATGACCGGGTGACCCTGTGGTGGACCAAGATGCTGAAACTTTCCGGGGTGCATTCTTGTCACGACGCAAGAGTTTATTATTGTGGATTCATGACAATTATTCCCCTGAGCGAGTGACTTGCTTATAGCAGGAGTTATCGTCACTGGTGATGATTGTACGTGCTGTCATAAAGGTATTCCCGTTACATTAATTCCTATGTGGCTACGATGTCAACATACCCACCGGCAATTCTCACGTACACCCCCGAGGGAATTCACCAATAACGATGACAGCTGCCGCCTAAGGCACAAGCACCTATTTACAAATTTCAAATTGGCTGCGATATCAACAGACGCTGCCGTGATTACACACGCCCATTCGGTTTTATAGGCCAGTCATGTTCCGTTATAAGATCCCATCCAAGTTACCAATTTTCATTGGCGGCAATATAAATATATTGTTGTCACGTGGATGTCGCGGCCGCGTAAGAGAAATGATCCAGGGACAGTGGTTGGTTAGTTTAACGAAGCGCACATGTATTCCACACGTGAGAAACCACAAAGAAAACCACCAAAAATAAAGACAAATCACACTAAGCCGTAACAACGGTGTAAGAAATAGTTCAGGTGATGACACTCTGCTGTCCCGTCGGCAGCCGGCGTGACTACATCGCGTTCGGAGCTAGTGGTGGCGCCGATGGCGGAATGGTAGATGACACGGCGGAGTGGGGCCCAACTAAGCGGCCAGCTCGGCCCGGCGCAAGGAACGATTGGTGGTTTGTAGCGCCGTCATGCTGTGGCTGGTGTTAGCAGCGTGATGTGGTAAACTGCTCTTGTAACATGTAACGGCCTCGGTTGCCGTGCGATACATTGGTGGTGAAAGTGTTCCGAGGTAGGTAGTAGCCACAACGTATCTTAGAGGGCGTCTCAACAAGCTTTAATGTGATTTGGCATGGGCCCAAAGGAGGCAGTACTACACACACCGGTATGCAAAAGTCTCTATAGGTCGGCTGAGTCCACGGTGCAGAAGGTTCGATAGCAGAGATTTTTTGGAAGGATTCGTCAAACAACCACCGCAATGTCAGCAACGCGCTGATACCCACGCTGGCGAAAATTGTCGTTTGGAAGGCGGCCATAGTTTGGTGTAATGTGCTGAGTCTTGAGTGCCACAAATGTGTGGAAGTGGTGTACCACGTCAGCTGCAGGGGCCAGATTTTCTTTTGCGATCGGGAAATTGTGCACATATTCAGCGATGCGATGCCTTTGAGCAGGCGTCCAGCTTTGTCCTCGTGTAACAATTCGGAATAAACAGTTCAGCACAGTTCTTTAAGTTATTCCTAGCACGAATGTGAGCTCGTTGTTCAGCCTTTTTGTCGTAGTAATCGAGTCGACGAATCGCTTTTTTCATCAACCAACTGATCCCAGGTAACAAATACGCCTCTGTGGTTCTCCAACCACAGGACTGCAGTGCCAGCAACGAAAAAATATGGCTCACTGCTTCACCTGAGCTCAGTACATAGTTACATTTCCCCAATCGCTGGTAGTGCCTCCGCCACACCGTGACATCTTCGCCGGCGTTACTTAAACATTTCCGCTGCTCGGGCTGGTGAGGCCAGATGCAGGTGACTATGATGCAGTGGCCGGCTCCATCTAAGATTCTATTTTCTGGATGATCTATAGAAATTACGAAGCCATGGCGGCGGGCTCGGGGAGGAGTCTAGCGATATGCCTGTTCCGTCCAGGCTCGTGTAGGCCACAATCATAGATCAGCGTTCGCCGAAGATACACGAGATGCTACTGCTGTAACTGATGGGATAATTTTATTCGCAGTTACTGGGAAGGCCGGGCATGAAGGTCGTCAGTTTTAATTTACAGGCACCCCAAAACCGCGCACTCCTATTTCTTCTACAACTACCAGTCACTGTACTTGCGTGTTTTCATTTCGTCTTTACTTCTAGAATACGGGGAAGATTTGCGCACCGGTAACATTTCGCCAAGCCTCCGCCACTTCATAGCAACTACGTAACTATATCCCTTCAGGGTACCCTCAACAGCATACAAAGCCTCGTTAATGGGTTTGCATTCACAACTAATAGGTTGTTAAGAGTCCTCAGAGTGTTGTTTACTTTCAAAGGCAGTACTACTGTATACAGTTGAGAGTTTCACACTCAGTAACGCAAAAAAATGCTCAAAGTGTAATGTACCTGTAAGATTTAGTTCTCTCATACTCCTTGGAAAACGTTTAACGTGGTTTCCGAACGGGCTCTAAGTTGCGGAAAACTCGCATTTACTAATTTTTAAGATATCTAGTCAGCCTAGAAGAACAAAAGTCAAAAAGTTTCAGAGCCGATCACCCTGGTGGTAAAACACTAATCAAAAGGTGAAAGACAACTCACTCGAAAAACAGGGCTGAAATGCTGGTGCTTTCTAGAGAGTCAATAACTTGGGCCGCCTAATATGAGAATATGTGCACCCAAATATGGAATCTTTCCGTTTACAACACACTTTAAATATTTTTGGAGCAATTTTCTCACCGGCAGTGCATTCAATTTTTTATTCAAAAGACCCCACATTTAGCCCTTCCAGTTAGAGGACTCAATTAGTTGCTGAACGTACCGAAGTCATTAGAAGCGTAGTTTTTGTACTCGAGGGGTCTATGTTCCATTCGCAAGAGGTTTGGTGCTGGTAGCACTGTGAAAAGAAGCAAAGGAAGATCTGCATCGTAAAGCCTGTTTGTATACTGGTTCTTTTCAGGTGTAAGAGATTTAACAAGCATAAACCCGAACACTTGCCTTGGAGAGCTGGGCATGGATTCTCTCGTAGGAGTGGAGCTAAAACAAACCATTGAGCGAGACTACGACATTGTGCTCTCTATGCAGCAGGTTCGTGAGCTTACCCTTAAGCGTCTACAGGAGATCAGCGACAGTGGAGTAGTGTCTACAGCATCAAAGAAAACTGCGGGCTTGAAAACCGAAGGTAAGCTTGCCGACTCGAAGGCGGACTCAATGGGGTTTCAGACACCACACTACTATCACATTCATGATTAACAACGTAGTCAGCCTTTCACAGCATTGATTTATATGCAGGTTAAGGATCCGTGTTAAGAAGCAAGTACATGATTTCGCTAGCACAAGTGCGAGGCCGGATGCGGTCAGTAGTAATAGTAGAAAACTTTATTTCGCAGATAAATGGGGGTGGTTCTTCAGTCCAGGAGCCCAAGCGATGATTTGCTGGTCTCTATCAAAGAGACCACTAGTTGTTGGTCGCCCAGTTGGTCAACGTTCTACTGCTTAGGAGCAATAATGGATCACATTGACTTGGTATCCTATTTTTATGGTATCTCAGTTAGGCAGTGGTTTAGAAAATTTAGCGATAAAATCTGCCTACTAACCGTTATATAATTACGATATCTCAAGAATGCACGCCATTGCAATGAATTTCTGTTGCTTTATCGTCTTTTACGTGGTTACGCGATACATGCCTGGGTATCTGGGCACATTGCCTGTTTAATATTGGGACAGACGACATGACAGACATGGCGATAGGACAGACGACATGAACGATGAGACATTCGAAACGTTTTATTTACAGCTTATTTACATTTCTGTGAAGCTGCGCGCACCCAAATAGCTTCTTCGTCGTCGGAGGCTGGGATGACAAAGCCACGCTGCATTGTCCTCTTCATCGTCTTCTCGTAACGTGGCCCCCCTGTTGAAAGCGACCGTCACGTCGACACCGCTGTAGTAGATGTGGTGAGGACGAAAGATGAGATGACAATGTACAGTGAAGTCCTTGCCGCAACATAGGACGCACCGACGAAACGTCTGCGGTAGCCGGAACCACGTCAGACTACTGGGCTGGGACGCGGTATCTTCTGTTGGTCACGCTTTCTCTCGTCTAGTCACGGCAGGTCTGGAGGCTGGTCACGGCTGGGGACACGAGGGGGGGGGGGACGTGGTCAAGTTCAGGTCGCGTAAGGGCTGGGGCTGTCCGGCGCTGCCCGCTTACCCTCGATGAGTGCGCGTGTGCCGGGACACTGCGAATCGATGACCACGGTGTTGCGATGAATCGACCCGCGACACTCCACCAAATGTTTAGTGACTGCAGCGGCAGACGACATGAACGACGAGATAGTCGAACGATGTGTTTACAGCCTATTTACATGGCGGCCAAGTTGCGCGCACCCAAATAGCTTCTTTGCCGTCGGAGGCTGGTATGACAATGATGATGATGATCATGTCCTCAAATTTTTTTGGCACGTACCCCAAGGGGGGATTGGCCAGGGCTAAACGGTTAAAAACGTGGGGACTTCAAATACTATTTCCGGAAAACGGCTGTAAAAGGAAACTTAGTTGTGAATGAAACCCGAATGCAAACCCACCCTCCATTCTCTTCTTCATCGTCTTCTCGTAACAATATCAATATATTTGAACTCTGGACACTGGGCGAGTTTCTCCGTTGCTGAAATTAAGGCAGCAGCGTACACGCACACCAGCAACACCACTCCGTGTCGATTTAAAAATCCCCATAAAACATACAACAGCGAACCTCGATCATGCTGTCTTGGAAGATATCCTAAACATCGTCAATCAGGGCTTCATGGTGGGTTTGTAGCGCCACCATCATTATCTTCTTAGGCGCCACCATCATCATCACCAGATTGTCCAGCTGGCACGGAACACACACACTCGGCACCCGGCACACCTTGGGAACGGCACCGGTGTTCTACGCGCCTCGTCGTGTTCATGGCACAGCCAACGCAACCACAATAAACGTGGGCTTGGCCGCACCACCTCATCGGCCGCCTACAATTTGGTGACTCGACAAGCGGCTTCGCCATGGCTTCGAACGCTGCTTCCCCAGACACAACGCGGACGACGGCACTCGAAGAACGTTCCCCGCCCTACCCGACCTTCCCTTGCTGATTCCGTTTGACGCCATCTCAAACCACGCTGCATGGTTCGTCATCTTGGAGAGCCATTTTTACGTAAATGACATCTGCTCCCCGGAAATCAGGTACCTCTTGACACTACAGAAGCTACCTGCTGACCTCATTGAGCAGATCCAGCTGCCGACCCCAGGCCCCAGTGCGTATGACAACTTAAAAGACACTGTCCTCAACCACTACGGCATGAAAACCCGGCAGACGACAATCCCGACAGAACCTGGTGCCGTTACCACCATCAGTCCTCCTCCGACACCGCCCTCGGCCCATGTACCCAAACCCTCACTAGGTGACGGTCTGCGATCATGGGCGCGTATCTCGAGCTCCCAGCCGCACCTTCCACGAGAGGACTGGAGGCCAACGACATCACGGGCGCCCACCAACCACCGCCTGCTTTGTCCACTACTACCACACCACAAGAAGGCGCCGGTGATCCGCAGAGCACCAAGGCGGCAACCTCCCTGCCTCCACGGTTGACACCACCCCCATCTAAGCCAACTGTGAGCCCTTCCCTGGCACCACTCCACAACGTGTGCTCCGCAACGCAGCCACCTGAATGGCATACACGACAGGTACAGTGCGCCACCGACGAGACTCCCATCGACGCACCAACCATCTGCGTCGTGACATTACGTGTTCCGTCTTGGTGGATGCGCAGGAGCAGCGTGACTCCTCCAAGGAAGCACCTGGGCTAGTAGGCTCTCAACGAGCAAAGATGGACACCCTCCAACTACCTGTGACCAAAACGTTGACGGGGCAGGCAGACCAGAACAAAGAAGACCGCAGTCGGCCTCCGAACCACCCACCACGTACACTCTTGCCTGTTGTTTCGCTTGCGGAAGCCGCGTCTTCTGCTTCGAGCCGTCAACGCCGCATTAGACCACACAAACGTCATGCACCTTGCGACCGACTTGTCGCTCCCCGTCAACTCGCTCCTTCATGACAGTGCGGGAGTCAGAAGATCAGCGGAGACAACTTTCTAAATGCGGAGCATTTCAGTAACTCACGATGTCACCCGCGTTGGCGTCCGTAGTCCGCACCGTCGTTGTCCCTACTATATAAAAAAGAAAATACTATCCGGCGCCAGGGTTCGATCCCTCGACCCTGCGGGCGGAACGCATGTGCATGGTGCTCTACCCACATGCGCCACAAAGCCGACACATAATGGGACGCTACTAACGCGCCTTATATCGTTGACTCATTCAAATTACTGCTGACGAGCGCTCTCTCGTCAGCAGTTGCCACAAGTGCAACAACATTAACGTAAAGCACAACTACTTAACGTCGTGCGCCCCTGGAAATTCTCTGCATTTGATCGTGCCCCTCGCGAGCGGGATGTTGATAGTTTCCGCCCGCTCCTCTTGGTGTCGCTACGCTTCAAACTACAATAGGGAGCTGGCCGGGGTTTCGTTGATCTGCGTGCGTTCGACGTGGTGGTTTGGTGGTCGTGGCGAGTTCAGTCTGCTCTTGTGAATCCGTTGCTGGTGCGCGTTTAGTTTTTTTTAATCCTCTCATTTCGCCTTCAGACCTACCCCCTGAACATGGGCAGACGGCAATTTAAACCCGTAACATCCCTTTTTTAAAAAAAGCAATTGCGTTACTCTAAGAAAACCAAGTGCATAATGCTTCGAGCACAGTGAAGTATCTGCCAGTAATTTTTTCGTTAACTAGATCTAATTAATTAAATGTAATTAATTATCTAACTCAAGAAGTACTTTTCCTAATCATTAAAGTGTCAATGAGGCACCCACCAGGTGCATCTAACTGTGGTTTTTTCAGCGCGAACTAATTGCGCACATTTATTTAGACCGATAAAGAAACTCTGCGAAATATGAAAAATACCACGTGACGGTGCTCCCGCCCACATCTAAAGCAACGCCCTCGAACAGGCTCCCCCAAGTTTCCAAGATGAAATAATGGAAAGAAATAAGAATCACCCCCGAGTTTTTGCCCGCCCTCTTCGACAGCAACGCGTTCGAGTTCCCAGAGCATTCACCACCCTTCTGGGTGCCTCATGGGCCTTCGCACATAAGCAACGTCGCTTCGAGCTATCACGACGGTCAATGGCCCATGGTTCGCTCATCCGTAGACGAACGCGGCGGCGACTGCGTCACTCCCTCCGCACATGCTGCCGTGGTCTGTGGAACAACAGAGCTGGCAGCAGAACGGAGCCGCCCCATACCCGCAAGCCATCTGCAACCGTTTGTCTGGACCACCTTGTAGCCCGGAGAGTGCACTCGAGCTTTGTGGGACATCACTCTCTCCTCTGGGCACTGCTAGCAGTTTCCGCCCCGCAGGACGCTCGTTTCCGCCTACGGCCTCTGCGCCACTCCCAGGCAAGGCCCCCCGAGGGAAATTCACACACCGGACGCTACCTCGCCGACGACCAGGACCGTACCGTTAGTCGACCCCAGCCACTCGACCACGCCTGCCCACGGACTCTCCCTGACAACGGACAAATTGTACATACCTGTACATAGTGCATGTGTCATTTAAATTTCTCACTTTATCGCGCTTCACGCTGGGGGGGGGGGGAGCCCTGTAGCGCCACCATCATCATCTTCTTAAGCGCCACCATCATCATCACCAGATTGTCCAGCTGGCACGGAACACACTCGGCACCCGGCACACCTCGGGAACGGCACCCGCGTTCTACGCGCCTCGTCGTGTTCATGGCACAGCCAACGCAACCACAATAAACGTGGGCTCGGCCGCACCGCCTCATCGGCCGCCTACAGGTTCCTGGCCCCCGCTGCTGGAACCCGTGGGTGTCACTGTCATTCCCATATCCGGCAAACCCTTACAACCCAAGCACATAAGGCCTATCTCTGTAGCTTCATGTGTCGGTAAACTGTTCAAAACATGGTCCACAACAAGCTCTCGCACCACATTAAGGACAACGACTACTTTTATGACCCGCTGTACTGTTGCCGCCCTCACCTATCAGAGATACTACTACACCTTAAAGAGGAAGCACTGGACAATCCGAAAAACCAAAGCAAGCGGTCTATCTTGTTCCTCGAGATTAATGGGACCATTCACAACGTTTCGCACAAATTCCGTGTTCAAGGCCTAACATATACTAACTGTGCTAAGCGCACATACAAATACTTTGTCTCACTCCTCAACCAGCGAAAGGCAACAGTGGGCATCGGACGCCTTAGATCCGACACGTCCTGAACCATACCAAAGGGCACACCGCAGGAGTAAATAGTATCTTCACTGCTCTTCAACATCAGCATAAAGCACTTACCCCGATTAAATGTCATCCTTAACCTACACCATGCTATATACACGGACGACCTAACTCTGTGGGTCTCCACTGGATCTCCGGGCGACCAACAAGACTCCCTTCAAGCAGCCATCCGGGTGACCCAACAATAGCTGCAAGCCCGAGGACTCGAGTGCGCCCCCGAAAAATCTATTTTAACACTGTGCAAAAGGAGTTCTAAGAAACGTGCAGATCACATAGCAGATCCGGAACTTTGCAATTATGACGGACTCGTTCCCATTATACCACACCTACGCACCACAGGCCTCAGCATATCAGAAGATGGCTCAGGTGCTCAAACGATCCTTTCCTTGCAACGAACTTACAAAAACTCATGCACCTCATTCGCAGTCTCCATGAACGATTGGTGCTACAAGAAACTGCCAGCCTGCGTATAATTCGCGTCATCCCCACTGGCCGGGTTTCGGACGGTACACTGTACTTTCCTTGAAACCCGCGGAGAAGGAAGAAATAAACATGGCCATACGTCAAGCCTCCAAGGCCGCGCTTAGACTACCTCCAAAAACCCCCACAGAGGAGCGTCTACAGCTCGGCGTCCATAATACACGGGAGCACCTGGAGGAGAGCTCATAACATCTCCCAATTCTCGCGGCTCAATCTCACGCCAGCCGGCCTGGCTACACTTATCCGGCTCGGCTACGAGCCTCCCCAAATGAACAGAAGCAACACACCCCTCTAGCTATCCCACACTCCATCAAAGTCGCACCATCTCTACAAATATGCACCCCTCCTAGAACAAGGCACAATCAGGATCCCGCATACCAGCCCTTAGAAAATCGCCTTCTAAACTCCCTCTTGGTACACCGAAGAGGGTACCCCCAACAACCTGCCCATGCCGTGAGCGTCACCGACTTCAACAGTGCGGAACTGACGGGTGCTACAGTTCCCACTATACCTATTGAAGCAGCAGAACTTGCATCGCTTTGCCGCCACGCCACGACAGGAAACGTTACCCTACTGTAACGACCCACTCCCTAGCCGCATACCCCAGCTTCCTGCTAGGTCCCATATGACCCGCGGCCCACAAATCCTGCAAAGTGTGCGCCATTTCTGGAAATACGCATCATTTCGACCCCCGCACACGAGTCCTTCCAGGGAAATGAGGCGGAACACGCAGCTGCCCTCGTTCATACCCACCGGGGTGGTTTTCTAGAAGTCGAAGACACGCAGCCCCTTCCACTCCCAAGCCTATTCCTCTTTCATCGTTAGAGAAATTCCAGCGCAGTACCGTCGTGAACGATGACAGTTCCTGCCACCCCATCCCCACCTATCCAGCGCCGAGGCGACTGCTCTGTCGCCGACTTTAGTCGAATCCATATCCCCACTGCACTCTCCTTCATTCATACCCCCCTCTACTACGCTACCTGTAATTTTTGCCGCCAACCTGCAACTGTGCACCACATGGTATGGGAGTGTCAGAAAACCCCACCCCTCACGGCCAATCCTCACCAAAGATAAGACGATTTGGCGAGCCAGCTGGCCATCAACGACCTCGCAATCCAGCGTAGCCTCGTGGAGAGGGCTAGGACAGCCAGCGCTAGAATATATTATAATAAATTCTTCATTGTATCACCGGTTAGTGCCGATATCGAAGTGTTTTCTGCTGGTAAACGTAACCCATACTAATATGTACATTGCTGTTTTACTAATTTTCCCCCAAACAGCAACCTAATGAAAATAATAAGGATTTGGGGACGAGTACGTGTTTTTATGTATGTCTCAATATGTTTGCAGACCTTTGATATGTCCACTTCGTTCTTGGTTACAAATTCTAACCGTAGAACTGTTTAACCCCTAGAATTGTGTCCTAGCAAACACATAAAGGGATGAGTGGGATTTTCAAAGTACACCGCTCATGATGTGCTGTTCCATTCAATTTTCGTGCCTCCACATAGGTGACGCGCTAGTTGTTGAGAATTCTTGTAACCACACGCCCCCAATACGGCCCAATGTTACCTAAACCTACAAAAGAAATGCAGGGTACACTGACTGATTGACTGACTGGCTCACTAATTCATCAGCGCCCGGACGAAACTGCTAGACCTAGAGAACTGACAGTCAGGCAGCACATGGCATAGGGGCTCACCAAGATAGGATTTCTAAAAATGCACGCCTAACCGAGTAAAGAAAGGAAATACAGGTTGTGTAAATTCGGGATTATTTCACTCACCCTTCGAGGTAACAAAGTAATTCTTGCTGATATATCTCGTCCGTAAGAATATCTAAAAATAGCGGAATTATAGCCATACGAATGACAAAAATATGAATTATACCTTTTGGTATAATATATTCGTCATTGCATAAAAAACTATTTCATTGTTAAACTCACCTAACTTGCGCTCATTAGGCACTTTTACGCAGAATGTGTGTACGAAAATCAACGTAATCCAGACAGCTTATTTTACGTTTTCTTGTCTTCCAGCGAATGCGCAAAGGACTGAAAATCAAGGGCCATCATACCAGGACCTCCTGCAGATGTTCCTTCCAAACGAAACCCTGGTAGAAATGAATGGCCTGGTGGGTGACCCTGTGTTCATCGTGCATCCTATACAAGGTCACATCGGTACCTTGGTGGAGATGGCGAGCCACTTATCTGTGCGTGCCGTGGGAGTGCAGCGGACGACCAACATTAACTTCAGCTCTATCGAAGAAATGGCAGCCACATATGTGCAGGTATGGGGCCTCAAAGTCTTCTTGATAGAAAAAATAACTTATTTGCTAAACGTTTCATATTTTTCCGCATTAAAAAGGCCCAAATGCAATAAAAACGACTATTCAGGTTCCTTTCGTGGCGCAGAGTTTTACTGTTGTGAAACATAAAAACGAATCTGGTTGTCAAGCCGATCTATAAGGCATTCAGGGGGAAATTTGGCGCGCTTCTTATTTCCGAGAAATTCGAGCATTGGGGTAATTTTCAAAGAACAATAATGAGGAAACCTTCCTTATTTATTGCAAACGCAAGCAGACCGGAATGCTGTCAAACCGCCTTTTCAGACATACGTCATCCGTGAAAATATAAAAGCGCTGAGAGTGCCTGAGTCAGGAAGATCTGAACGGCACGAGTCCGGCGACAAGTCAAAATACCGATGTCATAACTAGGTGCAGGAGAAGCGGTGTTTTCACGCCCATGATTCGCCGAAAAAGTCCGTAACTCTAGCACACAACAGCTGACGCTAGGGCAACGTTTAAGGAGACGGCTGAATTTTACGTTTCAGTAAGTTCCATTAACCGGAAAGGAAGCAGCAGTTCTCACAAATCATCAGCATCAACAGACTAGATAGGTCCACTGCAGGACAAATGCCTGCCACATTGACCTCCTACCGCTCCTATCCTGTGCTCTTCGAGTGCATACTTTACCCCAAATTTCCTTATTTCGTCGCTACAACGAGTTAATAGTCTTCCCCTCCTTCTATTCCCTGGTACGGGTATCCACTCTGTTACCGTGGTCGTCCATTGGTTGTCATTTCTCCTATTGGCAACGTCTTTTGGCACGCAGCCTGGTCGATGTTTCCTTTTTGCTGGTATGGCGTCGAAACGCTGGAAAAGTGCAAGTGTTTTCCAGGGGCTGAGGAATGAGAAGCAGTGGCCCTCTCGTGGCTCTCTTCTCTAGCAAAGAGTAGGACTTTCATGGAGGGTAGGGCCATTTTATTGCGGCTCACATAGGTGGAAACAGGGCGGAGAGGAACGAATAGTATTGTGAAGAAATAGTTTTCTTAATTTTTCTCTCTGGTCAGTATGAAGAAGGGTTTTTACGATGGAAATGCAATAACAAAACGTCGTTTACTTCGGGATTGCAGCCTCAGTTTATGAAAGGAAAAGCATGCAAATTTCTGTGTTTTTCACCCCACATATCGCCTCTATAAGCCACGTGTTGGCTTTTACCAGAAAATCTGAAACTTCAATCCTGCTGCGAGGGCATGGCATAAAAACGGTTGCAAACGATTGAAGGTCATCTCGGACGCGTTTCTTTGGATCAAGCTGCTCCCCCCGCTGGCACCAGGCTCCTCAAACTCGGGCACACTGCCTTACGGGCACAACCGAAGATTGCCGCTGTGGGCATTGGCGCTATGGTTCCTGATATCCACAACTACCCGTTCCACTTTTTCTCTCCACTTTTTCTCTCGTCTTGAGTTCTTTTCTTCTTTTTTGATTTAACAGCCACCTCCGCGGGGGCAGTTCAAGTGAAATAAACGCATGAAACAACAGCAACTCGGGCCCACCAATATAAACGATACTGGCGAAGCGTAGCTTGCTATGTTTGGGGCAAGTTGAGGCAGGAGGAATCAAATTAGGGGGTGATGATACTGAGCCTTTTTTACAAGGTACGACATTATACTAGTAGGCTAACCAAGAGAGAGATGTATAAACGTTTATTGAAATGTATTCGCCCTTTGTAAAAGACTTCCTTAGTCTACGAAGCCTCGGTCCTTTTATGGGCTAGCGAGCCCTGTCAAGAGGCGGTCTCTTAGCCTCAGCGTCCGGGCTAATTGCGACTCATGCGGCATATTCTCCCCTGGTGAGCCTGGGGAAACATTACTGCGTTGTTGTTGCCCTAGCAACGCCACCGCCATGTTGGCCTTGAAGGCGTTATAATTGCCATGGCAACAATGCGAGGGCGCGCAGCTTGCGTGGGGGAAAGGTAATGCTCTCCCCTCTCATGCCGGTTGGATTCCTTCCCCCCTCCCCGTGTCCCCCCCATTCCCACCCGGCAACCGCCGCCGCCGCCCCGCTGCCTCCAACGGGCAAGCCTGCCCCGACGGCACGAAGCCACGCCGCTTGAGCAGTAACGACGCCAGCTCGAATATCACTTGAACACTTTATTCGCGTTACGTGCGCGAACGCGACGTGCGGCGAGAAACACCGATGACCAATACAACACAGACAAGGTTGTCTGTCTTCAAGCACAGCACACGCACGACACAAGTCCTATCCTTCAGCTCAGCTTCACGTACGGCATACGAACGACGTTCTCACCTTTTGCTAACAGCACTCAAAGAGTCTTCGCGTTACGATTCATCCTGGTGTTCTTGGCGTCCCTTTTGCAGCACCGTAATGTCCGAGGGAGCACATACGAGAAATCGCCCACTACATGAGACGCGCGTCGGACGCGTCGGCCTCGCTGCTCGCCGTGCGGAAGCAGCAACTGCGGTGACCGTTATCGCGCATGCGCGCCCCCAGTCACGCCGGAGAGATGCGGAAAGAAAAAAAATGGGAGGAGGAGTGTTTCCCCAGCGCCACTGCCTCTAGGCGCGCAATAATAGAACCGAAACTAGAAAGTCAGTCATGCCGACGCTGTCACCTCTCTTGCGAATCAGCCATCCCACCACTGCCACCACTGTTGCGACTGGCCAACCGAGCTCCGTCACCTGAGTAGCGACGTTGCCTTGCTCCGTCGGCTATCGACGCGCGGCAGAGCAGAGCGATGAAGTTCTCGAGTCGACGAAAAGTTGAAGCAACATTTGTATACAGTAGGTAGAAAGGTAACAAAGACGGTACATTGCTCTCACAAAGGCGACAGCACTTCTACACTCGGTTCCTCCGAAAAGTGCCGCCGATAATGCCTTCTGGCGGGTACTTGCACCCCCTGAAGTCCGTTGCAGCCGCGAGCAGTTTGAATCGGTCCAATCAGGACGCTCGCTGGCAGAACTTTGAAATCCGACAAATAAAGGCGAAGCGGTTGCGTCAGCCGAGCCGCCCCGCGGGGAAAGCGAAGGCGATGCCGTCGCCGTCTCAGCGAAGCCGCCTTCAGGCAAGTAGCCGCATGTCGGGTGCCGGTCGTTCGCCCGATGCATGATTCGGCCGAGCCGCCACGACGAGAAAAGGAGAGGCCACTCTGCGGCGATGCAAGTTGGGCCTGTCGGCCGCGGGCGCGTTGGTCTGGTTTGGTCGAGGAGTGAATCGGCCCCGCTGTCGGCGGGTCTCCCCGTGCAATGAATTTGGGCCGGGCTCTCTGGCACAGCAGCACCCCCGCCGCTAGACAATGCGCCACTATGACGAGCTGCCTCCACGTGGCTCGGATGCCGCGCGCTCGTTCGCCAGGCTCATTCAGCTTCACCTCCAGTGCTCCAGGATAAGGGCGGCTCCACCCCACTCCTCTCCACGAACAGGTACCACCTGCCAGGTCCGGATCACAGGTACATCACCGTGCTGCCCAGGTGTCTCGACCAGCTTCGCACGGCTCTTCCTGTCTCGTTTCTCGGCAGTGGTCGCTCATCTTTCTGCAGCATGCAAAGAGCCGACCAGCAACAGGCAACACCCAGCACAACCAAGCACCCTCTATCCTCCGTCAGAATACCAGGCTCCAAACAACGTGATAAAATATCCTTGCTAAGTGTCTATCTCGAATTCAGACTCTTTTCATCAAGAGACTCATGCGGGACGCAAGACTGTTAAAATAAGAACTCAAATTTTGCGTCAAAGATAACACGTGATATGAAATTACCATAACTAAGATTGATTACCTGAAATCATGCCGTGCTGAAATAATAAACTGAGTCAGCAAATGAGGGCAATAATTTTGCTCCCATATACCTGTTAGGCAAGAGCTGTTCACGACGAGACGAAACGAAAGACACGGGGAGGACGAAGGCAGCATTACTTAGAACGCACGGCCTAGTGCGTCTGCGTTAGCGTTCAACTTTCCTTTCTTGTAGAGAACAAGATTGTGCTGATGGAGTATCATTATCCACCAAAGCAAACGACCGCTTTTAGTCGACATGCTTATTTAGCCAGGTTAGCGGGCAATGATCAGTTTCTACAACAAACTGGGAACCGGCTACATAGCACGCCAACTTCTGCTCTGCCCACACGACGCAGCCACATTCCTTTTCGGATGCACTGTGCGCCTCTTCCCTGTAAGTTATCTTGCGGCTTAAATAGAAAACTGGTCGTTTCCCGCCGACCGGATCCCCTTGGCACAGTACAGCTCCCATGCCAGGATCGCCATCGCACTGATCACGAAACCCTTTGGAAAGTCGGCGGGTCTTAGACCTGGCTTCTCGCTCAGGGCTCGTTTCAACGTTTGAAACGCGTCCTCCTTTTTTGTGTCCCATTCTACCTTTACTGTCTTCGTCTTTCTAAGAGTGTCAGTCACTTAAAGGACTAGCAAGTAAGGAGTAATCTGGCTCTCGGTCACCAAAGACTCCCGCATACGTTGGTTTCACGTGCCCGCGTCCCTCAGCTCGGTGGAGCTTCCCATGCTGGTTATCCAACGTTCGCGACTAGAAGTTTTGGGAGCGCTAAAAACCCGCAACGGTGTGTGCGCTACGGAAACTGAATCTGATTTTTCGCTTGATTCCGGTCCTGTTGAATCCCGCAAAGAAACTGGCCTCCCCCACGCTCTATGTATGGCCCATAACTCCGAACGCTACGATAACGGACCCATGCCCCGCTGAAGGCAGCCAAAGCCCTTTCAGTACTGCCACATTAACGACATTATAGTTCCTTCGCTGCTCCCCGAGAGTGCAATCAAACACCCGGTATCCCTCCAACTCAAGTAAGGAAGAATTACGACCGCTCGCCATTTGGGCGGGACATCGTGGGAATTAAAGCTGGCCTCGGCTTCCGCAAACCAACCAATCACTATCGAAACTTGGGAGGTCAAGGCTACGAGAAACCCCTTTAACATACCCATCTTGTATCAAATCTTCCGTCCTTATCATGCACCCCGATGCTCGCGGCACAATCGGTGAAGCGGTGGCTTTGTCAGCGCTCCTGAAACGTTTACGCCTTCAACATTGCGCGGCTAACCCTGCCTCAGCGATCTTCAATTTCACCGGCAGTAGTGCCAACCCGTCGGAGAACGACGCTGGTTATCATTTCCGAACGCTTGCTCTCACGACAGCGCTCACACCCAACTCCATCTCCTCGTCATGACATCTGTGGTTCCTGTCCGATCTCACGGCTGGGTAACAATTACTCGGTAGAATTCTGAGCTGAAGACGACGAGCTGAAGACCATTTTGAGCTGAAGACCACGAATGAGACCAGACACTGACCGGCATCGCTTAATGCTCGTGGTGATGTCTGGCCGCCACAGATGAGGAATTCATTCCCTCGCTGCTCCGCCAGGTTTCCCGATGAGCAAACTATACGGATGACCTGTCTTTCAACTCTGAGATTTCCATTGAGACACCTGCTCGGTGCTGGTCGAGGCACTTTCTCGGGCAGCAGGCTGCAAGGATGGCCCGGCCTTTTCTGTTTCGGCGTCCGCTGAGCGCTGGCGAAGTTGGCTTCTCGTCTAGCCGCCTAGATATTCATCCTGCCGCTGCTCCTTCCGATCTCTGGTTGAGCAGGCTGTCAAGAATACCACGCTTTCTCTGCTGAGACTCCCGCTGAGCGCTCGTCAGCTGATTTCTAGCCGACAGGTCGCTGCTCCTGTCGGTATCCTTTCTGTAGGCTGTAGAGAAGACATCGCTATCTGCGTCCGTCGATGGGCCCAGTGAGCGCTGAAAATATTCTCGTTCCTCCTGTACACTCGCTGATTGTCCTGCTTTATCGTTCAGTAGGATGCAGAGTTTAGCTCGCTCCTTCCGTTAACGCGTCCGCCGGACAGCTGAGTCCTCTTCGCACTTGGAGGTCCTGCCGACTGTGTCAGTTAAACTTCGATGTTCCGTACCCGGGGTATCTCCTCCAAGCCGCAGTAGCGTAAAGGGTCTGACTCCTGGATCTCCAGGAGAACGACTCAGCTAAGGCGAAACTGTACATTTATTTACGTTAAAAACGAGAAGCGCGCCCCTGGCATGCCGGAATTTGCCCAGAAAGCCGTCAAACAGCGGGAAGGTCCCTGTTGGCAGTCTTCTTTTGGGCGTGTTTCCAGTTTGTTTGATTCGCTCTTCACAAGTGTTGCGGAAGGGGCGCGTGGTCTCCAACTGCTCCCGCCGCTGCTCCTTGGTTCTGCCTCCTCGAACGCTCAGGCTATGGACTTTTCACCCGAACAGTACCCGTCACACAATCATTCCACCAGCTCGATGGTGGCGCTTCCTTTGTGTTTCTTCCTGGACGGTCGGTAGGTGTAGACGGTGCCGAACAAAAGTTGCTGTCAGGCTTATCATCGGCGTGAGCAGACGAGGCCACTGGGTTTCTTACCAAGAACGGCAGTTGTCTGCCACCGCCGTTGCCAGCGATATCCCTATACAGGGCGGCATTCGGTCCATTGTAGGATGCGCGTTCGAGGCACCTGCTTAAAAACTTCGTCTAGCTATCCGAAAGTAAACAAGAACTTCACCTTCCCTTCCTAAAGAAAGTTGGGAGAAAGATAAAAGGATAAAAGCTTTCGAACTTGGAAACTGCGTCAAGGGTGCTGCGAAACCTTTGCTGAAAGTGCGTCCAATCGATTGTCAAGCCTTCAAAGACCCAAATCGTACACAAAGTGCGAACCGATGCGACGATTTTTCCCGCACTACGTCAGCGCATCTGCGAACGATATAAATACATACCGATACGTCGCTTATTAGATAAAGGTATATTATTGGACTCCTTATTTATGTTTGATGCGTGTGCTGTCTTTTCTACACCCGTTCCTTTTTGGCGATTTATATATGACTGTTTTGACACAATAGGATACAGGCTTTACGAAGGCGCCGTGTGTGTAGAGATCTTATCAGCTTTTTGGTCGATCATCCGTTCTATGTAGAAATGCATTATTACATTGACTGGACGCCATCAGTCGCACTAAAAGCTATTTCGCTTGAAAACGGGTGTACATTTCTAGCAAAACTGTTTCGGTGGGATGAGGACCTTTCTGAAGACCAAATAAGGCTGGCTCCGATGTCTATTTCAAACATCGCCATCCAAAACGTACAGAATTAGAGATTTCTTAAAAAAACATGCACACTCACATAAACTAACACGAGGAAATGCGAGCGAAAGATTTTGGCAAAAATAAGTACAGATTTCAGAAAAGTACACGACAACACAGCTTTCTCCCAACACAGATAGCCTGCTCCTCCCACCACAGGTTGGCTCTGTAGGGAGAGAGTCAAGAGAGCCGACGCCATCAGAAGGGAGCCGCTGTGCATAAGGAAGAAAATTGAAAATCAACACTAGAGAAGCGTTCAAAAAGTCGCTGCAGTGACACACAAGTGTAATTGGGTAACGTCTTTCGGAAAAGTACCCACGTAGCGGCCGCAACCGCAGACCAAATTTTCAAGATAGTGTGCGTGTGTGTGTGTGTGTGTGTGTGTGTGTGTGTGTGTGTGTGTGTGTGTGTGTGTGTGTGTGTGTGTGTGTGTGTGTGTGTGTGTGTGTGTGTGTGTGTGTGTGTGTGTGTGTGTGTGTGTGTGTGTGTGTGTGCGCACGAACACACACACACACGCACACGTACACACACACACAGCCGGTCGATACCTGTTCTGACTACATGTATAACAGTAGGATTAATCCTCATATGTGTCCTCTTTATTCCTTTAGAAAATTCGTGAACTGCAGCCTTCAGGTCCGTACCATATTGCTGGATTCTCGTTCGGCGTCATTGTAGCCCACGAAATCGCCCTGCAGCTCCAGAATCTTGGAGCATCCGTGGGCAGCCTAACATTTCTGGATGGAACTCCGTGGATAGGAAAGAACAGGAAAACCCGGGAAGCTTCGGGGCTCGGAAGAAATACAGAGGAGGAGGACGACGTATTTTTCTGCGTTACACTTACGCAGTTCCTTCACGTCGACTACAATGAGGTACGTGACACTCAAGTACATTACAGCAAACGTTCTTCTCTTTCTTCTGGAGCAAACGTTCTTTTTTGGTTCCTATGCTGAAATGTATCACAGAACCTGTCAGTTGCAATGACAGGTTCGTTTATTGCATGGTTAAAGCAGCTGGATGCTACTGTCTGGCCTACCACTGCTTGTGCGTGAAAACGCTAAACGGCAACAACTGCACATTTAAGAAACGCGGTTCGATGTAGCAAACGCACCTTACATAAACCGGACTTGCAACTCACAAACAAGAAAAAAGAAGTACCATAGACACGTGATATCGCTACCTTAGTTTTATTTCTGCTTTTGCTGATGATTTTTGCCTTCAGCACACACAATAGCATGTACGATTCCGTAGTAACGGTATGTGTTGTGGATAATCCTAGAAGAGATACTTAAACGTCCACCTGACGTCACTGCAATCACTTGATGAATCCTAACTATAGGCTCCATTGTCGTTATTTCTGAGCACAGCTACAGCTCCGATTTCACTGTTTACCCCCGAAACAAAACAACGTCGGATGCTCAGTAAGTTCCAATAATACACATGCGATGGGTGGCAAGCTGTTTTACATGTTGTCGACACTTGGCAGTGCGAGAAGTAAGCCGTATTGGAGCCGAGGGGCAAAGGGTTCGCCAAAGGCCCAATTAAGCTCAAATTGGTAACCATATATGGGGGGCATTCCACTGATGCTTATTCCTCTGCAATTTCTTCCACCACAAAAGAAGTCGCTTTAGATTCAACATTGCTACTGAGCGACTTCAATTTTCTGACGCCTAGAAAAACTGCAGGTTCCTGCTTGTAGCATTTGCAACGTCCCGGAAGCCCACTCTGCGTACTTTGCGAGCAATACCTGTCCAAAGTAGGCATAACGATAATAATGTAAGCGTACCTTCTTGTCTGTGCACACCACAATCCTGAGTGCACTGCTGGAAGACTCCGTTCGAACGTGTACGAAATGGTAGATGCGCAAAGTTCTCTAAGCTTACTGACTACTATATTCGCCCCTTTGTGTTTATCTATACCTAAATCAATATATATGCAACCCTACCCAGACTGAAGGTACGCTTCATCGCTGCGTACCACAGCAGGGGCCAGTGTGTCGGTTGGGAAAATGTATGCCTTCCATATGACTGCTAGAAATTCGTCATTTTCAACAGGCATCCATTAGGTCATAAACATACATTAAAATGCAGCAATGAAACATACACAATAGTGATATTGATAAGTTTGGGTCGATCTTATTTTGTATAGGGGCTGGAAATCTTGATACCAAGAAAGAGGAGGTCACTCTGAGTATAGAAGTTGGCGCATAGTTTAGGATAGCAGTACTTCGATAGCACCACAAGCACAAAAGGGCGAGACTACGAAGTGACACAGATAAGACAGGTGCTAGTGCCCGTAGTGTCTGTCTCCCTTTGTACAGGCATTCTTCTGCGGTTCTTGTGATGTCGCAGCAAGCCACTCACAACGGTAACTTTCACCAGCCGTGTTGTGCAAGTGTGCGGAGTAACGGCAGACTGCTCACAGTCGCGTCTCGTGGGTGTTTGGTGGGAAAATTCTAGTTGCGGAAATTTTGCAGATTTTACGCTCAGAAGGTGTCACCACGTTTGTGATGCTCACCACAGCTAATGGCCCAGCAGTAATTTTGACCACCTGAGAACCACCTCCTGCGCTCAGAACGCGCGCAGAAATTGGTCGCTTTCAACACCAAAAGCAGCCCCTGCACTCGAACGCAAGTGTTTGGGGACTGCAGCACAATGCCCTTGCCACAGAACAACCGGGGTGGGGGGGTGTTTGGTGCATGTCGGTGCTCCTCCGCGTACCAGAGCCACCGGTGTGTAAACAGTGTCGAACGTTCTTGGCATTCATACCTGAAGGTCGAGTTTATCGCCTCCTGTGTGAACCAATTCCTGTAGTTAACTTTGCCGTCAAAAGAAATACACCACACCCTGCCAATCTCAGAATGAGGTAATTATCACCCCGCAAATTACTCCTAAAATTGGAGCACTGCCTATAGTTCCCCTTACGAGGCTATTTATTCTTCTTCAGCATAAACAGACCTGTACAGACAGCACCCGAAGACTGCTATTCGCCTAAACCTTCAGGAATCATTAATAAGGGGACTCACACTAATATCATAGACAGCTCGTAGAATTAATTTTAGGTCTAGTGCAAGGAGCTGGATCTCCGGCTGACTACACTTGGCTCAGTGAATGCTGTGCAATTCTCCTTGCATACCAAAATAACTATATACAATGTGCGAAATGTATGGCACCTTGTGGTCCGTGAAGGAGCTCAACAAGCGCATATCTCGATGTTTAAATGCAACATGGTCTGAATTTATTAATGTTTGACCGAGCAGATAAACAGCGCAAGCCAACCGGGAGTGACGGCGGTGCAGCCAGAGGGTTTTGAAATGCGAAGAATATTATTAAAAAGGACGACCAGTTTTTCACTTTCCTTTTTTGTCATTATTTTTTCGTCATCACTTTTTCGGGCGCTTTCTATTTCAGACAGGTAACCATTGCTTTCCGAAACAAACCTCATCAAAGATTTATAGCAGAACAGCAGTACATACCTTAGCTTATCAGTGTTACCGCAAATAAAGGAAAATTGACGTGATTTTTTGTATGGAGAAAAGATTATGTAACTGCAAAAAACTAGAATAGAATGTGCTGGTTTCAAGAGAGCACCGCTGGATGAACCGCTGGGGCTTGGCCCAAGATGCGTAGTTAACAACTCTAACAACAGAACGAGGCTGCGCAGTCCCTCTTGCAGAAGCTGCACTGCTGACGTCGCATTCTTCTAATAACTTGGGTCACTGCGGAGCCGCTGATATTTGCAAAACGCAATGAGCAGTTCCGCCCTCCTAGCTAAGCTTGAGTCGGCCATGTTGACTGACTCCTGTTTCCCGCGCATCCTCACTCCGGACGGCTTCAGTATGTCTTGATAGAAGATGACGGACGTGGAAAGGGACTTCTGCTGGTCACGTTACGCAGTCTAACTTTTTACCAAACCAGAACGACCATCAGCCACATTGAGCATTAATCATGTGTTCCTCTTCATCATCAATTACACATCATGTCGCATTCTTGGCATAGGCTAGCCTTGTCAGACATGTACGAAATCATTAGCATTCAATTCATCTTCTCTCTCGACTCTCTCTCTCTCTCTCTCTCTCTCTCTCTCTCTCCTTGATCTCGTAACTAAAAATTTCTTTAGTATATGTAAGGACAGTCCGATAGAACGAACGCAGAAAGATCTGTTGTGAATATAATTCTCGCAACAAGTATTCTGCTTATGTCTACGCTAATCCCACTATCTCGACATCAGGTGCATTCCAACTACCTCTTACTGCAGTGTGTGAGGCTGCTAAGACACTGGCTCTAGACGAAAGGAAACCAATTGAGAATGCTGGTTGGATTTCTGATCTTTTTGCTATCAAAAGCATCGTAGCCAAACGGAGCAGCTAAGTTCAAGAGGATTAAGCGTCTTTACTGAGGCCTTGTCGGGCGGAATTTAGGTACGCGCTTTGGCTACTAATGAAGATTTCCCGGTAAAAAATTGTGGTTGATCCCTCTTGCATAGTTATCGGTAAAACACGAAAGTGAGAGGTGCTTTTACAGGAGCAGATTAACGTTAAAGGGACCTCCTCCATGTGCGAAAGGTTCGCGAGCCGCACTCCGCCAAACGAAGTGAGGCCGACACGCAAGAAACAAAACCTGTTTATTCCGGGACAAGAAAACCAAAAATTACATGGACAGAAACGGCAACTTGAAACATAACGCTGATGGGAACAACGCGACAGCGGAGAGTGCCTCAATTCACGCGCGTCCCCCGTGCACGAAGGCGCTGGCATCGAGGCGCCAACTGACGGCGCTCATTAGCGTCATGATGCCCTACTTCGCTTCGCCTCTCCTATACGACTGCCCTATCTTAATGAGTCACAAGAAAAGACATAAGACCCGTTCGTAGCGCTACTCTCGTCTCTATTCATAGCGCAGTAGGCAGTGCGCCACGTACCTCCTGTTATGGCGAGCGAGTTCATGGGATCGAATCCGGGCGCCGCTGCGTCAATTGCATATTTTTGGCGACGTCACTTCTTTCACGGATATGACGTCAGTGAGGTCTTGGTGCACACTGCATAAAGCACTTTCGTGTTAAAATGTCGAATGATGTCTGCGGCTCTGAATACTACCGTAGTCAAGTAAACCGTGAGCTGTCGCTCAGCGGGTAAGCGCTATTGTTCTGCACGGAAAGATCGATATTCCGTATCTATGTAAACAGGTAATCCCCGTTCTTCATTACTGGCGCATGCTCGTCCCTGTGGCTCAAGTTGTGATTTATCTGCCTTCTGCCAACATGCCGATCAACCTTTACACATTGCAGGCTTCTGTCCCACTGAAGTGTACGAGAAAGCTAGAAGAAAGACACTGCTTCAAAAATTATTTTACGCTGTATGTGTCCGTCATTTAATGAAGTCTCAACAAGCCCTAAGCCACACCTGTGGTTTTCGGAGGAGGAAGGAGCAACAAAAGAACGTTTAAAATATATTCAGCTGGGAAATTATTTCGCCTATGCTCCGCAAAAATATGTTTCCCAAACATTTGAGAACTTCATCGTTTAGGGAAAGAAAAACAGCTGGCTTGATCACTGTCATGTCCATTGAATAAAAAAACGCGCAATTCTGCTTCGAACGCACGGCAGTTCTTGGACATAGGCTATAAGACCTTGTCAGACGAATGTACGGTGCTGAAGAACTTTGTGCGTGTCAATCTAAAGCTACCCACGCTGTCTTGCAACATTATCACCATGTAATACACACGATGCTCTCAAATATTTTGCGAATTTCACTGAGTAGGAAATAATACCAACTCCTTCACACGTCGTCAGCCGCACCCGCTGAATATGCTGCTCAGAAACTCCACACTGCCGTCTTATCGAAACGAATTGCGCCATTGTTAAGCCCCTGTGATTTGCTTTGACTGTGGCTGCAGCCATAATCAATTCCAGCAGATGCAACAAGGAAATGGAAGCTCCATGTCACGAAATCGTGGCACGAAGTTCAGCTTCGCGCAGTGGTGCGTGCTACATTCATTTTCTTGTTACTATTTTAGATTGGAATATCTTTAGGCCTTCCCTCAATTCCGCGTGGAGAGAAAGTGAGTAATTTTATTTATTATTACGGTGCAACATACCAGGAACCTTAGGATCGGTAGCTCTCACTGAAAAATCAACACGCGGATGGCATGAGGCTAGCTCCACCAGGCTGGACCAAGTTTTTAGGCTAGTGCGTCGTCTCATCAGCCAAGGAGTCAAAACAAAAATCGCGAACCCGACGCTGCATTAAATACGCGGCCTTTTGTCATATGCCCATAAAAATCAACGGTGCAAATTGCCGATGTAGAAGAATGGGCGTTCCAGTATAGCGCTAATTCTATTTCGTTCAATAATAGCCCAACACGTACGTATACTACATGTTGCGCCGTCTGTGGTTTTTCCTAACTTCAGCGTGCTCACTTCTTCACGCTCGGTTTCTCTCCGTATAACGCAATACCCCACCAGCAACCAGCAACCCTCCTGATAGTTTTGCACAAATTAATGGGCCGAGAAACTGTCAAAGAACGGCGTCAACCTCGTTTAGCCGAATTTCCAGTTGCGTTATTATTGATCTTTTACAGTTGAGCTGAATTATGTTTTTTTTTTCGAATACCTTTTCAACACGCGCACATCAAACTTCGGATCCAAGTCTATGAAGCGCGAGGCGTTTTATACCATGAGGCGTAGCACCCACCTAAAATGGGTAGGCATGATTTGGGCTACGATGGTCCAGCAAGCTATCACAGACTTGTATAGTCTCTTTCCTCCTCGATTCTCTTCTCTCATTCCATACTCCCCACTTTCGCGCCGCGCTTTGTTCAAATGTGCGCTGTGACAGGGTAAAACAATATCCGCAGTGGCTCTTTTCAGATCAATGCACAATTAACAACGCCTAACCAAAAGGTAATCAAGAGCTGTGCAGCACCTAGCTAACCCATCGGAGCTTAAGTGTGAGCGGATGACGAAGCAATTCGTTTCCAGCGCCAATAGAACGAAGCCTTTCGAGAACGCAGTTCGGAAGCAAAACGTTAGGCGTTGAACAGGACATCAATGCTTTCGCATTCAGAACCCTTAGAATGATTTGCTGTCTTCGGGCTGTCCTCGGACCGTGGGTTAGTTGTGCTTACGGTACCTCTGTTATCGTAGTCGGTGACTTCAACGTAAATTTGTATGCGTCCGGACTGAAGATGGAGTGGGTAAATCGTTTCCTGTTGGATACATTTTGTTTGCCATGTATTTCCGGTCCCTCTCAACCTAGTTGCGTACGTACATCTATTTAACCTTCTGCGTGAATGTGTCTGCAGATGCTGATATGCCGCTTACTGTAGTCATAGCGTCCACAAAGCCATTGGGACCATTGTCACAAAGCTAATATTATTTTACAGCTGCGTAGGTTATCTGTGTCAGCATAGCTGAATGGCCTCAATTTTTTCGCATGCCATACTGCCAACCACACAGTATAACTATAACGGAAGGAGAGCTGGTGAATGGTTTACGGCAGTATTTCTAAGCAATGCAATATGCCTATAACTATCTCTTTCTTTACCCGCAGGCCATGAACCAAATCAGCGAGTACCCAAATTGGGACGCCAAGTTTTGTGCGTGCATTGACGCAATTCTCAAAGCCATGCCAGCTTTGGAGTTAACTCGGAACACCGTCCACACGGCTTTGTCGGCAATGTACGAAACCTTCAAGGCCGTGCTTGCCTATGAAGCTCGCACAATGTTTCACGGAAAAATTGTACTCGTGAGGGCATCGAACCAGCTCGGCTACTTCCAAACTACCAATTTTCCTTACGACTACGGCGTGTCAGAGGTAAGCACATTGAACAATTGATTTTCAACAGCGCATTGAGGAATGCAACCGCTTTTGCGAAGTGAAAGCTGCGATCCTCGTAAAAATAATTCCCAAATATCTGCTGATACTGAACCAATATCACTACAGACTTTTGCCGATTTCCTTCTGTGAAGTCAAGCTTCTGATGTAGGTAGCTATCGGTGATAAAAAATCAGAAGTTTTATGTGGTGGTGAAATTTGCGATAACAGAAAGCAACAGGACCTTCTGTTTTTCTGGCAAAATGAGAAGGCAGCATCAAACTGCACAGGTTTTAATTATTTTTCAATCTTGTTGTATTTTAGTATTTGGTTGTCAATTTCGGCTTTTTAACTACGGAGGGTGGTCTGCGACTTTATAAGTACGAAAAGAATGTGTGCAGCCAACACAGCTGTGTCACAGTTTCATCCGATGTAAATAAGACGTTCACCGCATTTTATTTGTAAAGTTTTGCCCCTCTAGAGAAGCGCTACAAGACACGCACTCCTCAAAGTCTACAACAGGACGTGAAGATACAGCAAAACGTCTGCAGTATTACTCGAGAACAGTTTCCAGGCGTTTATTTGTATTCTGAATTGAAAGTTCTATTTATTGAACGAAAGACCCATGGGGCGCCGTACAATTATTTGTGGAAGCAGGGCAACCAAATTGGTCCACACAAGTAACGCACATGGCTCAACCAAAAGTAATAAATGTAATATTTTATAAATATTGACACAGTGACATGGGGATCGTCTGAGATAAGGATGACTAGGTTACTCTTCCGACCCCTGCCATGGCCAAATAATACAGAAGCAGTGCCTTTTCTCTCCCGTTTCGACCTCCGCCTGCTCATGAGTCACTGTCCGAATAAATTCCCCCAACGTGCTGATGACTGCAACTTTCTGGACTACGACATATTAGACGCATATGTTACTCAGCAGAAGGGATATTTTAAGCGTGGTTTGAATTAAAGCCATGGTATCCACGCCTCCAGTTTTGAAGGGGAATGTTTTGTTCTGAGCTGAATGAGTGAACACAGAATGGATGGTAGACTCGTTAGATTATATTTAGATCTGTTGTATTGTTCAGTTCACAATAAAATTTTTGTTGTCTGAAAAACAAATACGAGCATCCTCGGCGGGCTTTATGAAAAAGCTTCTGCAGCAGCCTCATTCGCCAACCGTGTATTCTTTCTTTTTGCAGAGATGGTTTATCAGGTCAAAGGAAGTAGGGCTGGCAGGTCTACGCGACATAAGTATTCCCGCACGTCAGCACGTGCGAACAAGTTTCGCGCCAGACCTACTTACGCCATATGTAGATTGGTAACCCATTCTGGTATAGTTTGAATTGGGAAAATTATATCAGCTCTAAACGGGGTGGTTCTACAGTCTGCCGACCTGTAATAGTTGGTATGGAGGGTAGATTTTAATGCTTTCCGGAAGAAGCGTCGACGTCGATCACGACGAGTCAAAAGACCGCTCCAACCGCGTTGACAAAATACCAAAGGCTCGACTGCCATTCACGACAGCGCTACGGTGAGGTAGAGAGATTATAAAAAAAAAGTTCCTGCGTTTTTGCAGCCGCCCCTTTCCATAGGGGCGATTTCCCATGCAAGCCGAGTGAACTTCCGAAGCGTTGTAGTCCCACACAAGTGCCGAGCGCCAGGCCGGAGAGTCGCTTGTACAGTCGCGTGCGATTTGAAGGTAATCGCGCGAGCGTCGACCCACCACGACGATAACGCCCCCGCGCGGCTTCTTTTACTGCGCCTGGCTCCGAGCTTACGCATTCTTCTCTCCCGCGGTCGCTGTTTATTCAAGCAGACATCACTCCCGGGGTAAAAGCAGTAACGCCTTTCTCTTTTTTTATGGCGCACGCAGCGACGACGTCCCACTTGCATCTTACAGCAGTTATCGAAAAGGTGCGCAGACATTGTTGGGAAATACTGGGCATTTATAACAATCGGTGCTATCGCCGCTCACGATGGCCAAGAAGAAAGCGCCCACGGGATTACAACCACACAAAATCGCCACAAAGCGGAAGGGTGGTTTACTAGCCGCGGGAGTGATGACTGCTTGAAGGAACAGCGCTCGAGGGAGAGGAGACTGCATAAACTAGGTCCCAGGCACGCTGAAAAATGCCGCGCGGGGGCGTTATTATCTTTATCGGTCGAAGCTTGCGTGATTACCTTCAAATCGCACGCGACTGTACCTATTGTACCGGTAGGTGCCCGGCGCCACCGAGGCATACGAATGCACATGGTGCCTTCCACAGGCACGGTGGACGCTCAACTCGCAACCGCCTGTGGCAGGACACGCCGCCACACTCTTTCACCCCCGGCAATGGCGCAACGCGGCATGATGGCCGGGGGCCCCGCCTGATGGACAAGGGTCAGGGGCCCCTCGCAAGGGTAAAGACAGCTTTCCAGACGTGGATTCCAGTTTCAAGGGTCCGCACTCGACCAGGGACGCCTGTACCCATTAAAGAAACCGGTCGGTGCCCGGCGGTACCAGGATTCGAACGCAGTACTTCCCGCATACGAGGCGAGTGCTGTACCCCTGAGCCATCGCTGCGGTAAATTTCCTGCGTTTTTGCAGCCGCCCCTTTCCATAGGGGCGATTTCCTGTGCAAGCCCTACCTGCTGGTGTATGGAAGGAACGTGCAGGGGATATCACTACCTAGTTAAGGAGGCGACGTCGTTAAGGTAAAAGCCGACCTAGTTAAGGTTCAAACAGTACTAACTTATGGATAAAAATATCTGTCGTTCATGTGTTTTCAGAAGTTCCGTGTCGTTTATAGATCAGCCTGGCGCAGCTTATTCGAAATGTTGTATACTTTGCACAACGTCTTGAATGAGGCCGGGGTCGAAAGTGCACCCCCTTGTGCACTCTGGACCATGTACGAGCATTACGGGAACGTTTTATATTAAGTAGGATGGTTAGATTTATTGATCATTATAGACATAACGCACCATTTTATGCTTGGAAGTCTTCAATGACCAATCGTCTATAGGACTTTATCGTCAATGACACATCGCCTATTTTTTCTTGTTCTGTAACCCGCAAATTTCTGGGACTATCTTCGCGGGTGACTGAAATATCCGGAACTCCGGGTCGTTGATTTGAGTTCGGCAACCTCCTTTAACTGACCTCGTCTCGCGTTGATATTTGTCTCCCGTCACCTAAGACATTCCCGTTTCTTAAATCGACAGAAGGGTCAAGCAGGGGCGCAAATCTTACAGAATTGTTTTTTTTTTCAAACCCCAAGGCCCGTGTAATGCCTATTACACAGATGCTTCAAGGTCGGCTTCACAGTGGGCTGTCCGTGTCCCCAACTTCACGAGCACAAACACACTGAAGAAAAATACGGCTGCAGGTCGACTTTTCTTCTAATGAACGTATTTAAATCATTCAGAGTACAATTACTTTCCTGCAGAGACACGCAAATAGCGATTTCGGTGGAATGTAATTGGGAAGGCAAACTAGAAAATCAGTTGCCTTAACAGTGTCTTGGCACGGTTTCACCTCTGAATTCACATAATTACACGCAACGCGCTTGAATTTATCTCAATAAAGCTTCAGTGTCAGTTAGTACTCCAAAATTGACAATACTACCTAGTTGGTCTGAAGACACCATGAAATAGGAAGAACGAAGCGCTTACCTTCCTATACCTTGCTCTTTTAATACCACGCAGTGATACGCACTTCCCGCAGTACTCGTGTCATTCCTTGGTAACTCCTACAGAAACGCACAAACACGTAACTATTTAGGAACACTATATAAACATCACACCAAAGCCATCACCAAAAATTCCAATACAAACACAAGTATACAAAAAAAACACCCATGTCCATACAAGCAGCAGGGATCAACGCACTCTGCACATGCGTACCTTACTGGAGGACACAGTTACCGTGTCGCTCTTTAATTGAGAAACTGCTTTCCGTCTTCAATAACTGTCGGTACCCATCCTTATAACGCGGAACAGAGACATTCGCCTCAAATTTTTACTCACAATATTTGAGTAATAACCCTGAATGCTTTCCACACACCAACCCATATTCACAAAAAATTGACAACTGTTATACTTCGAAGAACATTCTTTAAAGTTCGCTGTACCGCGTGTAACCCAGAACCTATTCGGAAATGAGGGCGTTAGAGAAGGTTCCTTCATATACTGCCTGCATTCCATTGACACTCGTATCTGAACATCAAGCTCACATTGAGCTTCCGCAGCTCATTCTGTTTTCACCATCGTATGATCATCCGTCAGCGAGACAATCTTCTGTTATCGTAGAAAGATTATAACGCCTGTTTTAATAGCCAACTTCTAGCTCTTCACAATTCCTAGCATAATGTTAGGTACAATACTATCATCAGTTAAACTGGCGTCATTGACATAGCACGTATGGCCTGTGTTTGCCGTAAAGGCTTTAGAACTGATATACACTTACCGCAGCTATAAGGTTATAAGAATAGGGCATGGCCATAGTTTGTCGCCTGAACACAAGCAGACTTTTCTCCGACGTCTCACTGGCAGCAGGGCGTCTCGGTAAGCAGCGTGTGCAAGGTCATTTTTTAGATAAGTACTGAAATACACAAAAAACGAAAATGGCAGCAGTACTTCAAAGAGTTCGCAATTGCCGATTCAACGAGTTCGATTATTTGCCTATTGTAAGCTGCTGTTTTAAGACTGGAAACGTGGTCGCGACCCCGGAATTTATCTGGCTTTAATCACGGCCGGCAGTACGATGCGCACACTTCCTCTATTCGTTTATCCTCTCAATTTTAAATCAACCTATGTCCAGAGAGCTACCACAACCTTAAATGTGCAAGACAGGTAGCCCCGTCGAGCTTGGATCAGAAGCTCGATCGCAGTTTGTCGACAAATGTAAAGAAATAAGGCATTTAATTGTAGTATTCAACTTTTGAAATATCGCGCCATTCTAAACAACAGACCACTAGCTAATGTCACCCACCGTGGTTTTTGGCCATTATCATCATAAGCTCTGAGTGGCCCCAGCATGTAAACAGATGCCGCCACGCACAGAACGATTCAGAGTATTGAGTGAGGTTGCCTCAGGTCGCGCCTACTCCAAACCTCGACCAGCTCGCCGAAAAAAAATTACACCATCTTCCCACGTGGGAACCCTGAAGAGATGCAAAGCCGTGAAAACTCGTGCAAACTGGAGATGCTTTGCATCTCCTCAGGGTTCCCACGTGGGAAGATGGTGTAATTTTTTTGCTTTTCGCCTCCATCAGAAAAGCGGCCGCCGCGGCCGGGAATCGAACCCGCGATCTCATGCTCAGCAGCGCAACGCCTTAGCCACTGAGCCACCGCGGCGGGTCACTGCCAGAATCGTTGGCGTCCATTGTCAGCTCATCGGACGGCGCAGACCGAAGCAGCAACTGAAGGGAGCAGCGGCGCGGACCTGGTTTATCTGAAGTGGCGAGGAGGAGGGGAGAGAAGGAACAGCGCGCACAGCTGTTGGGGAGAGGAGAGAGTGACGTTATCACAGCTGGCGTGGAGAGGAGGAGAGGTGCGGACGGACGCCGGAAGCACAACGGACATAGCCCCGAGCAAGAGATGCTTTGCATCTAATAAATGAGGCTCACACGCGTATCCCCCTAGGTTTCAACCAAATTCCCGCCCGTATTTAACAAGCGTCGATCCGATACTCCGGATGTTCCGAATCGGCCACGAGGAGATATCCGCGCCGTGGCGTACTGATACTCACAAAAGCGGAGTTCCTGCTTTGCGGCAACTGAGGATTGTTCGTCCAGGTGTGGCGTTTTCGCCCGGTCCACGGAGTCACCATCAAGCCGTTGAGGCTCTCTATCGTCTCCAAGAGACCATCTCTGGACCCACCACCGGGTCTCTTCCACGGGGCGATCTCTCGCCGCACCACACCACGGCTTTCAAGTGGGTGCACAATACTGGGAGCGCTAGAGGCAAGGACAACCTCCGGTTCCCCATGTGGTTTCTCCGGTGGGGTCACACACGTCCGACCAACATGTTTCAGAAGGCCAGCTTATATCACATCGCCAACTACAGGAACAGTAGCCGTTCTGACAACCCGGAGATCCACGGAACCTCGGAGTTATAGTCCAGTTGGTTTCAGATCGGCCATGGAGAGAGCCACAAAACGTCCACTGGTGCGGAGGACACCATATTGCATACGGCTTAAACATAATGGGGCTGCATTGACGACGACCTGAAGATAATGGGGCTGTGCGACCATTCTTTTAAAATAGTGAAAAATATCAAGTTCACCGCCCTTGTCCACCTTAGACAAGTAGTGTTGGAACGTCGGGATTTCAAGGCACACATCCATCTGCGACAAGACCACTTGTTCGCAATTACCAAGGGCAATCCAAACAGTGTGGTCAAATACAATGTATACTGATGTTTGAGGGGCGACTTACTAGCTGCTGTTTCAGACTGTCTTATGTCACACGGAATTGTTTGTGCAGATGGCGGCCGCACAAGAAAGCTCGAATTAGATCATTGTGATTGATTGACTGTAGGGTTTAACGCGCCGACGCAACGCAGGCGATGATGCGAGCCGTAGTGGAGGGCTCCCGATTAAGTTTGACCACCTGGGGATCTTTATTCTGCGCCGTAATCTCGTACACACGGGCGTTTTTGGTTTTCGCCTCCATCAGTAAAGTGGCCTCCGCGGCCTGGCATTGAACCCGCGTCCTCATACTCAGCAGCGCAACGCTTCAGCAACTGAGCAACCGCGGCGGGTATTAAAGATAATTGTGCCTTTGTAGTTATTCAAATGGTTCCGTCTGATTTGGCTTCTTGAATGCTGGTGCGTACTTAACACCATAATTACTTTGCTCTTGGTACTTCTACAAAGCTGTTACTGCTGAGGGTTCTTACGAGAAAATAAACGAGTTTGTCAATATTCGGATATCCATTTTGTGAAAACGTCCTTGGGCGCTGGAATGAAGTTGACCGAGTCATCGAAGACTGATTAATTAAGATAAAATAATTCTCATATTACCTGCAATGTCCTTTTGGGGGACCTTAGTCGCTGAGACACACGACGCTCCTGCCCCCTCACTCTGTGGTTTCAGTTCTCATTCGGTTCTAAAGATGTTTGGATGACTTGTTATTAACGAAGACAAATATAGCCGGCTATTTTATGCTCTGTGTGGTTGATACACTAACTGCAAAGGTTCAAATAAGCGTACTCGCAATGTTTTTTTTTCAGCTCTGTGATGGTGGCGTCGACGTCAAGGTGATTGAGGGGGACCACAGGAGCTTCATTGTTGGACCAGGAGCAAAGCTGTGTGCGGATATAATAAGCAAGCAGTTGAAGAGAGAAAACATTTTTGACTTCAACCCAGAGAAGTGAAAAATACATTCTTTAGTATTGCACAAACATCTTGAAGAGCACGCAGTATGTACCCAGGAAGCCGCCATGGCTGCTGTTATCTGTTACGGCTTCGTGTGATATTCGTCGAATAAAAGGCAATAAAAAGGCTACAGAACGTAAAAGTTTACTTTCACTTTTCTTGGTCCGTGAGCTCGACTGCTTGCAAAAAGCGGCGGCAAAGCTTATAGGCTATTGTGAACGTCGTGACAGACACATTTTTTTTATTTAATTTCTTGGTTTATAAACACTAGAGCCTACCGTAGCCAATTAGGTTGGATTGTTGTTATTTCAGTTTTTTTATATCGTTGTTTTTTTATATTCGCACGCGGCAAAATTGTATTGCGAGTTAGTTCTTTCTTGTCCTCACTTTTTGGCGGATCATCTCACCAAGAAGCAGTATATCACCGCTTTATAGGAGCCGTCATTTTCATGCGATTTAGGGTGGGTCATTGTTCTAATGTTGCTTTTTTAATATGGTTCTTTAAAAACACATTTTCGCTGTTATTGTTTATATCTTTTTAATTTTGTTTCTATAATTGATCTATACGTTCTTCAGTAAAATGCTTCCAAAGCACACCGGCCTTACACAAGGAGGGTGCAGCGACGCTATATTACATTGCAGGTGCGAGTAGTAATGGATGTTAGATCCGAAATATTGCTTATGCAGGCCAACAGATGGTTCGAATGATCGGAATTATTGGCCATGATCAAAGTCACGTATGGAGTGCGGCGACAGGTAACAACATCAGGTCAACATACGACGATATGTGGGCAGCACGAGGACGTTGTAATTTTTTATCACACGGCTAGTGAAATACTATAACTAAGAGGTGTGGAAGAAGGCATATTACCTGCAATTTTTTCCTTCCGGCGAGTTGACCAAGGTTAGGGTTAGTAAAAAGTAAGGAGACACAAGAAATTTTCGGACACTTTTTAGCGCGAAATTGTATACGTCTAACTGCCCGTTCCCCTTCCGGTGAAGCCGCTCTACTCGGCATTACCTCTCCGCTCCTCCTCGCCAGCGGCTACGCGTCCTTCAAGAGTTTTGTACATCTCACGACCAGCGAGGCCTCTTTCACAAGAACAATCTGCTGATAACTCACGAGCGCCGCTATCAGCATTTGTGCTTTTAACCCGCTATGGAGCGTACGCGTGCCGTCGGGTGTAGAGTTTCTGTATACGGCGCCCCTAAGGGAGCAGAGTTGCGCGTCTATCCGCCATCTCGATTTCCAAATGCGTGCAGGAAACCACCCGTCACACATGTCGCAGCAGCCGCGCCGGTTGTAGTGGCGGGGCGGAGTCGTCACGCGCATGTGCCGCGGGCTGCCTGGGCCGCTGCGCACCGCAGCTGCTTCGGCTGGCCTGCACGCAACTGGAAAACGAGTTCGGCGCGCAGCACAGAAAGCGGGCTTTCCTGTCACTGGGAAAGCGGCAGCGCGGCGGCTCGTGGAAATCAGACGCGCAACTCTGGCGAAGCTTATACAGGAACTCTCGTTCGGTGGGAAGAACCAGAGCGTCGATTCAAGGAGTCTCGGCGCGCACAGCAGCGCGAATTCGTGCGAAAGCAACAGATTGCCCCTCCCGCAAAGCGTGCAGCCGCCCCTGTTTCCGCCCACGTTCCACCTCGTCGGGGACCTGCGAATCCCTCCCGAATGAAGAGGAACTCGCTCGCTTGGAATGCTGACTTGAGCTAAGAATTCCTGTTCAGCCGGACGCCCTTTCGGAGCGACATTTTCGCAGGTGTCTTTCACATCTTGGTTTCTGGTTTATGCGTGCACGAGGGGAGGGTTAGAAGGGCGGTGCGCGCTCGCGCAGCTACGCTTTATGCACTCACCATTCGCATGCTGGTTGTTTTGGCGGCATATTGAAACGTGGAGGTCTCTCGGCCCAATACAACCTGTCTGGTGTCCTCCATGGTCGAGCAGTTTAGGGTGCTGTGTTACACAGAGAGTAAGGCGCCTACCACGCGCGAGGGAAACTGGACAGTCCCATGTTTTTTTTCGCTAAAATAAAGCTACAGGCTCGCCATTGTTCATTCACCTAATTGGCGAGGAAGCATGGTCAATCGCAAAATACCAACAAACGTGTTTTGTTTTGGGCACTCCTTGCCCTGCGCCCAGCTTCGCTGGTCATCCCTCCACCCCGATTCGAAGGGCAGTGAATCTTTTTCCGTCTAAAGGTTGCCGAGTGTCATAACAGATGAGCATCTTCACATGTGCATAAATGGAAGATGATTCGGGTGTGGACGTAGCAGCTACCCATTAAACGAAGCGTTCACACAACACCGTAGGTGTGTACAGCAGACGAGCGGAGGCCGATTGCAGTCTGTCAGCAGTTGCACATCGTGCGCGTCGAATTTATTCATTTATTTATTTATTTTTAGATACTGCAGCCCAATAGTGCTATCGCAGGAGTGGGTATGTACATGGAGTGAAATAACACTATTCTGCACAGATCAATTCAGACAAAATTGACAACTCAATAGAACTGGCGCATGTTTCCCGAAAATGAGACACAGCAGGTAACAACAACTACAGGAAAGATTGAATTATACAAAGATTCGTGCAACACAATCAATTTAAATTACACAGAAACTTTTCTAAAGGCAATGCCCTAACTTCACCTGTTAGTAAGTTCCTGGTAGTAAGTTGAATACTTGTGTGGCGGAGTTGCAAAAATGGGCAGGGGAAGCGCGATCCCTGTACCGCGGAGCGCAGCCTCCTCTCGGCAAGTCAAGTAGATTTCACTTATAAACCATACGCGGATGGCAGAGCTGTCATAACGGAAGGAACATGTCTAACAGCCGAGCGCTTGCTTCGTCAATTACTAAAACGTTGTCCTGGGTGCAAAACAAATTATGGCGGAATAATTTCGATCAAGACGAAAGAGAACCGTGCGTATTTGTTGCTACACACCGCCTGGGCACCCGCAAAACTGTTCGACTGCTTGCGAGAGAATGCCGGGCAAGCAGGATAACGGATGGCGCCTCTTTCTTGCTGGCAGAAACGTTCACAACGCTGCGCTGTGCCGCCTCATTCGGCTGTCTGTACTCGCTGGTACAGTAGGGTCAGGGTATGGGTGCAGTTGTGTTAGTGAAGGCGTGAAGGAAGTATGATGATTAGTTGATCGTCCGCATCAGCCGTGTAAAATCCAGGAGAAATAAAAAAAAATTTGCTCGGTTTCACACAAAATAATAAAAGTAGCGACAAGGTGCCTCCTTTCACTGTGCCCTTTCCGTTGTTAAAGTACCTAAATATTACACACACGCATTGTTAGCGCAGTTAGGCGTCTTACAATAATGTACCGCAAGGCATTTGTGGTCACAAAGCTGGGTACTTCTGCCAGGAGAAAACTGTGTGCTGGGTGATTGTAATTGCTAATTCATTATGAATAACTATTCTTCACGCACCTACAACCGCGGTAAATTACATTAACCTAACAAAATCGGGCTGGCAGTATTGTCTAGTGCTTGCGTAGAATTCCAACGCGGAAAGATTCTAATAAAGTTGAAAACTGTTTTTGTCGGGCAGCGTTCCGCAAGCATTTTTGGTGACAACAAGGTTATGTTATATCGTGGACAGGTGTCTAATTAAAGGGACAGTGAAGTCATTTTTTTTATATTGCCTTTATTTTTGCCTGACATAGACGGGCTCAAACAAAAACGCAGTATTCAATTTATGAAGCAGCAACGAATCAAAACTACTATGCGACGTCAGCGGCAGCCGCAACAACTACAGCAGTGATGCGAAATCACGCGAACTTTTCTTGTGATGTGTTCGGACGATGTCCATGGGTATAAAGATAATGTCATCTTTTTATAGCGACGTTTTAGTGTCAACAGAGATGCCGTTGTACGGCAATACTCCCTGCAGGAAAGCCAACTTTCTCTGACGAAGGTGATGAATCATCTTGGGTGTAGTGAAAGCAAAAAAAAAAAAAAAAGAGGAAACTCACACTAAGCGTCAGACTTGAAGGTAGTCAAAGCTGTATCCAACTTTCACGACCATCGCGACGGTACAAGTCTATGAGTGCAGCCAATTTGCTTCTTCTTCGCTGCCGCACGACCTTTACTCCATCATTGTTGCTATAACTGTGAGCATGCTTCATTTTTTTTGAAGTGGTAATAATTTGACATCACCTTGGAGCAGCGTACTCTAGGACGTGTCCATCTTGTTCCAGGCAAATGTTGCCGCGATTACGGCGTACACTAGAGCCTTGCTCGTTCTGGGCAAGTGTTGCCACGATTACGGCGAACGCTTTTTTTTTGAGGGGGGGGGGGGGGGGCAATCTTGGTAAATCTTAGTAAGTGAATATGTTTGTCTTGACAAACGTGCGCGGGGACGCGGCGCGATCGCCACGACGCACGCGCTTTCATGCGCGCACTCATGTGCGCATGGCATTCTCTTGGTATTGTTAACTGCGGACACGAAACGAACAATTTGTTAAACAGCTTCGCTGTTGTTCATGTTGCCGTGGCTCGTTCACTGGGGGCAAATACCCCCGTGATGCATTGGCAAAGAAAAGGGGTTGCTTTTTGGGGCTAACACGCCCACTTCAAAGCACTTGAAATTCAGCCTGTAGAATCGGATTGGGGAAACGGCTATATATTTATATAATAAAATTGCAGAAGAATCAGCGATTAAAGTAATTTCTGTTAAAACGCTTCTCGTGGCCTGAATGGAACCTTGGTCTCTCGCGTTATGAAGCTGGCGTCTATCTGATTGCTCCATCTCCACATAGCCGAAGCGGTTTGGTAAACACAGACGACAACCTAAGAGTTCATGATGGAAAGTAACAGCGCAATAAACGACGAGGGACACAAAAGAAATTCACAAGACGGGGACAGCGCCTGTCTTGTGAATTTTTCTGTGTCCCTCGTGTTTATTACCCCCGTCGTGAATTTCGTTTCGTCGTTTATTGCGCTGTTACTTTCCATCATGAATACGTACCAACTCGCCCAACTTTCCATCTTGTTGCAACCTACGAGTCCTTCACGAGAAGAATGGCGTTGCTTCCCATTTTGAGGTTTAGGACGTTAGGCCTAACGTCACCTAACACCTCAGACCGGAACCCACTAAAAAAAGTTGCTAACTGAACGTCAAACAGCAGGTACCGATCACCGCGTACACCCGAACCAAACGTTAGGCCTACAGAGTGTACAGCGAGTTTTTTTTTTAATAGCGGGAAATTGCCCTACGACTTCCAAAGTACATATACTAAAATTGAAACGCCCGAGATTTGCTATGGGTATTCTAGAAAAGTGGTGCGTATCTCCACAGTAGCACATACTCTAAGTGAGGGGTTGGCAAACCAAAGAGTCCATCACGAGAAAGCTTCATGTTCAACCATCATCCTTAGGGGGAGGAGTGCACGATTTTTGTTTTTTTGTTTTTGAAAGCACTTTCGTACTATTGGCAACAAGCATATCGATCGAAATGATATTCTTGCTGTTTATTTGTGGGGAGTTGTTCAAACCAGCTTGCGTTTTGGCTCTGTGAAACACGTCCATGGCTTACGGAATCATCTCTGATAACACATTAGCGATACTTTTTGTGTCGCATATACCGCTCCCTTGCTGTTTATCGTAGTTTGAAAAGCAATTGTACAATGGAGGGAAACAGCAAAAACGCCCGTGTGTGCGAGATTTCGACGCACGTGAAAGATCCCCAGGTGGTCAAAATTAATCCGAAGCCCTCCACTACGGTGCGCCTCATCGCGTCCATTGCGTCGGCGTGTTAAACCCTATTACAAGCTGTTTCGATACTTTTTCATTACAAGTTGATTCTCTTTGTAAACGCGTTCTGCTATGTAATTTTTTTTCATCAATTTTATTTGAACCTGTCTAAAATTTGGTTATGACACTCGAACCCCGCCCGTGCCCCCCTCGTTTCTTGTGCTAGTCTACCCTTGTTCTACCACTCCTCATGTAAGGCCTCCACCTAGAGGCTCCTGAGGTATGAAAATAAATAAATAAATAACATACTTTATAGGTATCGCCATGACCAGCTATTCTCGTAATGTTGGCGGTTTAAATAGGCGGGATAAACTTGCTATCACCCGTTCTAGCGAGCAAGTATCCTTCCATGCAGAGACAATTGACGGGCCGGTACGTGCCCACTGTCTGGACGCCGTCCGCGCCATCGTAGATTCTCGACTGGAAGGCGCTTCTCCAGCACCTACGGGGCTCCCCTGTCTCCTCTCTATAGTAGCCAGGCGTCAACTACGTGGCGGCAGCGGGGCGCGTGCCCCCACCGGGATTCTCCGGAGGGGGCGACGCCCCCCGGGAAGCGAGATGAGGGACTGACCAGGCTTAAGCCCCCCGAAATTTTTCCCGTCGGCGCCACGCTTCCTTTTATGCGCGGTACGTTGCGTGTAAACAAAAGCGCATATCCTTGGAAAGTATCGCTATCACAAACGTGCACGCCTCAATGCTTGTCCGCCTTGTCGCTGCTTTCATAGAACGAAGTGTCTGAGTATGTCTGCACAGGACTGGAGCTCCCAAAGCGATAGCCCCCTCTGCATGAGCGTCGGCAGAATTTCGGCTTCCCCCCCCGGGGGGGGGGGGGGGGGTGACCTATTTTATTCTCAAGGGAGGTGAGGGCGCGGGAGAGGCAATCGTGCTGGAGTGGCTTGAGAGGTGGGAAGTGTCCATTTTGCATAGCCCTGCCTACGCCAATGCTTCGCGGGTAAGCTAAGCTGGGGGTGAGAAACGCGTGCGTTGTCCTCGCCCGACACTCGAGTGCGTGGCGATATGTCGCCTATGTTGGCACGCGGAAAACAATTGGCCGGCCGCGCGGGTCGTTCTCTGCCGGAAAAGAACCCTCTTCCCACACCGAATCCGTTCAAATCTCCCGAGCTCTGGAGGCGGGCCCTGTCCAGCTCATACCTTCCCGACCACCTTCAGGTGGGTCAGCGGGCTGTAGCGGCTGGCAAGGCATATTGGGTTCTGGACTGTGGACTTCACCTCCTGAAGACAACAACAAAGACGTTCATTCTCCTACGAAGAAAAACCGTGCGCGACTTCAACGCACAAAAGGAGATTGACTCGTCATGGTGTGGCGGGGAAAGAAAAGAGTGGTCTGCAGTAATTGGCGTCGGGAAAAGTGGAACGAAAAGGGAACCGAGTATTTTTGCCTGTCAGAACCGCGCGCGGCAGAGCGGCGGCAGCAGACGTCCAAGACGAAGAAAAGGTGACTGAAGAAAACGAGGAGTACTTGTCGGGCAAAATGTGGGTTCGGTGAATGAGGGCCGTGTGCGGGGAGATGACCTTTGTGTCAGAGTAAGGCGCACAACAATTGATGCCGCTGTTCCGCGCATCACCCTTTTATATTCACTCTCTAATGCTAATGCTCTCCCGTGGCGCGTGGCCAGCACTCACTGCTGGTGGATTAGCACCCGCGACATCGCTTTTGCCCGCGGTCAGCGCCGATGATGAGACCGCAGCAGATTACGCAAGTTCGGATCACCAATTGTAGAGCGCATGCTAGGCAAGAGAAAGACGGCTTGTTATCGTGACCAGACATCTTGCCGCAACGAGGTGCCTGATCTATTCTGAGCGCGAGGTTCGGCCAGGCGAGGGGAGACGGGACGGCTGGACTACATTTAGTTTATGCCAAAGGGCGTACTTGCGTAATAAAAAAAAGAAGTCCAGCGGGATTGATGATGGTAATAGGCGGTGCAGTTGTGGTGATGATGACGATGATACCGCTACAAAATATTTGCTGAACCAAATATACTGTGAAAACATAGGGTGAAAGATTAACAGTTTACCCAAACATTTTCTAATTCATTTTTTTGTGGTCGTAGATTATTGGACACACGCATCGCTAATATATTAACGTTTTTCTTACTGGCTGTTGCATCTGATGGCATTGGCGTCAGATTTTGCGTTGGCGTCGCAAAAAGAAACACTATTTCCAGAAATTTTACGCTGTGATTCGAGACTTTGTTTTGAACACAATTTGTAGAATTGTTAAACCCAGCTGCGTGACGTGTAAACTTTTCTAGTGGTATTTCAGGTACCAGAGGTATTTAATTTTAGTGAATGTGAGAAGGAGATGAGGTCTCTGCCACAGTGACTTAGCCATATTTCACCGGAATATGAAGGCGAAAGCGTTATGACATTTCTGGAGATACTTGTGACAGGCGTCTTTACTGCTACATCGTATTCGTGTCTGCTTCTTCGCTATCGTTCCTTTGCCTCTCAGTGCGACTTGCTTCAGCAAGCACACCGGGGACACTCCGCACCACAGCTTTTCTATACTGAGATTTTATAGTGACTGGCGTGTACCTGTCCCACTCATGTGGCGTCATGTTCGCGTATCAGGAAACACGACCTCAGTGCCACACACCCTAGTTTAACTCTCGTTCCACCGATTTGGAGTTGGGCATGTCGCGCGACGGTATCTCCCACGTCTCCTACTGTGGAGACGCGGATTCACATCCCATTAGAATGGAAATGTTTTAATTACCATTTTCGCAGGACCCCCCAACCAAGAAAAACAACGCAGTTTCTGGCACAATTGAGGCACTGAGGCCTCTCGCCCTAAAAGTGCGACGATGGATATTTAAAACACGAGCCCGCCTTCCAACCTGGCGCTCACAGCTCCCTCTCGAGGTCTTAGCAGAGACTTGAAATCGACGAAGTGAGAGGAAAGGCGATAGGCGACGCTACCAACGCTACTGCAGTTGCAAGTTCAGGAGATGATGCCATGAAAGAACTCAACCACCGCATTTCTTTCTTTCATCCTGCTCTGTAGTCAGGCGTTGCGAGCGTGGTGGCACTTTGTGTTGTTGCCATGGTTTCTTGTTCGCTTGGTTGCGCTTGCGCCCAAAACGATGGGAGCTCCGACGCCCAAATGGGCCAGCGGGCTCCTACCACGCTGTCCATGTTGTCATTTATTTTCGCGCTTAGTTTCCCTTCGCTGTGCTCGGCCGGGTTCCCGCGTGGCGCAGAATTTATTGCCCACCACTTTGTTTTGCGCGCGCGTGTCACTTTGCGCGCGCAGTTGCCGTATGCAAACGAAAGAGAAAGGCGGGAAGGGGGTCGGTGCAGAGGCGGAAACATAGCGGACGTTCGCTTAGTCCATCGCTACTGGCGACAAGAGCACGCCGAGAACACGACATAAAGTGCAAGCGTGTCGCATTTTGCCGTTCGCGCTCAGTCAACGGGATGGTCGTGACACAGGGCGCCACTTTCTTTTCTTCGCTTCCGCTGAGATGTAAACACGGTACGTGTGCTCCACCTGATGCTCTCAAAGGGGAAGAAAGTGTGACAGGAATCCTGAGTGCCAATAGGAAGTGTTTCTTAACACCGTAGACGGCTTTTTTCGAGGGCTTCGTGATAACAGACATTTCAGCGTGCCGCAGACACTACTTTTTGTCGTTGTAAGGCACGCGAAGGAACAACATTTGGCATGGGTCCCCGGAGATACGGACTTCACCGAAAATGTTAGCGGGCAGTCTGCCTAATCTCGCTGTGGCAGCTCCCGTTAAATTCGGCATCCTTAATCAGGCAGTTTTTTGCACCTTCGAGATTAAGAAGACATTGGCATCTAGACGCTACTCGTTCAGATGCACCCTTATTACATGAAGGGTACACACATGCAAAGTTCGGATGGAATGTCTGTCTTGGCGGTTCAGGGCAATTCCAAGTGACCTTCACGGAGCTTGGCTGCAGTATCCTGAGACTAAATTTAAATCTATTTAAAATAGGTCTTTCTCTACAGAAACATTGGTGCGGTTCCCGGTCCCAGAAGCCACCGAAACTTTTTATCACCTGTCGCCCCTTCTCTCTAGCTAGAGAGCTGCTTTTTAAGGAGCAAATTGAACATATGGGGTCGGCCTTATCGGTTCCACTTATCTTGTCTATGGGGCAACAAATCTAGCGAACGCAAAAACGCATAAAAATATTTTTTTATTATTTATTTATTTATTTATTTGTTGTTTGTTTGTTTGTTTGTTTATTGACTAGCGGTAGTATCCGGCGGTGCCCGGGTGGGCCATTATATTAATGACACTAATGGGTATAACACGTGTTCATTTATTTGTTAGTTGTCATATTTAGCTAGTTCATCGTGAAGTGGTGCACACTAAGGAGCTCCTGAGTGCTGTCAATACAGGGGCTCCAACCGCAGGCCCGTCGGGGTGATGTGAAACGACTGGCACTCGCGTTCTACTGTAACCCTCGCTAAACAAATTGGACCAAAATGGTGCGCTCGAGCGAGTGAGTCAGTGAGTGAAAAACGTTTTATTGAACCGGTGAAGTGGGACTGGTTCCCAATTTCCAGAAAGCCATGTGATGAGCGGGCAGCCTTCGCTCTGGAGGAAGAATTGTCCGGACATCCAGATCACTGTTAGTCACCAGGTTCTCCCACAGCTCATGACTGGGAAGGGTGGATGGAAGAAGGGGGAGGTTGTTCTGCCTGCCCTCTTAATATGATATGAGGAAGAGTGCCAGGTTGTAAGCACAATTTGAATTCGGCAAGAGATGGCGCTGGGAACACACGATCGAGGCCGACTGGGTGAGGGGTATTCTTAATCATGGGAAGTGCTATCTCAGCAGATATGAACGATGGTCATCGGTACAGTTTTATCATAAGTAACATGGGCTCCCTACGGGAGGCGCGAGGTTGCAGGAAGTTCCAACAGATGGCGAGCGCTAACCTTTGCCCTTTTTTGCGGTCCGTCTTCCCTTTTAGATTTATGATAAATGACAGGGTTCCTACGGGAGGCACGTGGTTCTAGAAAGTGCCAACAGATGGCGAGCGCTATGCGAACGCGGGAAAATTCAACTGAATTCCACGTCCAGAGGTGTGTAAAATAAAAAAACTTCATGCTTGGCTTTTATCCGAATGTTAGGACAAAACCCTGAAATTGATTTTTGGGCAATTGTAAGGGCAGCATTTGCAAGTAAAAACGAGTGATATATATCAACTGGCTCTGTGTTTATTGACGACTGTGTAAAAACTGTTTTCCCGAAATCCTGCTTGCCTCTATTGGGTGGGTGTCACAGAAAAATGTTGCAGAACAGTGTTTAGATACCTGAGTAAGTTACCTATCTCAATAAAAACCAGTTCAATATCTCAAATGGCCTGCGATAAAAAAATTAATATCTGAAAAACTATTTTAACGCTTTTCACTCTCCCCATGGTGAAATTTTTAGAATTTTCAGCAATATTGACCTCCAACACTGTATTCGCAATGTGCCCATGAAATCTGTAGCCGTTTGAAAGAGCAGTCTGGCTAGGCGTGGACATCACCATTTAGGCCTTTTTGGCTCGTCAGCCGTGTCATTTGTAAAAAAACAATTTGGCCGTTGTAGTGTCGGCACAGGGCGAAATCCTTATAAATCATTGTCGTCATTTGTATGAGTAACATATGCTAGCAAAAATCAGTTGGGCAAATGATTCGGTGGAAAATTTATTTGAGAATCTTTAGGAACACCAATTTTTTTCCGTAACGCAGAATCACCTTTATTGTGTAGGTTAGAGCGAAGTCAAAAAACTACTATTTAGATATTCTTAAGGGCTACATATATCTGCGAAAATCGCTTGAAAATGTAGACGGGTAAAGGAGGTAATCACGAAATAAGAAAACGCAATTCCCCCTTTCCCTCGGTTAGGAGTATAATTTCCAGAAGTCCCCCCTTAGTGAGCCTGTTCGCCATGTCGTAAATGTACTCCCGAAATTTCAAGTCTCTAGATGTAGCAGTTTTAGCTGGGCGTTGATGAGTCAGTCAGTCAGTCGGGAACTTCATTTTATAGGTATAGATTTATTCACTTATGTATGTCTTTTTATTTATTTATTTATTTATTTTTTATATATAATACCCTCAGAGTACATTGAAGTACATTGTCACGAAGCCAAAGACGACGCATTTGTCTTCCAGGAAAACAAGTTTATTGGAGCGAACTTGTGCTCCCCTAACAACTCAAAGAATACACAGGCGGCGAAGTAGCAGTCAACAAAGTGCCGTGCGAAGGCGAGCGTCGACGATTCGAATACCGCGGCGTCTGCTCTGCAGGCTTTTATCTTTCGGCGCGAGTGTTTCTCGAACCGTCGATTTACATCCTAAACATTGTAGATCAACGAAGATTATTCCAGGCCAGTGACGTTAGGGCAAAAACGCTCTCCTTATCCGAATGAGATAACCCGTGCAGCATAAAAATAAAGAATGGAACATGCGCTTCGCTCGGGACACAGATAACACAGCCGGGCACTAAAAACAATCCATAAATAAACAAACCCAATGCATAGTTCACGGCATTACACCCCCCCCCCCTCTAAGAGTGCATGGACCCGATGCTAAAATAAAACCGACAGTCCGAACAAAACAACAACAAAAAATTACACCATCTTCCCGTAGGGGAACCCTGAGTAGTATGCGAAGCAGCCATGGTGGCGTTGCCCGTGGCACTCATCGCGGCGTTGCGGAGGAGAATTGGAGGAGCGCAGCGCGCGCCGCGTCATTATACCGCCAGCTACAGTGGCGCCCCCAGTGGAGTATGCAGCGCCTACCGTCGCGCCTGTAACCCGGAGCTGCTTCGCATTATCGCGCGGAGCCGCAGGTGTTGCCATTCGTTGCGCAATCCCGGGGAGGAGAGGAGCTTCGGAGAGGAGAGCAGGAATGCCGGAGAGGAGAGGAGCGTGGGAGAGGAGAGGAGGAATGCCAGAGAGGAGAGGAGATAAACAGAGGAAAGGAGAGGGAGGAGCATGCGCATGCGCAGTGGGGGTGTGGTGCTGTACGGCGGAGGGAGTGACTCGTCTCGTGCGGGGGGGAAGGAATGGTCAAGAAGACACCGGCAACACTGTCGCTCCAGGAGCCTTTAAAGGGGAAGCGTGCTCGTCTCCTGCCGGCCCAGGAAGACACCGGAAACACTCACTCCAGGAGCCCTTAAAAGGGCAAGACATCACCGGGCGTTCAGAAGCCGAGCATGCGCAGTGAGGGTGGACGCCGCACGGCGGAGGGAGTGACGCAGCCCCTCGACCATAAGATGCTCCGCATCTAAAAAGTCCATCATCTTGCGCAGTAAGGTTTGAGGTGAACCACGTGGACGACTTCGGGCCGCATGCGTCGTCGTGATGCTCCAGAATCAGCATCGGGGACCACCTCGTAGGTAAGTTGGCCAACACGTCGTAGAATCCGGTAGGGTCCGAAATACCGTCGCAGAAGCTTCTCACTGAGTCCGCTTCGTCGGATGGGAGTCCAAACCCACACACGATCCCCGGGGATGTACTCAGCGTGTCAGCGTCGCAGATGGTAGCGTCCGGCATCCACCAGCTGCTGGTCCGTTATATGAACTAGAGCGAGCTGGCGGGCCTCCTCCGCACGTTGAAGGTATACTTAGACGTCGGCGTTGAGGTCGTCGTCTTCTACGTGCGGAAGCATGGCGTCGAGCATCGTAGTCGGCCGTCTTCCGTAGACAAGCTCGAACGGTGTCATCTGCGTAGTTTCCTGGGTCGCTGTGTTGTACGCAAACGTGACATACGGAGGACTTCGTCCCAAGTCTTATGTTCAACGTCGACGTACATAGACAGCATATCCGCGATCATCTTGTTCAGACGTTCCGTAAGTCCGTTCGTTTGGGGGTGGTACACCGTCGTTCTTCGGTGACCCGTGTTGCTGTATCGTAAGATTCCTTGCATGAGCTCCGCAGTGAAGGCCGTTCCGCGGTCCGTGATTAGGACTTCAGGGGCTCCATGTCGCAGCACAACTTGGTTTATGAAGAACTTCGCGACTTCTTGTGCAGTCCCCTCGGAAGAGCGGCCACTTGTTCTGGGATCGTGACGTAGGGAACGGGCCCAAAGGTCCATTCCAATCTGTTGGAAGGGCCTCAATGGGACGGCAATCGGCTGCAGAAGTCCGGCGGTCTCGTCGGCGGCGTTTTTTCGTCACTGGCATTCAAGGCAGCTCTGGACATAGTGGGTGACGTCAGAGGTAAGGCGGGGCCAGTAGTACCTCGCCTTGATTTTTCCAATAGTGCGAGCTGTGCCGAGATGTCCGGAAGACGGGTCGTCGTGGCACGCTTTCAAAATTTCGTCACGAAGGTCTGCGGGATGACAAGAAGGTAATTCGTTCTCGTTCCGGGCTGAAATTCTTCTTCACGAGGACGGAGTTTTTCAGGCTGAATGCTGGTAAGTTGCGTTTGAACGCTTTAGGCTCGGCGACGTTGCGTCCTTCGAGGTAGTCGATCATGACGCGTAAGTCGGGGTCGGCACGCTGCTGGACGGCAAGGTCGCTCTCCGTCACGACTCCGAAGAACGCGCTGTCTTCATCGGAGTCTTGTGGTGGTGGGTCGACGGGGGCGCGGGACAGGCAATCGGCGTCGGAGTGTTTCCTGCCGGATTTATAGACGATTGTAACGTCGAACTCTTGCAGGCGCAAGCTCCACCGCCCAAGACGGCCAGAGGGGTCCTTGAAATTGGCGAGCCAACACAGCGCATGGTGGTCTGTCACAACCTTGAACGCTCTACCATACACGTATTGGCGGGATTTTGAGATGGCCCATATAATTGCGAGACACTCTTTCGCGGAGGCTGAGTAGTTTTTCTCCTCCTTCGACAGACCACGGCTGGCAAAGGCGATTACTTTTTCGCAACCGCTTTGCTTTTGTACGAGGACGGCACCCAGCCTACACTATCGCCGGCGTCAGTGTGCATTTCCGTTTCGGCGTTTTTCGAAATGAGAAATGAGGCGAGCACAGGCGGGCTTTGCAGGCGTTGTTGCAGCTCGTGCAGAATGCTTCCTCTTGGGCGCTTTCCCAGATGAAATGCGTGCTATCTTTCGTCAAGCGCGTAAGTGGCTCTGCAATGCGTGCGAAGTTTGCGACGAAGCGCCGGTACTATACGCACAGTCCGAGATGCGCACAGATGGATGGATGGATGGATGGATGGATGGATGGATGGACAGACAGACAGACAGACAGACAGATGACAGAACAGACAGACAGACAGACAGACAGACAGACAGACGAATGGACCGGACGGAATGGAATGGATGGATGGATGGATGGATGGATGGGTGGATGGGTGGATGGATGGGTGGATGGGATGGATGTGTGGGTGGGCTGGTGGAGTGAGGATGGGTGGAGTGGAGATGTGGTGGAGGGTGGATATGTGTGGTGCGGTGCGTGTTCGTGTGTGTATGTGTGTGCGTGTGCGTGCGTGTGTGTGTGCGTGTGTGGCGTGCGTCGCATGTGTGCGTGTGCACCGCGTGTGTGTGTGGCGCGTTTTCTGCGTGGCGGCGTGTGTGTGTGCGCGCGTCTGTGTGTGTGCGTGTGTGTGTGTGTGCGTGTGTGTGTGTGTGCGTGCGTGGCTGCGTGTGGTGTGTGTGGTGGGGGGGGGATTTAAATAAACTGTTGCGGTTACGGTGGCTGGTCCACGGCGGGTGAATTCATGTTGTCCGCGTTCAGTTCCGTTTCGCCTAAATCACGGCCGGAACCGGTAGGGTGCGTTTCATTATTAGCGAAGTGCGAACAAAAATGATTAGCAGTTTAAAGCGACCACAAAAGCTAAATACAATTCTAGTGTATTTAAAATACTGCTGTTTCCCAATCAAAGTTGGGTAATTTTAAGAGCAACACTGAGCAATTAGGCCTTTCAAAAAACACATGAACCAGTAACGATTACTTTCCTGCTCAACCTCTATGTTGTCCTAGGGACTAGTTAAAACCAACAAAAATCACAATTGTCTTTGGGATTCCCGTTTCCCCCGCTAAACCACCAGAGTTAAGGTTAAAGGGCCCGTAAACAGGGTTCAAAGTTTGAGATTGTACGTGCGCAATCATTGGAGTACTATCCAAAGAACATCCTGTCGCAAAAATTTTTAGAAGCGTCCAGTATTAGCCGAGCTATCGTTCATTAAAAAGGGCCCGCAACAAGGCCTGGCGCATTCCCTCTTCAACCGCTCCTCCAAAGCACTGTGGAAGCGGAGGCGGAAGACGCCACCGACCACGGCGCAAGACCTGATCGGTGACACCAGGAGAAACAGGGTTGCGTCGAAAAGCGCGCAGCCATTGGCTCCGCCCGGCGGTACGTCACGCTTGTACCAGACGACGGCCAAGCTCCGCCTACTACGCTCAGCGGGTTCGGTTTAGAGTTCCTGTATATAGCTCCCGCAGGGAGCTGCGGGAGCTATATACAGGAACTCTAGGTTCGGTCGGTGGCCGGCCCGCATCGCACGGCTCCTCGCGCCGGCCGTGCTCGCGTCGGAGAAGAAGAAAAGAAGAAGAAAAGAGCGCAAAAAGAGCGTTTGAAGGCAAGATAGGGGGGCTTCCTAACTCAACATGCTCGCTAACGACAATAATTGAAGATTGCCACCGACGACTATAGCGGCTCGCTAGCGGCTCGCTAGCGTTAGCGTTTCGCGGTGAACTCGTACCACCGAGGGGCGGTTATTGAAAAGGCTTAGCATCGCTGAAGTTATCCAGACACTGCTTGCGAGGCCGCGACGATGACGACCCCCCGCGCAAT
>CM023453.1:4419303-4510238 GCA_013339765.2 Haemaphysalis longicornis
CTGTGACGCCACTAAAACGGCCAAATTGTTTTTTCACAAATGACACGGCTGACGAGCCAAAAAGGCCTAAATGATGATGTCCACGCCTAGCCAGACTGCTCTTTCAAACGGCTGCAGATTTCATGGGCACATTGCGAATACAGTGTTGGAGGTCAATATTGCTGAAAATTCTAAAAATTCCACCATGGGGAGAGTGAAAAGCGTTAAAATAGTTTTTCAGATATTAATTTTTTTATCGCAGGCCATTTGAGATATTGAACTGGTTTTATTGAGATAGGTAACTTACTCAGGTATCTAAACACTGTTCTACAACATTTTTCTATGACACCCACCCAATAGAGGCAAGCAGGATTTCGGGAAAACGCTGTTTTTACACAGTCGTCAATAAACACAGAGGCAGTTGATATATCTCACTCGTTTCTGCTTGCAAATGCTGCCCTTACAATTGCCCAAAAATCAATTTCAGGGTTTTGTCCTAACATTCGGATAAAAGCCAAGCATGAAGTTTTTTTATTTACACACCTCTGGACGTGGAATTCAGTTGAATTTTCCCGCGTTCGCATAGCGCTCGCCATCTGTTGGACTTTCTAGAACCACGTGCCTCCCGTAGGAACCCTGTCATTTATCATAAATCTAAAAAGGGAAGACGGACCGCAAAAAAGGGCAAAGGTTAGCGCTCGCCATCTGTTGGAACTTCCTGCAACCTCGCGCCTCCCGTAGGGAGCCCATGTTACTTATGATAAAACTGTACCGATGAGCATCGTTCATATCTGCTGAGATAGCACTTCCCATGATTAAGAATACCCCTCACCCAGTCGGCCTCGATCGTGTGTTCCCAGCGCAATCTCTTGCCGAATTCAAATTGTGCTTACAACCTGGCACTCTTCCTCATATCATATTAAGAGGGCAGGCAGAACAACCTCCCCCTTCTTCCATCCACCCTTCCCAGTCATGAGCTGTGGGAGAACCTGGTGACTAACAGTGATCTGGATGTCCGGACAATTCTTCCTCCAGAGCGAAGGCTGCCCGCTCATCACATGGCTTTCTGAAATTGGGAACCAGTCCCACTTCACCGGTTCAATAAAACGTTTTTCACTCACTGACTCACTCGCTCGAGCGCACCATTTTGGTCCAATTTGTTTAGCGAGGGTTACAGTAGAACGCGAGTGCCAGTCGTTTCACATCACCCCGACGGGCCTGCGGTTGGAGCCCCTGTATTGACAGCACTCAGGAGCTCCTTAGTGTGCACCACTTCACGATGAACTAGCTAAATATGACAACTAACAAATAAATGAACACGTGTTATACCCATTAGTGTCATTAATATAATGGCCCACCCGGGCACCGCCGGATACTACCGCTAGTCAATAAACAAACAAACAAACAAACAAACAAATAAATAAATAAATAAATAAATAAATAAAATATTTTTTATGCGTTTTTGCGTTCGCTAGATTTGTTGCCCCATAGACAAGATAAGTGGAACCGATAAGGCCGACCCCATATGTTCAATTTGCTCCTTAAAAAGCAGCTATCTAGCTAGAGAGAAGGGGCGACAGGTGATAATATGTTTCGGTGGCTTCTGGGACCGGGCACCGCACCAATGTTTCTGTAGAGAAAGACCTATTTTAAATAGATTTAAATTTAGTCTCAGGATACTGCAGCCAAGCTCCGTGAAGGTCACTTGGAATTGCCCTGAACCGCCAAGACAGACATTCCATCCGAACTTTGCATGTGTGTACCCTTCATGTAATAAGAGTGCATCTGAACGAACGAGTAGCGTTTAGATGCCAATGTCTTCTTAATCTCGAAGGTGCAAAAACTGCCTGATTAAGGATGCCGAATTTAACGGGAGCTGCCACAGCGAGATTAGGCAGACTGCCCGCTAACATTTCCCGTGAAGTCCGTATCGCCGGGGACCCATGCCAAATGTTTTCCTTCGCGTGCCTTACAACGACAAAAAGTAGTGTCTGCGGCACGCTGAAATGTCTGTTATCACGAAGCCCTCGAAAAAAGCCGTCTACGGTGTTAAGAAACACTTCCTATTGGCACTCAGGATTCCTGTCACACTTTCTTCCCCTTTGAGAGCATCAGGTGGAGCACACGTACCGTGTTTACATCTCAGCGGAAGCGAAGAAAAGAAAGTGGCGCCCTGTGTCACGACCATCCCGTTGACTGAGCGCGAACAGCAAAATGCGACACGCTTGCACTTTATGTCGTGTTCTCGGCGTGCTCTTGTCGCCAGTAGCGATGGACTAAGCGAACGTCCGCTATGTTTCCGCCTCTGCACCGACCCCTTCCCGCCTTTCTCTTTCGTTTGCATACGGCAACTGCGCGCGCAAAGTGACACGCGCGCGCAAAACAAAGTGGTGGGCAATAAATTCTGCGCCACGCGGGAACCCGGCCGAGCACAGCGAAGGGAAACTAAGCGCGAAAATAAATGACAACATGGACAGCGTGGTAGGAGCCCGCTGGCCCATTTGGGCGTCGGAGCTCCCATCGTTTTGGGCGCAAGCGCAACCAAGCGAACAAGAAACCATGGCAACAACACAAAGTGCCACCACGCTCGCAACGCCTGACTACAGAGCAGGATGAAAGAAAGAAATGCGGTGGTTGAGTTCTTTCATGGCATCATCTCCTGAACTTGCAACTGCAGTAGCGTCGCCTATCGCCTTTCCTCTCACTTCGTCGATTTCAAGTCTCTGGTAATACCTCGAGAGGGAGCTGTGAGCGCCAGGTTGGAAGGCGGGCTCGTGTTTTAAATATCCATCGTCGCACTTTTAGGGCGGGACGCCTCAGTGCCTCGATTGTGTTAGAAATTGGCGTTGTTTTTGTTGGCCGGGCAAGAATATGCATGCCTGCGATAATGGTGACTAAAACATTTCAATTCCAATGGGATGTGAATCCGCGTCTCCAGAGTAGGAGATGTGGGAGGTACCGTCGCACGACAAGGCCAACTTCAAATCGGTGGAACGAGAGATAAACTAGGGTGTGTGGCACTGAGGTCGTGTTTCCTGATACGCGAACATGACGCCACATGAGTGGGACAGGTACACGCCAGTCACTATGAAATCTCAGTGTAGAAAAGCTGTGGGGCGGAGTGTCCCCGCTGTGCTTGCTGAAGCAAGTCGCACTGAGAGGCAAAGTAACGATAGCGAAGAAGCAGACACGAATACGATGTAGCAGTAAAGACGCCTGTCACAAGTATCTCCAGAAATGTCATAACGCTTTCGCCTTCATATTCCGGTAGAATATGGTTAAGTCACTGTGGCAGAGACCTCATCTCCCTCTGACATTCACTAAAATTAAATACCCCTGGTACCTTAAATACCACTACAAAAGTTTGAAAGTCACGCAGCTGGGTTTAACAATTCTACAAATTCGTGTTCAAAGTAAAGTTTTGAATCACAGCGTAAAATACCTGGAAATAGTGTTTCTTTTTGCGACGCCTGCGCAAAATCTGACGCCAATGCCATCAGATGCAACAGCCAGTAAGAAAAACGTTAATATATTAGCGATGCGTGTGTCCAATAATCTACGACCACAAAAAAATGAATTAGAAAATGTTTGGGTAAACTGTTAATCTTTCACCCTATGTTTTCACAGTATATTTCGCGTTCAGCAAATATTTTTGTAGCGGTAATCATCGTCCATCACCACAACGGCACCGGCCTACTTACCATGATCGCCGCCGCTCTATGATCATCATCATCAATCTCCCTGGACTCTTTTTTTTATTACGCAAGTACGCCCTTCGGCATAGAACTAAATGATAGTCCCAGGCCAGTCCCGATCCTCCACTCGCCATGGCCTAACCTCGCGCTCAGAATAGATCCAGGCACCTCGATTGCGGCAGATGTCTGGTGCCGTCTTTCTCTTGCCTTAGCATGCGCTCTAACAACTGGGTGATCATAAACTTGCGTAATCTGCTGCGGTCTCATCATCGGCGCTGACCGCGGGCAAAAGCGATGTCGCGGGTGCTAATCCACCAGCAGTGAGTGCTGGCCACGCGCCACGGGAGAGCATTAGCATTAGAGAGTGAATATAAAAGGGTGATGCGCGGAACAGCGGCATCAATTGCTGTGCGCCTTACTCTGACACAAAGGTCATCTCCCAGCGAATGGCCCTCATTCACCGAACCCACATTTTGCCCGACAAGTACTCATCGATTTCTTCAGTCACCTTTTCTTCGTCTTGGACGTCTGCTGCCGCCGCTCTGCCGCGCGCGGTTCTGACAGGCAAAAATACTCGGTTCCCTTTTCGTTCCACTTTTCCCGACGCCAATTACTGCAGACCACTCCTTTCTTTCCCCGCCACACCATGACGAGTCAATCTCCTTTTGTGCGTTGAAGTCCCGCACGGTTTTGGTTCGTAGGAGAATAAACATCTTTGTTGTTGTCTTCAGGAGGTGAAGTTCACAGTCCAGAACCCATTATGCCTTGCCAGCCACTACAGCCCGCTGACCCACCTGAAGGTGGTCGGGAAGGTATGAGCTGGACAGGGCCCGCCTCCAGAGCTCGGGAGATTTGAACGGATTCGGTGTGGGGAAAGGGTGCTTTTCCGGCAGAGAACAACCCGGCCAGCCAATTGTTTTCCGCGTGGCAACATAGGCGACATATCGCCACACACTCGAGTGTAAGCGAGGACAACGCATGCGTTTGTCGCTCCCAGCTTAGCTTACCCGCGAAACATTGGCGCAGGCAGGGCTACGCAAAATGGACACTTCCCACCTCTCAAGCCACTCCAGCACGATTGCCTCTCCCGCGCCCTCACCATCTCCTTGAGAATAAAATAGGTCACCCCCCCCCCCCCCCCGGGGGGGGAAGCCGAAATTCTGCCGACGCTCATGCAGAGGGGGCTATCGCTTTGGGAGCTCCAGTCCTGTGCAGACATACGGACTCAGACACTTCGTTCTATGAAAGCAGCGACAAGGCGGACAAGCATTGAGGCGTGCACGTTTGTGATAGCGATACTTTCCAAGGATATGCGCTTTTGTTTACACGCAACGTACCGCGCATAAAAGGAAGCGTGGCGCCGACGGGAAAAATTTCGGGGGGCTTAAGCCTGGTCAGTCCCTCATCTCGCTTCCCGGCGGAGGCGTCGCCCCCTCCGGAGAATCCCGGTGGGGGCACGTGCCCCGCTGCCGCCACGTAGTTGACGCCTGGCTACTGTAGAGAGGAGACAGGGGAGCCCCGTAGGTGCGGGAGAAGCGCCTTCCAGTCGAGAATCTACGATGCCGTCGACGGCGTCCAGACAGTGGGCACGCACCGCCCCGTCCCTTGTCTCTGCATGAAACGATACTTGCTCGCTAGAAGCGGTGCTAGGAAGTTTAGCCCGCCCATTTATACCGCCAACATTACGAGAATAGCTGGTCACGGCGATACCTATAAAGTATGTTATTTATTTATTTATTTTCATACCTCAGGAGCCTCTAGGTGGAGGCCTTACATGAGGAGTGGTAGAACAAGGGTAGACTAGCACAAGAAACGAGGGGGGCACGGCCGGGGTTCGAGTGTCATAACCAAATTTTAGACAGGTTCAATAAAATTGATGAAAAAAAATTACATAGCAGAACGCGTTTACAAAGAGAATCAACAAGTATCGAAACAGCTTGTAATGAACACGCCGACGCAATGGACGCGATGAGGCGCACCGTAGTGGAGGGCTTCGGATTAATTTTGACCACCCGGGGATCTTTCACGTGCGTCGAAATCTCGCACACACGGGCGTTTTTGCTGTTTCTCTCCATTGTATAATTGCTTTTCAAACTACCATAAACAGCAAGGGAGCGGTATATGCGGCACAAAAAGTATCGCTAATGTGTTATCAGAGATAACTGCGTAAGCCATGGACGTGTTTCACAGAGCCAAAACGGAAGCTGGTTTGAACAACTCCCCGCAAATAAACCGGAAGAAGATCATTTCGATCGATGTGCTTGTTTCGAATAGTACGAAAGTGCTTTCAAAAACAAAAAACAAAACAAAATCGTGCACTCCTCCCCCTAAGGATGATGGTTGAACATGAAGCTTTCTCGTGATGGACTCTTTGGTTGGCCAACCCCTCACTTAGAGTATGTTCTACTATGGGGATACGCACCAGTTTTCTAGAATACCCATAGCAAATCTCGGGCGTTTCAATTTTAGTATATGTACTTTGGAAGTCGTAGGGCGATTTCTCGCTATTAAAAAAACACTCGGTGTGCACTCTGTAGGCCTAACGTTTGGTTCGGGTTCTACGCGGTGATCGGTACCTGCTGCTTGACGTTCAGTTAGCAATTTTTTTAGTGGGTTCCGGTCTGAGGTGTTAGGTGACGTTAGGCCTAACGTCCTAAACCTCAAAATGGGAAGCAACGCCATTCTTCTCGTGAAGGACTCGTAGGTTGCAACAAGATGGAAAGTTGGGCGAGTTGGTACGTATTCATGATGGAAAGTAACAGCGCAATAAACGACGAGGGACACAGAAGAAATTCCCAAGACGGGGCTGTAATAAACGACGAGGGACACAGAAAAACTTCACAAGACAGGCGCTGTCCCCGTCTTGTGAATTTCTTTTGTGTCCCTCGTCGTTTATTGCGCTGTTACTTTCCATCATGAACCTTAGGTTGTCGTCTGTGTTTACCAAACCGCTTCGGCCATGTCGAAATGGAGCAATCGGATAGACGCCAGCTTCATAACGCGAGAGACCTAGGTTCCATTCAGGCCACGAGAAGCGTTTTAACAGAAATTACTTTAATCGCTGATTCTTCTGCAATTTTATTATATAAATATATAGCCGTTTCCCCAATCCGATTCTACAGGCTGAATTTAAAGTGCTTTGACATGGGCGTGTTAGCCCCAAAAAGCAACCCCTTTTCTTGGCCAATTCACCACGTGGGTATTTGCCCCCAGTCAACGAGCAACAGCAACAAGAACAACAGCTAAGCTGTTTAACAAATTGCTCGTTTCGTGTCCGCAGTTAACAATACCAAGAGAATGCCATGCGCGCGTGACGCGTGCGTCGTGGCGGTCGCGCAGCGTCCCCGGAGCACGTTTGTCAAGCCAAGCATATTCACTTACTGAGATTGACCAAGATTGCCCCCCCCCACTAAAAAAAAAAAGCCAGCGTTCGCCGTAATCGTGGCAACACTTGCTCGGAACGAGCAAGGCTCTAGTGTACGCCGTAATCGCGGCAACATTTGCTTGTAAAAAGATGGACACGTCCTAGAGTACGCTGCTCCAAGGGATGTCAAATTATTACCACTTCAAAAAAAAAAAATGAAGCAAGCTCACAGTTATAGCAACAATGATGGATTAAAGGTCGTAGCGGCAGCGAAGTAAAAGCAAATTGGCTGCACTGATATGCTCGTACTGTCGCGATGGTCGTGAAAGTTGGGTACAGCTTCGACTACCTTCAAGTCTGACGCTTAGTGTGAGCTTCCTTCTTTTTTTTTTTTTTTTTTGCTTTCACTACACCCAACATCATTCATCACCTTCGTCAGAGAAAGTTGGCTTTCCTGCAGGGAGTATTGCCGTACAACAGCATCTCTGTTGACACTAAAACGTCGCTTTAAAAAGATGACATTATTTTTATAACCATGGACATCGTCCGAACACATCGAAAGAAAAGTTCGCGTGATTTCGCATCACTGCTGTAGTTGTTGCGGCCGCCGCAGACGTCGCATGGTAGTTTTGATTCGTTGCTGCTTTGTAAATTTAATACTGCGTTTTTGTGTGAGCCCGTCTATTTCATGCAAAAATAAACGCAATTTTAAAAAAATTACTTCACGGTCATTTTAATTAGACACCTGTCCACCATATAACATCGCCTTGTTGTCACCAAAAATGCTTGCGGAACGCTGCCCGACAAAAACAGTTTTCAACTTTATTAGTCTTTCCGCGTTGGAATTCTACGCAAGCACTAGAGAATACTGCCGGCCCGGTTTTGTTAGGTTATTCTAATTTACCGCGGTTGTAGGTGCGTGAAGAATACTTATTCATAATGAATAAGCAATGACAATCACCCAGCACACAGTTTTCTCCTGGCAGAAGTACCCAGCTTTGTGACCACAAATTCCTTGCGGTACATTATTGTAAGACGCCTAACTGCGCTAACAATGCGTGTGTGTAATATTTAGGTACTTTAACAACAGAAAGCGCAAAGTGAAAGGAGGCAACTTGTCGCTACTTTTATTATTTGGTGTGACACCGAACCATTTTTTTTTATTTCTCCTGGATTTTACACGGCTGACGTGGACGATCAACTGATCATCATACTTCCTTCACGCCTTCACTAACACCACTGCACCCATACCCTGACCCTACTGTACCAGCGAGTACAGACAGCCGAATGAGGCGGCACAGCGCAGCATTGTGAACGTTTCTGCCAGCAAGAAAGAGGCGCCGTCCGTTATCCTGCTTGCCCGGCATTCTCTCGCAAGCAGTCGAACAGTTTTGCGGGTTCCCAGGCGGTGTGTAGCAACAAATACGCACGGTTCTCTTTCTTCTTGATCGAAATTATTTCGCTATAATTTGACTTGCACTCGGGACAACGTTTTAGTAATTGACGAAGCAAGCGCTCGGCTGTTAGACATGTTCCTTCCGTTATGACAGCTCTGCCATCCGCGTATGGTTTATAAGTGAAATCTACTTGACTTGCCGAGAGGAGGCTGCGCTCCGCGGTACAGGGATCGCGCTTCCCCTGCCCATTTTTACAACTCCGCCACACAAGTATTCAGCTTACTACCAGGAGAAGTTAGGGCATTGCCTTTAGAAAAGTTTCTGTGTAATTTAAATTGATTGTGTTGCACGAATCTTTGTATAATTCAATCTTTCCTGTAGTTGTTGTTACCTGCTGTGTCTCATTTTCGGGAAACATGCGCCAGTTCTATTGAGTTGTCAATTTTGTCTGAATTGATCTGTGCAGAAATGTATTCATCCTGTATACCACTCCTGCGATAGCACTATTGGGCTGCAGTATCTAAAAATAAATAAATAAATGAAAAATTCGACGCGCACGATGTGCAACTGCTGACAGACTGCAATCGGCCTCCGCTTGTCTGCTGTACACACCTACGGTGTTGTGTGAACGCTTCGTTTAATGCGGTAGCTGCTACGTTCACACCGAATCTCTTCTTTTTATGCACATGTGAAGATGCTCATCTGTTATGACACTCGGCAACCTTTAGACGGAAAAAGATTCACTGCCCTTCGAATCGGGGTGGAGGGATGACCAGCGAAGCTGGGCGCAGGGCAAGGAGTGCCCAAAACAAAACACGTATGTTGGTATTTTGCAATTGACCATGCTTCCTCGCCAATTAGGTGAATGAACAATGGCGAGCCTCTAGCTTTATTTTAGCGAAAAAAACGTGGGACTGTCCGTTTCCCTCGCGCGTGGTAGGCGCCTTACTCTCTGTGTAACACAGCACCTAAACTGCTCGACCATGGAGGACAGCAGACAGGTTGTATTGGGCCGAGAGACCTCCACGTTTCAATATGCCGCCAAAACAACCAGCATGCGAATGGTGAGTGCATAAAGCGTAGCTGCGCGAGCGCGCACCGCCCTTCAACCCCTCCTCCCTCGTGCACGCATAAACCAGAAACCAGTATGGTGTAATTGCGCAAAATGTCGCTCCGAAAGGCTCCGGCTAAAGGGAAATCTTAGCTCAAGTCGGCATTCCAAGCGAGCGAGTTCCTCTTCATCCGGGAGGGATTCGCAGGTCCCCGACGAGGTGGAACGTGGGCGGAAACAGGGGCGGCTGCACGCTTTGCGGGAGTGGTCATCTGTTGCTTTCGCACAAACTCGCGCTGCTGTGCGCGCCGAGACTCCTTGAATCGACGCCCTGGTTCTTCCCACCGAACGAGAGTTCCTGTATAAGCTTCGCCAGAGTTGCGCGTCTGATTTCCACGAGCCGCCGCGCTGCCGCTTTCCCAGTGATAGGAAAGCCCGCTTTCTGTGCTGCGCGCCGAACTCGTTTTCCAGTTGTGTGCAGGCCAGCCGAAGCAGCTGCCGTGCGCAGCGGCCCGCGCAGCCCACGGCACATGCGCGCGACGACTCCGCCCCGCCACTACAACCGGCGCGGCTGCTGCGACATGTGTGACGGGTGGTTTCCTGCACGCATTTGGAAACTGAGATGGCGGATAGACGCGCAACTCTGCTCCCTTCAAGGAGGTTAAAAAAAATTGCCTTAGGGGCGCCGTATACAGAAACTCTACACCCGACGGCACGCGTACGCTCCATAGCGGGTTAAAAGCACAAATGCTGATAACGGCGCTCGTGAGTTATCAGCAGTTTGTTCTTGTGAAAGAGGCCTCGCTGGTCGTGAGATGTATAAAACTCTTGAAGGACGCGTAGCCGCTGGCGAGGAGGAGCGGAGAGGTAATGCCGAGTAGAGCGGCTTCACCGGAAGGGGAACGGGCGCTAAAAAGTGTCCGAAAATTTCTTGTGTCTCCTTACTTTTTACTAACCCTAACCTTGGTCAACTCGCCGGAAGGAAAAAATTGCAGGTAATATGCCTTCTTCCACACCTCTTAGTTATAGTATTTCACTAGCCGTGTGATAAAAAATTACAACGTCCTCGTGCTGCCCACATATCGTCGTATGTTGACCTGATGTTGTTACCTGTCGCCGCACTCCATACGTGACTTTGATCATGGGCAATAATTCCGATCATTCGAACCATCTGTTGGCCTGCATAAGCAATATTTCGGATCTAACATCCATTACAACTCGCACTTGCAATGTAATATAGCGTCGCTGCACCCTACCTGTGTAAGGCCGGTGTGCTTTGGAAGCATTTTACTGAAGAACGTATAGATCAATTATAGAAACAAAATAAAAAAGATATAAACAATAACAGCGAAAATGTGTTTTTAAAGAACCATATTAAAAAAGCAACATTAGAACAATGACCCACCCTAAACCGCATGAAAATGACGGCTCCTATAAAACGGTGATATACTGCTTCTTGGTGAGATGATCCGCCAAAAATTGAGGACAAGAAAGAACTAACTCGCAATACAATTTTGCCGCGTGTGAATACCAAAAAAGAACGATATAAAAACAACTGAAATAAGAACCATCAGACCTAATCAGCTACGGTAGGCTCTAGTGTTTATAAACCAATAATTTTTTTAAAAATGTGTCTGTCACGACGTTCACAATAGCCTATAAGCTTTGCTGCCGCTTTTTGCAAGCAGTCGAGCTCACGGACCAAGAAAAGTGAAAATAAACTTTTACGTTCTGTAGCCTTTTTATTGCCTTTTATTCGACGAATATCACACGAAGCCGTAACAGATAACAGCAGCCATGGCGGCTTCCTGGGTACATACTGCGTGCTCTTCAAGATGTTTGTGCAATACTCAAGAATGTATTTTTCACTTCTCTCGGTTGAAGTCAATAATGTTTTCTCACTTCAATTGCTTGCTTATTATATCCGCACACAGCTTTGCTCCTGGTCCAACAATGAAGCTCCTGTGGTCCCCCTCAATCACCTTGACCTCGACGCCACCATCACAGAGCTGAAAAAAAAAACATTGCGAGTACGCTTATTTGAAGCTTTGCAGTTAGTGTATCAACCACACAGAGCATAAAATAGCCGGCTATATTTGTCTTCGTTAATAACAAGTCATCCAAACATCTTTAGAACCGAATGAGAACTGAAACCACAGAGTGAGGGGGCAGGAGCGTCGTGTGTCTCAGCGACTAAGGTCCCCCAAAAGGACATTGCAGGTAATATGAGAATTATTTTATTTTAATTAATCAGTCTTCGATGACTCGGTCAACTTCATTCCAGCGCCCAAGGACGTTTTCACAAAATGGATATCCGAATATTGACAAACTCGTTTATTTTCTCGTAAGAACCGTCAGCAGTAACGGCTTTGTAGAAGTACCAAGAGCAAAGTAATTATGGTGTTAAGTACGCACCAGCATTCAAGAAGCCAAATCAGACGGAACCATTTGAATAACTACAAAGGCACAATTATCTTTAATACCCGCCGCGGTTGCTCAGTTGCTGAAGCGTTGCGCTGCTGAGTATGAGGACGCGGGTTCAATGCCAGGCCGCGGAGGCCACTTTACTGATGGAGGCGAAAAGCAAAAACGCCCGTGTGTACGAGATTACGGCGCAGAATAAAGATCCCCAGGTGGTCAAACTTAATCGGGAGCCCTCCACTACGGCTCGCATCATCGCCTGCGTTGCGTCGGCGCGTTAAACCCTACAGTCAATCAATTACAATAATCTAATTCGAGCTTTCTTGTGCGGCCGCCATCTGCACAAACAATTCCGTGTGACATAAGACAGTCTGAAACAGCGGCTACTAAGTCGCCCCTCAAACAACAGTTTACATTGTATTTGACCACACTGTTTGGATTTCCCTTAAAACTAAGGTAATTGCGAACAAGTGGTCTTGTCGCAGATGGATGTGTGCCTTGAAATCCCGACGTTCCAACACTACTTGTCTAAGGTGGACAAGGGCGGTGAACTTGGTATTTTTCACTATTTTAAAAGAACATGGTCGCACAGCCCCATTATCTTCAGGTCGTCGTCAATGCAGCCCCATTATTTTAAGCCGTAGTCAATGGGTGTCTCCGCACCCGGTGGACGTTTTTGTGGCTCTCTCCATGGCCGATCTGAAACCAACTGGACTATAACTCCGAGGTTCCGTGGATCTCCGGGTTGTCAGAACGGCTACTGTTCCTGTAGCTGGCCATGTGACACAAGCTGGCCTTCTGAAACATGTTGGTCGGACGTGTGGGATCCCACCGGAGAAACCACATGGGGAACCGGAGGTTGTCCTTGGCTCTAGCGCTCCCAGTACTGTGCACCCACTTGAAAGCCGTGGCGTGGTGCGGCGAGAGATCGCCCCGTGGAAGAGACCCGGTGGTGGTCCAGAGATGGTCTCTTGCAGACGATAGAGAGCCTCAACGGCTTGATGGTGACTCCGTGGACCGCGCGAAAACGCCACACCTGGACGAACAATCCTCAGTTGCCGCAAAGCAGGAACTCCGCTTTTGTGAGTATCAGTACGCCACGGCGCGGATATCTTCTTGTGACCGATTCGGAACATGCCGACGTATCGGTCAGACGCTTGTTAAATACGGGCGGGAATTTGGTTGAAACCTAGGGGATACGCGTGTGAGCCTCATTTATTAATGCAAAGCATCTCTTGCTCGGGGCTATGTCCGTTGTGCTTCCGGCGTCCCGTCCCGCACCTCTCCTCCTCTCCACGCCAGCTGTGATAACGTCACTCTCTCCTCTCCCCAATAGCTGTGCGCGCTGTTCCTTCTCTCCCCTCCTCCTCGCCACTTCAGATAAACCAGGTCCGCGCCGCTGCTCCCTTCAGTTGCTGCTTCGGTCTGCCCGTCCGATGAGCTGACAATGACGCGACGATTCTGGCAGTGACCCGCCGCGGTGGCTCAGTGGCTAAGGCGTTGCGCTGCTGAGCATGAGATCGCGGGTTCGATTCCCGGCCGCGGCGGCCGCTTTTCTGATGGAGGCGAAAAGCAAAAAATTACACCATCTTCCCACGTGGGAACCCTGAGGAGACTGGCAAAGCATCTCCAGTTTGCACGAGTTTTCACGGCTTTGCATACTCTTCAGGGTTCCCACGTGGGAAGATGGTGTAATTTTTTTTCGGCGAGCTGGTCGAGGTTTGGAGTAGGCGCGACCTGAGGCAACCTCACTCAATACTCTGAATCGTTCTGTGCGTGGGCGGCATCTGTTTACATGCTGGGGCCACTCAGAGCTTATGATGATAATGGCCAAAAACCACGGTGGGTGACATTAGCTAGTGGTCTGTTGTTTAGAATGGCGCGATATTTCAAAGTTGAACTACTACAATTAAATGCCTTATTTCTTTACATTTGTCGACAAACTGCGATCGAGCTTCTGATCCAAGCTCGACGGGGCTACCTGTCTTGCACATTTAAGGTGTGGTAGCTCTCTGGACATAGGTTGATTTAAAATTGAGAGGATAAACGAATAGAGGAAGTGTGCGCATCGGTACTGCCGGCCGTGATTAAAGCCAGATAATTTCCGGTGGCGCGACCACCGTTTCCAGTCTTAAAACAGCTTACAATAGGCAAATAATCGAACTCGTTGATCGCAATTGCGAACTCTTTTGAAGTACTGCTGCCAGTTTCGTTTTGTGTATTTCAGTACTTATCTAAAAAATGATCTTGCACACGCTGCTTACCGAGACGCCCTGCTGCCAGTGAGAACGTCGGAGAAAAGTCTGCTGTGCAGGCGACAAACTATGGCCATGCCCTATTCTTATTAGCCTTATAGCTGTGGTAAGTGTATATCCAGTTCTAAGCCTTTACGGCAACACAGGCCATACAGTGCTATGTCAATGACGCCAGTTTAACTGATGATGGTATTGTACCTAACATTATGTTGGAATTGTGAAGAGCTAAAAGTGGCTATAAAACAGGCGTTATAATCTTTCCACGATAACATGAAGATTGTCTCGATGACAGATGATCATTACGATGGTGAAGACATGAATGAGCTGCGGAAGCTCAATGTGAGCTTGTTGTTGAGATACGAGTGTCAATGGAATGGGCATATATGAAGGAACCTTCTCTAACGCCCTCATTTCCGAATAGGTTCTGGGTTACACGCGGTACAAGCGAACTTTTAAGAATGTTCTTCGAAGTATAACAGTTGTCAATTTTTGTGAATATGGGGTTGGTGTGTGGAAAGCATTCAGGGTTGTGATCAAAATCTGTGAGTAAAAATTTGAGGCGAATGTCTCTGTTCCGCGTTATAAGGATGGTACCGACAAGTTATTGAAGACGGAAAGCAGTTCTCAATTACAGACGACACGGTAACTGTGTCCTCAAGTAAAGGTACGCATGTGCAGCGTGCGTTGATCCTCTGCTCTGTATGGACATGGGTGATTTTTTGCCTACTTTTGTTTGTATTTGGAATTTTTGTGTGATGGCTTTGGTGTGATGTTTAATAGGGTTGCTAAATAGTACCTTGTTTGTGCGTTTCTGTAGGAGTTATCATGGAATGACACGAGTACTGCGGGAAGTGCGTATCACTGCGTGGTATTAAAAGAGCAAGGTATAGGAAGGTAAGCGCTTCGTTCTTCCTATTTGATGGTGTCTTCAGACCAACTAGGTAGTATTGTCAATTTTGGAGTACTAACTGACACTGAAGCTTTATTGAGATAACTTCAAGCGCGTTGCGTGTAATTATGTGAATTCAGAGGTGAAACCGTGCCAAGACACTGTTAAGGCAACTGATTTTCTAGTTTGCTTTAGCAATTACATTCCACCGAAATCGCAATATGCGTGTCTCTGCAGGAAATTAATTGTACTCTGAATGATTTAAATACGTTCATTGGAAAAAAAAGTTGACCTGCAGCCGTATTTTCCTTCAGTGTGTTTGTGCTCCTGAAGTTGGGGACACGGACAGCCTACCGTGAAGCCGACCTTGAAGCATCTGTGTAATAGGGATTACACGGGCCTTGGGATTTGAAAAAAAAAAACAATTCTGTAAGATTTGCGCCCCTGCTTGACCCTTCTGTCGATTTAAGAAACGGGAATGTCTTAGGTGACGGGAGACAAATATCAACGCGAGACGAGGTCAGTTAAATGAGGTTGCCGAACTCAGATGAACGACCCCGAGTTTCGGATATTTCAGTCTCCCGCGTATAGCCCCAGTAATTTGCGGGTTACAGAACAAGAAAAAATTGGCAATGTGTCATTGACGATAAAGCCCTATAGACGATTGGTCATTGAAGACTTCCAAGCATAAAATGGTGCATTATGTCTATAATGATCAATAAATCTAATCATCCTACTTAATATAAAACGTTCCCGTAAGGCTCGTACATGGTCCGGTGTGCACAAGGGGGTGCACTTTCGACCCCGGCCTTATTCAGGACGTTGCGCAAAGTATACAACATTTCGAATAAGCTGCGCCAGGGTGATATATAAACGACACGGAACTTCTGAAAACACAAGAACGACAGATATTTTTATCCATAAGTTAGTACTGTTTGAACCTTAACTAGGTCGTCTTTTACCTTAACGACGTCGCCTCCTTAACTAGGTTGTGATATCCCCTGCACGTTCCTTCCATACACCAGCAGGTAGGGCTTGCACAGGAAATCGCCCCTATGGAAAGGGGCGGCAGCAAAAACGCAGGAAATTTACCGCAGCGATGGCTCAGGGGTGCAGCACTCGCCTCGTATGCGGGAAGTACTGCGTTCGAATCCTGGTACCGCCGGGCACCCACCGGTTTCTTTAATGGGTACAGGCGTCCCTGGTCGAGTGCGGACCCTTGAAACTGGAATCCACGTCTGGAAAGCTGCCTTTACCCTTGCGAGGGGCCCCTGACCCTTGTCCATCAGGCGGGGCCCCCGGCCATCATGCCGCGTTGCGCCATTGCCGGGGGTGAAAGAGTCTGGCGGCGTGTCCTGCCACAGGCGGTTGCGAGTTGAGCGTCCACCGTGGCTGTGGAAGGCACCATGTGCATTCGTGTGCCTCGGTGGCGCCGGGCACCTACCGGTAAAATAGGTACAGTCGCGTGCGATTTGAAGGTAATCACGCAAACTTCGACCGATAAAGATAATAACGCCCCCGCGCGGCATTTTTCAGCGTGCCTGGGACCTAGTTTATGCAGTCTCCTCTCCCTCGAGCGCTGTTCCTTCAAGCAGTCATCACTCCCGCGGCTAGGAAACCACCCTTCCGCTTTGTGGCGATTTTGTGTGGTTGTAATCCCGTGGGCGCTTTCTTCTTGGCCATCGTGAGCGGCGATAGCACCGATTGTTATAAATGCCCAGTATTTCCCAACAATGTGTGCGCACCTCTTCGATAACTGCTGTAAGATGCAAGTGGGACGTCGTCGCTGCGTGCGCGTTAAAAAAAAAAAAGTCGAAGGCGTTACTGGTTTTGCCCAGGGAGTGATGTCTGCTTGAATAAACAGCGACCGCGGGAGAGAAGAATGCGTAAGCTCGGAGCCAGGCGCAGTAAAAGAAGCCGCGCGGGGGCGTTATCGTCGTGGTGGTCGACGCTCGCGCGATTACCTTCAAATCGCACGCGACTGTACAAGCGACTCTCCGGCCTGGCGCTCGGCACTTGTGTGGGACTACAACGCTTCGGAAGTTCACTCGGCTTGCATGGGAAATCGCCCCTATGGAAAGGGGCGGCTGCAAAAACGCAGGAACTTTTTTTATAATCTCTCTACCTCACCGTAGCGCTGTCGTGAATGGCAGTCGAGCCTTTGGTATTTTGTCAACGCGGTTGGAGCGGTCTTTTGACTCGTCGTGATCGACGTCGACGCTTCTTCCGGAAAGCATTAAAATCTACCCTCCATACCAACTATTACAGGTCGGCAGACTGTAGAACCACCCCGTTTAGAGCTGATATAATTTTCCCAATTCAAACTATACCAGAATGGGTTACCAATCTACATATGGCGTAAGTAGGTCTGGCGCGAAACTTGTTCGCACGTGCTGACGTGCGGGAATACTTATGTCGCGTAGACCTGCCAGCCCTACTTCCTTTGACCTGATAAACCATCTCTAACGGTGTTGTGGCTGCCGCAAAAAGAAAGAATACACGGTTGGCGAATGAGGCTGCTGCAGAAGCTTTTTCATAAAGCCCGCCGAGGATGCTCGTATTTGTTTTTCAGACAACAAAAATTTTATTGTGAACTGAACAATACAACAGATCTAAATATAATCTAACGAGTCTACCATCCATTCTGTGTTCACTCATTCAGCTCAGAACAAAACATTCCCCTTCAAAACTGGAGGCGTGAATACCATGGCTTTAATTCAAACCACGCTTAAAATATCCCTTCTGCTGAGTAACATATGCGTCTAATATGTCGTAGTCCAGAAAGTTGCAGTCATCAGCACGTTGGGGGAATTTATTCGGACAGTGACTCATGAGCAGGCGGAGGTCGAAACGGGAGAGGAAAGACTCTGCTTCTGTGTTATTTGGCCATGGCAGGGGTCGGAAGAGTAACCTAGTCATCTTTATCTCCGACGATCCCCATGTCACTGTGTCCATATTTATAAAATATTACATTTATTACTTTTGGTTGAGCCATGTGCGTTACTTGTGTGGACCAATTTGGTTGCCCTGCTTCACAAATTAATTGTACGGCGCCCCATGGGTCTTTCGTTCAATAAATAGAACTTTCAATTCAGAATACAAATAAACGCCTGGAAACTGTTCTCGAGTAATACTTGCAGACGTTTTGCTGTATCTTCACGTCCTGTTGTAGACTTTGATGAGTGGCGTGTCTTGTAGGCTTCTCTAGAGGGGCAAAACTTTACAAATAATATGCGGGACGCTTATTTACCGCGGAAGAAACTGGACACACAGCTGTGTTTGGCTGCACACATTCTTTTCGTACTTATAAAGTCGCACACCACCCTCCGTAGTTAAAAAGCCGAAATTGACAACCAAATACTAAAATACAACAAGATTGAAAATAATTAAAACCTGTGCAGTTTGATGCTGCCTTCTCATTTTGCCAGAAAAACAGAAGGTCCTGTTGCTTTCTGTTATCGCAAATTTCACCACCACACAAAACTTCTGATTTTTTATCACCGATAGCTACCTACATCAGAAGCTTGACTTCACAGAAGGAAATCGGCAAAAGTCTGCAGTGATATTGATTCAGTATCAGCAGATATTTGGGAATTATTTTTACGAGGATCGCAGCTTTCACTTCGCAAAAGCGGTTCCATTCCTCAATGCGCTGTTGAAAATCAATTGTTCAATGTGCTTACCTCTGACACGCCGTAGTCGTAAGGAAAATTGGTAGTTTGGAAGTAGCCGAGCTGGTTCGATGCCCTCACGAGTACAATTTTTCCGTGAAACGTTGTGCGAGCTTCATAGGCAAGCACGGCCTTGAAGGTTTCGTACATTGCCGACAAAGCCGTGTGGACGGTGTTCCGAGTTAACTCCAAAGCTGGCATGGCTTTGAGAATTGCGTCAATGCACGCAGAAAACTTGGCGTCCCAATTTGGGTACTCGCTGATTTGGTTCATGGCCTGCGGGTAAAGAAAGAGATAGTTATAGGCATATTGCATTGCTTAGAAATACTGCGGTAACCATTCACCAGCTCTCCTTCCGCTGTAGTTATGCTGTGTTGTTGGCAGTATGGCATGCCAAAAAATTGAGGCCATTCCGCTATGCTGCATAGATAACCTACGCAGCGTAAATAATATTAGCTTTGGTGACAATGGTCCCAATGGCTTTGTGGACGCTATGACTACAGTAACCGGCATACCAGCATCTGCAGACACATTCACGCAGAAGGTTAAACAGATGTACGTACGCAACTAGGTTGAGAGGGACCGGAAATACATGGCAAACAAAATGTCTCCAACAGGAAACGATTTACCCACCCCATCTTCAAATTTACGTTGAAGTCACCGACTACGATAACAGAGGTACCGTAAGCACAACTAACCCACGCGTCCGAGGACAGCCCGAAGACAGCAAATCATTCTAAGGGTTCTGAATGCGAAAGCATTGATGTCCCTGTTCAACGCCTAACGTTTGCTTCCGAACTGCGTTCTCGAAAGGCTTCGTTCTATTGCGCTGGAAACGAATTGCTTCGTCATCCGCTCCAGCCGAATCTTACTTAGCGCTCCCATGTGTTGCTAGGTGCTGCGCCGCTCTTGATTACCTTTTGGTTGGCGTTGTTAATTGTGCATTGATCTGAAAGAGGCACTGCGGATATTTTTTTACCCTGGTCACAGCGCACATTTGAACAAAGCGCGGCGCGAAAGTGGGTAGTATGGAATGGAGAAGAGAATCGAGGAAGGAGAAAGAGACTATACAAGTCTGTTGATAGCTTGCTGGACCATCGTAGCACAATCATGCCTACCCATTTTAGGTGGGTGCTCCAAACGCCTCATGGTATAAAGCGCCTCGCCGCTTCATAGACTTGGATCCGAAGTTTGATGTGCGCGTGTTGAAAAGGTATTCGAAAAAAAAAACCTAATCAGCTGAAACTGTAAAAGATCACTAATAACGCAACTGGAAATTCGCCTAAACGAGGTTGACGCCGTTCTTTGACAGTTTCTCGGCCCATTAATTGTTCAAAACTATCAGGAGGGTTGCTGGTTGCTGGTGGGTATTGCGTTATACGGAGAGAAACCGAGCGTGAAGAAGTGAGCATGCTGAAGTTAGGAAAAACCACAGACGGCGCAACATGTAGTATACGTAGTGTTGGGCTATTATTGAACGAAATAGAATTAGCGCTATAGCTGGAACGCCCATTCTTCTCTACATCGGCAATTTGCACCGTTGATTTTTATGGGCATATGACAAAAGGCCGCGTATTTAATGCAGCGTCGGGTTCGCGATTTTTGTTTTGACTCCTTGGCTGATGAGACGACGCACTAGCATAAAAACTTGGTCCAGGCCATGGTGGAGCTAGCCTCATGCCATCCGCGTGTTGATTTTTCAGTGAGAGCTAACCGATCCTAAAGGTTCGTGGTATGTTGCACCGTATAATAAATAAAATTACTCACTTTCTCTCCACGCGGAATTGAGGGAAGGCCTAAAGATATTCCAATCTAAAATAGTAACAAGAAATGAATGTAGCACGCACCACTGCGCGAAAGCTGAACTTCGTGCCACGATTTCGTGACATGGAGCTTCCATTTCCTTGTTGCAATTGCTGGAATTGATTATGGCTGCAGCCACAGTCAAAGCAAATCACAGGGGCTTAACAATGGCGCAATTCGTTTCGATAAGACGGCAGTGTGGCGTTTTGAGCAGCATATTCAGCGGTGCGGCTGCCGACGTGTGAAGGAGTTGGTATTATTTCCTACTCAGGAAATTCGCAAAATATTTGAGAGCATCGTGTGTATTACATGATGATAATGTTGCAAGACAGCGTGGGTAGCTTTAATTGACACGCACAAAGTTCTTCAGCACCGTACATTCGTCTGACAGGTCTTATAGCCTATGTCCAAGAACTTGCCGTGCGTTCGAAGCAGAATGCGCGATTTTTTTATTCAATGGACATGACAGTGATCAAGCCAGCTGCTTTTTCTTTCCCTAACGATGACGTTCTCAAATGTTTGGGAAACATATTTTTTGCGGAGCATAGGCGAAAATTTCCCAGCTGAATATCATTTTAAACGTTCTTTTGTTGCTCCTTCCTGCCTCCGAAACCACAGGTGTGGCTTAGGGCTTGTTGAGACTTCATTAAATGACGGACACATAGCAGCGTAAAATAATTTTTGAAGCAGTGTCCTTCTTCTAGCGTTCTCGTACACTTCGAGTGGACAGAAGCTGCAATGTGTAAAGGTTGATCGGCATGTTGGCAGAAGGCAGATAAATCACACTTGAGCCACAGGGACGAGCATGCGCCAGTCATGAAGAACGGGGATTACCTGTTTACATAGATACGGAATATCGATCTTTCCGGTGCAGACCAAATAGCGCTTACCCGCTGAGCGACAGCTCACGGTTTATTGACTACGGTAGTATTCAGAGCCGCAGACATCATTCGACATTTTAACACGAAAGTGCTTTATGCAGTGTGCACCAAGACCTCACTGACGTCATATCCGTGAAAGAAGTGACGTCGCCAAAAATATGCAATTGACGCAGCGGCGCCCGGATTCGATCCCATGAACTCGCTCGCCATAACAGGAGGTACGTGGCGCACTGCCTACTGCGCTATGAATAGAGACGAGAGTAGCGCTACGAACGGGTCTTATGTCTTTTCTTGTGACTCATTAAGATAGGGCAGTCGTATAGGAGAGGCGAAGCGAAGTAGGGCATCATGACGCTAATGAGCGCCGTCAGTTGGCGCCTCGATGCCAGCGCCTTCGTGCACGGGGGACGCGCGTGAATTGAGGCACTCTCCGCTGTCGCGTTGTTCCCATCAGCGTTATGTTTCAAGTTGCCGTTTCTGTCCATGTCATTTTTGGTTTGTTGTCCGGAATAAACAGGTTTTGTTTCTTGCGTGTCGGCCTCATTTTCGTTTGGCGGAGTGCGGCTCGCGAACCCTTTTTTACATGGAGGAGGTCCCTTTAACGTTATCTGCTCCTGTAAAGCACTCTCACTTTCGTATTCATCGATAACTATGCAAGAGGGATCAACCACAATTTTTAACGGGAAATCTCCATTAGTAGCCAGCGCGTACCCAAATTCCGCCCGGCCAAGGCCTCAGTAAGACGCTTAATCCTCTTTAACTTAGCTGTTCCGTTTGGCTACGATGCTTTTATAGCAAGAAGATCAGAAATCCAACCAGCATTCTCAATTGTTTCCTTTCGTCTAGAGTCAGTGTCTTAGCAGCCTCACACACTGCAGTAAGAGGTGTTTGGTAATGCACCCTGATGTCGAATAGTGGATTAGCGTCCGACATAAGCAGAATACTTGTTTGCAGAATTATATTCCCAACAGTCTTTCGCGTTCGTTCTATCGACTGGTCGTTATATATACTAAGAAATTTTTTAGTTACGAGATCAAGGAAATGCTCAATGTGGCTGATGTCGTCTCGTTTGGTAAAAAGTTAGACTGCGTAACGCGACCAGCAGAAGTCCCTTTCCACGTCCGTCATCTTCTATCAAGACATACTGAGCGTCCGGAGTGAGGATGCGCGGGAAACAGGAGTCAGTCAAACATGGCCGACTCAAGCTTAGCTAGGAGGCGGAACTGCTCATTGCGTTTTGCAAATGATCAGCGGCTCCGCAGTGACCCAAGTTATTAGAAGAATGCGAGTCAGCAGTGCAGCTTCTGCAAGAGGGACTGCGCAGCCTCGTTCTGTTGTTAGAGTTGTTAACTACGCATCTTGGGCCAAGCCCCAGCGGTTCATCCAGCGGCTGCTCTCTTGAAACCAGCACATTCTATTCTAGTTTTTGCAGTTACATAATCTTTTCTCCATACAAAAAATCACGTCAATTTTCCTTATGTTGCGGTAAACTGATAAGCTAAGGTAATGTACTGCTGTTCTGCTATAAATCTTTGATGAGTTTGTTTGCGGAAATGCAATGGTTACCTGTCTGAAATAGAAAGCGCCCGAAAAAGTGATGACGAAAAAATAATGACAAAAAGGAAAGTGAAAAACTGGTCGTCCTTTTAATAATATCTTCGGCATTTCAAAACCCTCTGGCTGCACCGCCGTCACTCCCGGTTGGCTTGCGCTGTTTATCTGCTCGGTCAAATATTAATAAAGTTCAGACCATGTTGCATTTAAACATCGAGATATGCGCTGTTGAGCTCCTTCACGGACCACAAGGTGCCATACATTTCGCACATTGTATATAGTTATTTGGTATGCAAGGAGAATTGCACAGCATTCACTGAGCCAAGTGTAGTCAGCCGGAGATCCAGCTCCTTGCACTAGACCTAAAATTAATTCTACGAGCTGTCTATGATATTAACGTGAGTCCCCTTATTAATGATTCCTGAAGGTTTAGGCGAATAGCAGTCTTCGGGTGCTGTCTGTACAGGTCTGTTTATGCTGAAGAAGAATAAATAGCCTCGTAGGGAACTATAGGCAGTGCTCCAACTTTAGGAGTAATTTGCGGGGTGATAATTACCTCATTCGAGATTGGCAGGGTGTGGTGTAGTTGTTTTGACGGCAAAGTAACTACAGGAAATGGTTTACACAGGAGGGCAATAAACTCGACCTCAGGTATGAATGCCAAGAACGTTCGACACTGTTTTACCACCGGTGGCTCTGGTACGCGGAGGAGCACCGACATTGCACCAAACACACCCCCCCACCCCCGGTTGTTCTGTGGCAAGGGCATTGTGCTGCAGTCCCCAAACACCTTGCGTTCGAGTGCAGGGGCTGCTTTTGGTGTTTGAAAGCGACCAATTTCTGCGCGCGTTCTGAGCGCAGGAGGTGGTTCTCAGGTGGTCAAAATTACTGCTGGGCCATTAGCTGTGGTGAGCATCACAAACGTGGTGACACCTTCTGAGCGTAAAATCTGCAAAATTTCCGCAACTAGAATTTTCCCACCAAACACCCACGAGACGCGACTGTGAGCAGTCTGCCGTTACTCCGCACACTTGCACAACACGGCTGGTGAAAGTTACCGTTGTGAGTGGCTTGCTGCGACATCACAAGAACCGCAGAAGAATGCCTGTACAAAGGGAGACAGACACTTACGGGCACTAGCACCTGTCTTATCTGTGTCACTTCGTAGTCTCGCTCTTTTGTGCTTGTGGTGCTATCGAAGTACTGCTATCCTAAACTATGCGCCAACTTCTATACTCAGAGTGACCTCCTCTTTCTTGGTATCAAGATTTCCAGCCCCTATACAAAATAAGATGGACCCAAACTTATCAATATCACTATTGTGTATGTTCATTGCTGCATTTAATGTATGTTTATGACCTAATGGATGCCTGTTGACAATGACGGATTTCTAGCAGTCATATAGAAGGCATACATTTTTCCCAACCGACACACTGGCCCCTGCTGTGGTACGCAGCGATGAAGCGTACCTTCAGTCTGGGTAGGGTTGCATATATATTGATTTAGGTATAGATAAACACCAAGGGGCGAATATAGTAGTCAGTAAGCTAGAGAACTTTGCGCATCTACCATTTCGTACACGTTCGAACGGAGTCTTCCAGCAGTGCACTCAGGATTGTGGTGTGCACAGACAAGAAGGTACGCTTACATTATTATCGTTATGCCTACTTTGGACAGGTATTGCTCGCAAAGTACGCAGAGTGGGCTTCCGGGACGTTGCAATGCTACAAGCAGGAACCTGCAGTTTTTCTAGGCGTCAGAAAATTGAAGTCGCTCAGTAGCAATGTTGAATCTAAAGCGACTTCTTTTGTGGTGGAAGAAATTGCAGAGGAATAAGCATCAGTGGAATGCCCCCCATATATGGTTACCAATTTGAGCTTAATTGGGCCTTTGGCGAACCCCTTTGCCCCTCGGCTCCAATACGGCTTACTTCTCGCACTGCCAAGTGTCGGACAACATGTAAAACAGCTTTGCCACCCATCGCATGTGTATATTGGAACTTACGGCATCCGACGTTGTTTTGTTTCGGGGTAAACAGTGAAATCGGAGCTTAGCTGTGCTCAGAAATAACGACAATGGAGCCTATAGTTAGGATTCATCAAGTGATTGCAGTGACGTCAGGTGGACCGTTTAAGTATCTCTTCTAGGATTATCCACACCACATACCGTTACTACGGAATCGTACATGCTATTGTGTGTGCTGAAGGCAAAAATCATCAGCAAAAGCAGAAATAAAACTAAGGTAGCGATATCACGTGTCTATGGTACTTCTTTTTTCTTGTTTGTGAGTTGCAAGTCCGGTTTATGTAAGGTGCGTTTGCTACATCGAACCGCGTTTCTTAAATGTGCAAGTTGTTGCCGTTTAGCGTTTTCACGCACAAGCAGTGGTAGGCCAGACAGTAGCATCCAGCTGCTTTAACCATGCAATAAACGAACCTGTCATTGCAACTGACAGGTTCTGTGATACATTTCAGCATACGGAACCAAAAAAGAACGTTTGCTCCAGAGAAAGAGAAGAACGTTTGCTGTAATGTACTTGAGTGTCACGTACCTCATTGTAGTCGACGTGAAGGAACTGCGTAAGTGTAACGCAGAAAAATACGTCGTCCTCCTCCTCTGTATTTCTTCCGAGCCCCGAAGCTTCCCGGGTTTTCCTGTTCTTTCCTATCCACGGAGTTCCATCCAGAAATGTTAGGCTGCCCACGGATGCTCCAAGATTCTGGAGCTGCAGGGCGATTTCGTGGGCTACAATGACGCCGAACGAGAATCCAGCAATATGGTACGGACCTGAAGGCTGCAGTTCACGAATTTTCTAAAGGAATAAAGAGGACACATATGAGGATTAATCCTACTGTTATACGTGTAGTCAGAACAGGTATCGACCGGCTGTGTGTGTGTGGTGTACGTGTGCGTGTGTGTGGTGTGTCGGCGGCGCGCGCGCGCAACACACCACACACACGCACACACACACACACACACACAACACCACACACACACACACACACACACACACACACACACACCACACACCCCACACACACACACACACACACACACACACACACACACACACACACACACACACACACACACACACACACTATCTTGAAAATTTGTCTGCGGTTGCGGCCGCTACGTGGGTACTTTTCCGAAAGACGTTACCCAATTACACTTGTGTGTCACTGCAGCGACTTTTTGAACGCTTCTCTAGTGTTGATTTTCAATTTTCTTCCTTATGCACAGCGGCTCCCTTCTGATGGCGTCGGCTCTCTTGACTCTCTCCCTACAGAGCCAACCTGTGGTGGGAGGAGCAGGCTATCTGTGTTGGGAGAAAGCTGTGTTGTCGTGTACTTTTCTGAAATCTGTACTTATTTTTCCCAAAGAATCTTTCGCTCGCATTTCCTCGTGTTAGTTTATGTGAGTGTGCATGTTTTTTTAGGAAATCTCTAATTCTGTACGTTTTGGATGCCGATGTTAGAAATAGACATCGGAGCCAGCTCTATTTGGTCTTCAGAAAGGTCCTCATCCCACCGAAACAGTTTTGCTAGAAATGTATACCCGTTTTCAAAAGAAATCGTTTTTAGTGTTACTGATGGCGTCCAGTCAATGTAATAATGATTTCTCCATAGAACGGATGATCGACCAAAAGCTGATAAGATCTCTACACACACGGCGCCTTTCGAAGCCTGTATCCTATTGTGTCAAAACAGGTTCATATATAATCGCCAAAAGGAACGGGTGTAGAAAAGACAACACACGCATCAAACATAAATAAGGAGTCCCAATAATATACCTTTATCTAATAAGCGACGTATCGGTATGTATTTATATCGTTCTCGATGCGCTGACGTAGTGCGGGAAAAATCGTCGCATCGGTTCGCACTTTGTGTACGATTTGGGTCTTTGAGGCTTGACAATCGATTGGACGCACTTTCAGCAAAGTTTCGCAGCACCCTTGACGCAGTTTCCAAGTTCGAAAGCTTTTATCCTTTTATCTTTCTCCCAACTTCCTTTAGGAAGGGAAGGTGAAGTTCTTGTTTACTTTCGGAGATGAAGTTTTTAAGCAGGTGCCTCGAACGCGCATCCTACAATGGACCGAATGTCGCCCTGTATAGGGATATGCTGGCAACGGCGGTGGCAGACAACTGCCGTTCTTGGTAAGAAAACCCAGCGGCCTCGTCTGCTCACGGCCATGATTAGCCTGACAGCAACTTTTGTTGGGCGCCGTCTAACCTACCGACCGTCCAGGAAGAAACACAAGGAAGCGCACCATCGAGCTGGTGGAATGATTGTGTGACGGGTACTGTTCGTGTGAAAAGTCCACACCTGAGCGTTCGAGGAGGCATAACGAAGGAGCAGCGGCGGGAGCAGTTGGAGACCACGCGTCCCTTCCGCAACACTTGTGAAGAGCGAATCAAACAAACTGGAAACACGCCACAAAAGAAGACTGCCAACAGGGACCTTCCCGCTGTTTGACGGCTTTCTGGGCAAATTCCGGATGCCAGGGGCGCGGCTTCTCGTTTTTTACCGTAAATAAATGTACAGTTTCGCCTTAGCTGAGTCGTTTCCCTGGAGATCCAGGAGTCAGACCCTTACGCTACTGCGGCTTGGGGAGATACCCCGGGTACTGAACATCGAAGTTTAACTGACACAGTCGGCAGGACCTCCACGTGCGAAGAGGACTCAGCTGTCCGGCGGACGCGTTAACGGAATGAACGAGCTAAACTCTGCATCTACTGAACGATAGAAGCAGGACAATCGGCGAGTGTACAGGAGGAACGAGAATATTTCAGCGCTCACTGGGCCCATCGACGGACGCAGATAGCGATGTCTTCTCTACAGCCAACAGAAAGGATACCGGGCAGGAGCAGCGACCTGTCGGCTAGAAATCAGCTTACGAGCGCTGAAGCGGGAGTCTCAGCAGAGAAAGCGTGGTATTCTTGACAGCCTGCATCAACCAGAGATCGAAAGGAGCAACGGCAGGATGTATATCTAGGCGGCTAGACGAGAAGCCCAACTTCGCCCCAGCGCTCAGCGGATGCCGAAATAGAAAGGCCGGGCCCTCCTTGCAGCCTGCTGCCCGAGAAAGTGCCTCGACCAGCACCGAGCAGGTGTCTTCAATGGAAATCTCAGAGTTGAAAGACAGGTCATCCGTATAGTTTGCTCATCGGGAAACCTGGCGGAGCAGCGAGGGAATGAATTCCCATCTGTGGCGGCAAGACATCAGCACGAGCATTAAGCGATGCCGGTCAGTGTCTGGTCTCATTCGTGGTGTTCAGGCTCAAAATGGTCCTTCAGCTCGTTCGTCTTCAGCTCAGAATTCTACTGAGTAATTGTTACCCAGCCGTGAGATCGGACAAGAACCACAGATATCATGACGAGGAGATGGAGTTGGGTGTGAGCGCTGTCGTGAGAGCAAGCGATTCGGAAATGATAACCAACGGTCGTTCTCCGACGGGTTGGCACTACTGCCGGCGAAATGAAGCATCGCTGAGGCAGGGGTTAGCCGCGCAATGTTGAAGGCCGTAAACGTTTCAGGAGCGCTGACAAAGCCACCGCTTCACCGATTGTGCCCGCGAGCATCGGGGTGCATGATAAGGACGGAAGATTTGATACAAGGTTAAAGGGGTTTCTCGTAGCCTGACCTCGCCAAGTGTCGATTAGTGCTTGGTTGGTTTGCGGAAGCCGAGGCCAGCTTTAATTCCCACGATGTCCCGCCCAAATGGCGAGCGGTCGTAATTCTTCCCTACTTGAGTTGGAGGGCTACCGGGTGTTTGATTGCACTCTCGGGGAGCAGCGAAGGAACTATAATGTCGTTAATGTGGCAGTACTGAAAGGGCTTTGGCTGCCTTCAGCGGGGCATGGGTCCGTTATCGTAGCGTTCGGAGTTATGGGCCATACATAGAGCGTGGGGGAGGCCAGTTTCTTTGCGGGATTCAACAGGACCGGAATCAAGCGAAAATACAGATTCAGTTTCCGTAGCGCACACACCGTTGCGGGTTTTTAGCGCTCCCAAAACTTCTAGTCGCGAACGTTGGATAACCAGCATGGGAAGCTCCACCGAGCTGAGGGACGCTGGGCACGTGATACCAACGTACGCGTGAGTCTGCTGTGGTGACCGAGAGCCAGCTTCGCATAACCAGAAGTAAGTGCATGCTCAGAAATGAGCTGTAGCTCACAAAACGGGCCCACCACTATCGCATGTTGATCGCGCTGGTGTGTACACTTAGGAGCTATCAGACCCTGACGCACACAACGATGTGTCGTGCGGAACGCCGCTTCGCACGGAGGCATAGTTTCCAAGGCGACTGCACCCGGAGGTTCGAATAGCAAGGTGCCGAAGGGTCCTGGCAGACTTCGCCTAAATTTTGCGCGCCAGACACGCGTGTCAAGGCGAACGATGTTGTGAATGAATGGTCCACGAAAAGAAATGTGGCACCAGATGTGTAGGCCAGAGAAAGCGACACATGCTCGAAAAATGCGCAGCTGGGGGAGTTGCGGTAAGGGCACACTAACCAACGCCTAGTGCTTCTAATTGCCCCAGGCGGGAATGGTACTGGAGCAGGGCGGAAATTTATTCCCCATCACTGAAGGCCAGACATCACCATGACCACCAAGACAATGCAGGTCAGTGTTCGTCTATTCTCGGTGTGCGGCTCAACATGAGCTCTGAGTGAGTAATTGTTAGGCAGCCGCGAGATCGGTCAGCAATTACAGATCTCATAATTAGCAGACGTGGTTGGGTGTGAGCGCTGTCGTGACAGCAAACGTTAGGAAGTGGGCCAGTCATGTCATTCGCCGTCGAGATAGCAATACTAGAGGCGAAATTGACGATAGCCAAGGGAGAGTTAGGAGAAAAGGGCAGCTTGACCGGGGGCGTGAATCATGCGTGGCGAACCGGCAAACGCGCAAGGCCAAATCTGGAGCAATGCCGCTGTGTGTAGTGGCTGCAGGATGTGTGACCATGTAGCAGCGGTCGTTTCTCGAGCAACAAAAAGATCCGGTAAGGAGTAAGCAGAACTGTTCTAGGCTAAGGTGGACTGCATGACAGGGGTATTCGGTAAGTACACCGGACAGAGTAAAGGCGCAGAAACAAGCCCTGCGCCTATGCCCTCTTTTTGTCTCGTAATAGTTCCAAGGAATGGAAGCTTGAAGCCCTTCGTCGGACATCGATTCAGATCATTGCGCTTGTCGCTGAAAACGAGGCTGTGAACGGCAGCAAGATCAACCTGTGCTGTTGTCCCCGACACCGTGGCTAATCTAATCAAACTAGTTACCATGCGGCACTTCCCCCCGCTGCCGCGCTACCACTCAAATTCACCTCGGCAAAACACCTTTCAATTCTGGACACCACTATAATGTAATCATCATCATCATCATCACCAGCCTATCTACGCCCACTGCAGGGCAAAGGCCTCTGCCATTATTCTCCAATTACCTCGGTCCTGTGCCAACTGTGACCAATTTATCCCCGCACACTTCTTGATCTCATCTGCCCATCTAACTTTCTGCCGCCCCCTGCAACGTTTGCCTTCTCTAGGGATCCACTCTGTTACCCTTAATGACCAGCGGTTATCTTGCCTTCGCATTACATGCCCTGCCCACGTCCATTTCTTCTTCTTGATCTCTACTAATATGTCCTTAACACGTGTTTGTTCCCTGACCCACTCCGCTCTCTTCTTGTCCTTTAATGTTACAACTATCATTTTACGCTCCATTGCCCGCTGAGTCGTTCTCAATTTAAGTTGAACCCTCTTAGTGAGCCTGCAAGTTTCTGCCCCGTAGGTGAGTACCGGTAAGATGCAGCTGTCATACGCTTTCTTCTTCAGCGGCAATGGTAGGTTGCTATTCTATAATGTAATGCTAGTGTACAGTCCTCAAAAATTTTAACAACAAAAAAGCAGGTGCCAGCCTACGCACAGAGCGGCTGCTCACGATAGTGCCCGGATTATCAGCGAGGTAGTGCGCATGCGCCGGAGCAGCTCAGTGCAGAAGGTCAGCCTCGCGAGCGTCGATTATAAGCCGCCGAAGATGCACGGGTGGCTGCCTCTCTGTGCATGGGCTGGCACCCGCTTCTTCGTTGTTATTAACACTTTTGAGGACTGTGCACGTCTATTAGTAAAGAGCTGGTTCACCATTCCAACCTAGAAGAACTCAGAGTAAGGCCCTTCTCACGTGAGCGGAGTACAGTGCGATCCACTGTTAAAGGGAAACAGCGAGCGCGGGGCCGCCGCGCTCCGCGAAGCACCGGCGCCCAGAAGTGGCGAGAATAGGAGACAACGGGCACATGCGCACTGCCCGCATGAGGCGGGAAAAGCCGCTCTATCGTCTGCTACGGCGCTCCGCTGTGCCGCTCAACTTGCGATAGCTGAGGAATTTCGCACTCGAAGAATTCCGAGCGGCACGGCGAAACGCCGTAGCGGACGACAGAACGGATTCACCCACCTGGAGCGTCAGTGCGCATGTGCCGGCAGTCTCCGATTCTCGCCATTTCTGGGCGCCGGCGCTTCGCGGAGCGCGGCGGCCACGTGCTCGCCGCTTCCCCTTTAACTGTGGAAGCCGCACTATACATTTGCGGATGTTCAAAATTATGTAAAAGACACTGCAGTAGTGGGACGACCAGATCGCCAGCTAGACACACTCAAGACCACCAAGGACTGGGTGTTGTGGAAAGAGAGCCCGGACCAAATTTGTTGCACGGGGCGACGCGCCGCAGCGGGGCCGGTTCACGCCTCGACCAAACCATTCCGAACCGCTCGCGGCCGACAGGCCTAAATTCTCATCGCCGCAGAGTCGCCTCTCCTTTTCCCGTCGTGGCGGCTCCGCCGAATCATGCATCGGGCGAACGACGGCAACCGACATGCTGCTACCTGCTTGGAGGCGGCTTCGCTGAAACGGCGACGGCTTCGCCTTCCCTTTCCCAGTCGGGGCGACTCGGTTGACGCAACCGCTTCGCCTCCATTCGCCGGATTTCAAACTTCGGCCAGCGAGAGTCCTGATTGGAGCGCTTCAAACTGCTCGCGGCCGCAACGGACTTCCGGGGGTATAAAAACCCGCCCGGAGGCAATTATCGGCGTACAGTTTCGGAGGCACCGAGTGGAGAGGTGCTGTCGCCTTTGTGCGAGCCATGTAATCGCCTTTGTTACCCTTGTACATTCTGTATATAAATGTTGCTTCAACTTTTCGTCGGCTCGAGAACTTCATTGCTCTGCTCTGCGCCACTTCACAGCGTACGGAGCAAGGCAACGTCGCTACACGAGTGGCTGCGGTGAGGGCCCAGTCCCAACAGTGCCAACAAGGTGGGATGGTCCAGTCCCAACAGTGGTGACAGCGTCGGGATGCCCATTCCCAACAGTGGACGGCAGCTGCGGTATCGACCGGCAACGGCTACTAACTAGTGTGCTCAGTGCTCAATGTTAGCTCTCAGTTCACCAGAGTTCTCTAGCACCGATTATCGTAGTTTAGAGAAGGGCTGTGTGAAACAATGTGTGTAGCTTTGATTGTTTCAGGCCTAGAGAAACTGTTTTGAAACCAGAGCTAGTACCGAGGGTGTAAACAAAGCAGCGTAGGGAATTACTTGTGGGTACCTTACTAGTAGCTCGGCAGTATAGGAACGGCAAGAGAATTCTAACGCGGCCAAGCAGAAAGAGTCTGGTGCAAACAATGGAGGACATTAACGTGAAGGAACTCATCGCAATTTGCGAGAAGCTAGGCCTTGACTTAAGCCATGCGAAACGGAAGCATGCGATCCTTGAGATCATGCGGAAGGACAACATAATGGCTGAGGAACTCTATGAGGCCCGGATGAAATCAAAGAGCGCTGTGAGCGCGAGGAGGCCGAGAAAAGAGGACAACGTGACCGCGAAGAGGCCGATAGGCAGAAACGGAAGGAGGACGCCGAAAAGAAAGAGCGCCGTGAGCGCGAGGAAGCCGAAAGGCAGAAACGGAGAGAGTAATCCGAAAGGCAGGAGCGTAGAGAGCAAGCCGAAAGGGAGCTCGAGTTGATAGGCTAGAGATGAGGCTCCGGCGGTGCTCCGCGGCGTCCAACGTAAGTTCTCCAATGGTTCAGGCGAGCGGTGCCTGAACAGACCAGTGTACAGACCGGGTAACAGACCACCATGCGCTGTGTTGGCTCGCCAATTTGAAGGACCCCTCTGGCCGTCTTGGGCGGTGGAGCTTGCGCCTGCAGGAGTTCGACGTTACAGTCTTTTATAAATCCGGCAGGAAACACTCCGACGCCGACTCCCTGTCCCGCGCCCCCGTCGACCCACCACCACAAGACGCTGATGAAGACAGCGCGTTCTTCGGGATCGTGACGGAGAGCGACCTAGCCGCCCAGCAGCGTGCCGACCCCGACTTACGCGTCATAATCGAGTACCTCGAGGGATGCAACGTTGCCGTTCCTAGGACCTTCAAACGCAGCTTACCAGCATTCAGCCTGAGAAACTCCGTCCTCGTGAAGAAGAATTTCAGCCCCGGAACAAGAGCGAATTACCTTCTCGTCATCCCCGCGGACCTTCGTGACGAAATTTTGGAAGCGTGCCACGACGACCCGTCTTCCGGACATCTCGGCACAGCCCGCACTATTGGAAAAATCAAGGCGAGGTACTACTGGCCCGGCCTTACCTCTGACGTCACCCACTACGTCCGGAGCTGCCGTGACTGCCAGCGACGAAAAACGCCGCCGACAAGACCCGCCGGACTTCTGCAACCGATCGCCGTCCCATCGAGACCATTTCAACAGATTGGAATGGACCTTTTAGGCCCGTTCCCTACGTCACGATCACAGAACAAGTGGATTGTCGTAGCGACAGACTACATGACGCGCTACGCAGAGACCGCCGCTCTTCCTAGGGGGACTGCACAAGAAGTGGCAAAGTTCTTTATAAGCCAAGTTGTGCTGCGACATGGAGCCCCGGAAGTCCTAATCACCGACCGCGGAAGGGCATTTACTGCGGAGCTGATGCAAGGAGTATTATGCTACAGCAACACGGATCACCGAAGAACGACGGCGTACCACCCCCAAACGAACGGACTAACAGAACGTCTGAACAAGACAATCGCAGATATGCTGTCAATGTACGTTGACGTTGAACATAAGACTTGGGACGAAGTGCTCCCGTATGTCACGTTTGCGTACAACACGGCTATCCAGGAGACGACGCAGCTGACGCCGTTCGAGCTTGTCTACGGTAGAAGGCCGACTACGATGCTCGACGCCATGCTTCCGCACGTAGAAGACGACGACCTCAACGCCGACGTCCACGGATATCTTCAACGTGCGGAGGAGGCCCGCCAGCTCGCTCAAGTTCGCATAACGGACCAGCAGCTGGTGGATGCGGGCCGCTACAACCTCCGACGCCGAGACGCCGAGTACCAACCAGGGGATCGTGTGTGGGTTTGGACTCCCATCCGACGACGCGGACTCAGTGAGAAGCTCCTGCGATGGTATTTCGGACCCTACCAGATTCTACGACGTGTCGGCCAACTTACCTACGAGGTGATCCCCTATGGTGATTCCGGAACATCACGACGACGCACGCGGCCCGAAGTCGTCCACGTGGTTCGCTTAAAACCTTTCTACGGACGATAACGAATTTTATTTTTATTTTAGGACTGTCGCTTATGTTAGCATCGGGTCGATGCACTCTTAGAGGGGGGGGGGGTAATGCCGCGAACCATACATTGGGTTTGTTTATTTGTGTTTTGCGTTTACCGCCCGGCTGCGCCGGTCTGTGTTATCTCTGCGCCAAGGGAAGCGCGTGTTCCATTCTTTCTTTCTGTGCCGCATGTGTTATCTGTCGTGATAGGGAGAGCATTCCTATCTAACATGAACAGCCCAGAATAATCTTCTTGGATCTACTATGTTCTCGATGTGAATCGACGTTTCGAGAACCACGCGCGCCGAAAGATAAAAAGCCTGCAGTGCGGACGCCGGAGCATTCGATTCGACGACACTCGCCTGTGCAAGTCACTTTGTTGACCGCTGCTTCGCCGCCTCTGTATTCTTTTCAGTGGTTAGGGGAGCACAAGTTCGCTCCAATAAACGTGTTTCTCATTCAAGACAACTGCATCGTCGTTGTCTTCGCGACAATATTTATCATTTTTAACCCACCTTTTGTGAAGTTCTTGGTAGTGCCTTGTTTCTCCTAACATCTTACTGAAATGCCAATGTGCAGCAGTTCTGAGGATACCCAGTATTAGTTTGTAAGTTTAATGTTACTTTCGCTCTGCTTGATTGTATGAATGATTGGAAAGGTTAAGGAATTTTTCTCTTCTGTTTCCTGTATCCCGTTTGGCATAGCAATTCAGTCTTGATCACGAGGAAAGCAGTGTCTTATGCATTCCATGCCTGCCATACTGATCTACATTATTGAAGGGCATCATATACCCCATTGCACATTTGTTTCTGTGCTGTAACATAAATACCAGCCAGCCAAATGTGAGACCACTGTCACATTCGCGAAGGCGTCCGTGGACTGGGCTCCATCACCTCCATCATGCTTGTGGTAACGTGGTGGTGAGTGACCAGCAAAGGATGCTGCCTTGGTGATGACGACAAGAAGCCAAAGGCCAACTTAACTGGTTTACTCCTTGGCGAGAGATGAGCCTAAGCAGTACAGGAACAATACCCTTACGGGGGAGGTCACAGTACGGGACTCGACAGGACGACAGCATGAATTGGCTGCTGCAAAACGGATCGAACTTTCCATTGAGAGGGCGGGTTTTAAGCTCAGTAACCATAACGGCTGTGCGGCTGTCCCAGTGCATCTGTGCACACGTCGTGAACATAGAACAGACACACTCTTTCCTGAGTTCGTGAGGGTTTGGTAGTAGCGGCGCACGCTGAGTATGAGACGGGGGAGAGGTGGTCTCGACTGCAGCATCCACTTCGCCGGGACAGGTCTCTTTACGAGGATTCGTTGGCTTCGTGTTTTGTAGCTACGATGACTTGAGCCACCGCTAACCACGGTGGCTTGAGCCACCACGTAACCGGCACACATGAGGAGGTTAGGCTCTGCCACAAAGCACAGGAGCACTGCACGAAGCTTGCAGTACACGTGAACAGTACAGCGGCACACTGAATCATAACGCCGCCTACTACGAGCTTTTGTGCGACTGAAGCTTTGCTGTTTCCTTCCTCCTAAGTCATTTTGGAGTGCAGGTTTGCTCCACTAAGCTTTATCTAGTCCATGCTCCTTGCGTCACCACTGTAGCCCCGTGTACATGGACGCGATGGGGGCGGGGTGAGTTGAGTGGCGGGTTCAGCTTACCTCGACGCGTCCGAGTTTATATGAACCCCGTCCAGAGAATCGAGGTGAGGGGAGCGGCGGGGTTCACGGAAAAGGGCCTACCGTATTTTCACGATTCTAACGCGCACCCTCTTTTGCTAAAAGGTAGCTTAATATTTGTGTGCGCGTTACAATCGGGCTCAAAACCGAAATAGGCTTTAAAGCAGCCAGAAGCATTGCCATGCGCAACGGACACGAAGTACCCACAAAATCCAACTGAATCCTATAAAAACAATCCGTCAACACCACGTGAGTGAATTTCGGCGCACTGATTCCTCAATGGCATGCCGCATACCCTGGTCAGATGTTGCACATTTTTTTTGTGCTTCTGCTTAGCCCCTAACGCTTAGAATTATGAAGATCAAGGCACTTGAACTCGCAAGGAGCTTCAGTGTTCCCCGCTGTAACTTTATTTCCAGCAGCAGCTGGATAAGCAACCTTGTGAAGCACAATTCATTTTTGGCTTCCAGAGCTGCATACGCCAAATAAAATCTCCCTCTTCCAGTTACGTGGTGTTGTGTCTTTTCAATCTGCGCAGTACCGTCAGTGTCACATTTTTTTTTTTCGAATTTTCCTGCGCAAAGTTACCCGCACGTTACGATTGGGGGCGCGTTACAACCACGCAAATACGGTATTCTGCTCCCCGCGGCCCGCCGACTCAGCCCGACGAACGAGCTAACCCACCCCCTGCCTCCGAGTTGACTGGACTCGCCGCGACGGCTCCCTGACCCACCCCGTCCGCTTATACATGGGGGTGTCGAGTCCAAAAAACCTGTTTATTTCGACTCAACGCGCCCTCGTCGGGTCAATGTAAACGGGGCTTGTGTCACCTGTGGGGCAATGTTCCGCAGTCATGCCACCAGGTCTGCCGGGCCACCCAGGTGGGCCGCCACCCCCGGGGCCTCCACCACCGGGCCCGGCCCCTCCGGGCGCCCCTCCGGGAATGCCCCCACCACCAGGACTACTCCCACGCCCTGGGGGACTTCCCCCCGCCCTCCGTGGCCACCGTCTGCACCCCCGCCGCCACCTCCCCCACCCCAACAAGCCATGCAGGGGGAGGCATTCCGCCCCCACCACCCCCGATGCCCTCAAGGCCACCTCCGCCCCCCCCGCCGCCCCCCACCAGCTCTTCCTGAGCTGGAGAATGCTGTTTGTTGGAGGGGTTGCAATAAAGGTTGCATTTTTGTGGAGTCCGAAGCGACTGTGTGACGAGTGTTCATATTATGACAGGAGCATCACTGGAACAAATTGCTTACCACGCGGAGAAAAGGGTGATGGATTTCTCTTCATCCGTTACTCTTCTCTCCGTGCTGTGAGCGTTTTGTTCAATGAAGTATAATCTAGCCCAAACTTCAACTATAATCAAGTATATCAGGCAGGCATGGCGGCCTGAAGCAGTAGTAACGCCCTCAGCAAAAGGAAAGAACTGTTTACACTATATTAATCGCATGTCCTACTGCCAGCTCACTGTGCGTTCACCTACTATGTGCGTTCACCCCTCCTGCATTGCTTTTTATTTGTAGGCAAAGAAGTTGCGAAGCTGCCACTTTGTGTGAGTGGGGACGTTGCTTTCACTTGGTTGTTACTGCTGGCATGTAAAGGTTAACGCCAGACACTTAAATCCCTGGGAAACCTAGATTAGCAACAGAAACCAAATAAAATGCCTCGCAATAAAAAAAAAATAATACCGAGTGTATGGCTTCTAATTGCGAGAAATTTGAAATGATTTTTCGAATTTTTCGGGCCCTAAAGCACGCAAGCTCCCTTCGGTAAACAATGAATGGCGCCACGCGGACAATTTACAAAACCTGAAAATATGTCAGCATGTGATGTCAAGAAGCAGTCACGTAAGAATTGTTGGCATGGCCATACAGAGAAGCGGCTCAGCCGATCGCGCAGTCCCAAAATACAAGGAATAATTAAACATTAGGTTTACATAGTAAAACCCCGATACACAGGAGAGCAGGAATAAAAGAAGAAACAAAACAAAAACTTATAGGCAGTGATCACGAGTCGGATATCGGTCAGCCTGCCGTACCAGAAACTTACCCGCACTGAAGAAAGCCAAATAAGCACCATTGTCACAACAGCAGATAGGACAGCCAGGTGCACCCGCCTCTCGATTTTCAAGATCACCGCACAGGTCCTAAATTGTCTTGTAATACCTTTGAATATATCTGAGAGGCCATTTTACTAGCACAAAAGGAGCCCTGGGAAAAATTGGGGACCGGCCATCCTTTGGAATATATGCTGCACCTCCAGAGAGAAAACGTCTGGACGCCATGATGGATATGTCACCAATCCAGCGGCTCTCGATTAAAGCCCGCCCGCCACCGAAAAACATAGACCAAGACCTGCACAAGAACAGGCGAAAAGGTTGGTTCAAATTGTTTCGACGAAAGCTCTAACACTACGAAAGCGCAGTATACGCTGGCGCCGGGACGTTGAAAAGGACAAAGGCACCAATTGTCGCAGTGTACTACAGTGTCAATCGCTGTGACTTCATTACCCTCCACGCACAGGAAAGGAAAGCGGATACCGTCTTTACATTCCGCCTAACGGAACTGTGTACCTATGTGCTTAAACATCGTTACACATGCTCACAAGGCCATTAGTCTCTGGCTGCAGGCATAGTACCTAAACAATCAAGATGAAAGTTCACGTCACATTAAAACCAGGGAACGATGCAACCAACGAAGATCCGCGCCAAATCACATACCGCGCTGCAGGTTGACCACGACTACCCCACTTCTCTCCTCGAAAAATATAGGCAACTTCTTATCCTACGCCTCGGAACACCATCCTTCCCCGTGCCACACAAGGATCTAAGCGCAGAATAACTGCAAATTAGGCGCGCGGTATTCACAGGCACATATTTACAAGTCTAAATGGGCGAAGAGGTTAAGTAAAAAACGTGCGACATTAACCTTGAACTGTGCTAAATGAGGGCAAACGCCCATCCTTTTCACGCGATGTGGTCATATTCAAGGATATGCTCAGGGGCAAACAACTTCCATTAAATTGTACTCAACAAAGCTCTGACTCTCTCCCTCTTCCTCCCTCTTTCTCTTTCTTTCTCTCTCCCTCTCTCTGTGTGTGTGTGTGTGTGTTTGTGTGTTTGTGTGTGTGTGTGTGTGCGTTGCGTGCGTGCGTGCGTGCGAGTGTGTGTGTGTGTGTGTGTGTGTGTGTGTGTGTGTGTGTGTGTGTGTGTGTGTGTGTGTGTGTGTGTGTGTGTGTGTGTGTGTGTGTGTGTGTGTGTGTGTGTGTGTGTGTGTGTGTGTGTGTGTGTGTGTGTGTGTGTGTGTGTGTGTGTGTGTGTGTGTGTGTGTGTGTGTGTGTGTGTGTGATGTAAATAAGCCAAAACATTTAGTTAGCCCAAAACGCTAGAGAATAAATACGGTGAGACACTGACAAATTGACCAACACAGCGCAGCCGCAACCTTTCGGCCACACACTGTGGAAATGTCGTCGGCCTTTCCTGTGCCGCAGTGATCGTTGCGGCGAGTCTATGTATCGTCGCTGAACTGAACATCTCGGAAAGCATAAATTGGTATTGCCCGACTCCAATCCAAAACGCTCCCTTCATGCTGAAGTAACGCTATCGCGCCTTACATCTTAAGACCTAAACGTACATGTCATCGGCAACTTTTCTAAAGACGATAGTCTTTCTTGGGCTACTCTAACCCAGAAATTTTGGTCTGTCTGTATGTATGTCTGTCTGTCCGTCTGTCTGTCTGTGACTCGATTCAGCCACCCGGTTAAAGCAAAATAATGCCTGCGCAATAGTCTTATATATTCACAGCTAAATCTACCCATATAAGCCCGGTGTAATTTTCATACTTGTCAACATTGTTGAAGGAGAACAAGACATTACGCAATTATGAGACAACAAATCAATACAGAAGTGATATTTGCAGTGTTCTTTTATAAAAATTCAAGCATGCTTGACTTTTGCGAAATTAAATACTTCATCAACTCCAGAAAAAGAATTCACTCCGCCGTCGCCTGCTGTCGCCCGCGCCACTATAGCTTCTGGCGCCATTTTAAGAAATCAACCGGCAACAGTTACGCAAGGTTCCACTAGATAGTTTCCACGTTCTGCTTGCAACGCACATGGAGTAGGGAAACGCGGTTCTATAAACATTGAAGTAGGGTGCCTCGATTAACGCGCGTCTTCGCCGTACGGCAGCGTTCGCATCGAGACACCCGGTTTGGAGCAGTGGAACGCGCAAAATTTAAAATGATTTAAGCAAACATTTGGCGTCTGTACCTTGGGAGGAGCGCGACCCAAGAGGAACAACATGAGAGGTGAGCGGTAAAGCGAAGGGAGGCACTTACTTCGCAAAAGCCGATAAAGACTATCGTCTTTTGACGTCATTTGCAACGAAAGGAGCAGATACGCGGCCAATTTTTTCTTTAACATCTCCTCCCTCGACATCCTATGCCATGTTACTGTTATGCTGCCCGAGTTATTATTATTATTATTATTATTATTATTATTATTATTATTATTAATATTATTGTTATTATTAATAGAATACTCATTAGAATACTAATTAGAATACCCAATTAGAATACTCATCTGTCGTTTGGAATGGAACCTGCCAGTCCAACCACCAGTATCTTGAACGAGGGCAGAAAAAATTCCTGCCAATACATAAACACCAGCTAGGACGCAGTTCTGTTTCGTCCTCTTGTCAACATCAGCTTCCTAAGCTGATTCCTTTGAGTTCTAGGCGTGATCGAGCTGATCTTCTTTTTCTGCACAAGCTACTACACGGAGTCATTTCCTGCCCGGAACTTTTGTCCCAGCTTATGCTCCGAGTTCCCCAGAAGTGCACGCGATCGCGCTATCCATTCCATACTGGTGCAACTAGTAGTCGTCACTCGCCTATCCACCGACTGCAAAGCCTGTACAACTTTCTTGGGGACAAATTAGATGTTTTAATGACTCCCTGGCCCAGTTTCGTGCAGGGCTGAGTAGTGCTGTTTGTAGCTAACAGTATATGTCTTACTCCGTTCACATAATCTTGCTATGCCACCTTCCTTTGTTTGCTCGTTACTGCATTTTATTCAACTTCTAGTTTGTATAGCTTTTATCCTTACATCACTATCTTCTAATTGGCTGTAGGTTCACTTAACCAGTACATTATTTGTGGCTAGCTCTTCCGTCCATAGAGTGTAATATCATTGTTACTACCGTTCTTTGTGCTTCTATTAGTGTAGCGTACTTTTAGTGATACGTGTTGTATGTATATCATGTCAGTTTGTTTGTTTTTATGTTTGTTAGTGTACCAGCACTAAGACATCACCGTCGTTCCTGGGCACTGAAAATAAAATGATTGATTATTATTATTATTATTATTATTATTATTATTATTATTATTATTATTATTATTATTATTATTATTATTAGGCCGCATGATGGCGCCAAGTAAGGACAAGTGTCTTCTCTGCTGCCTCGCTTTCTTCGGCAGGCAGGAGTTTTTTCGATCTTCTGCGTGTAAACGCCGTGCGCACGGAAAGTGCATTGTTCTTCCGGACGAGGAACTGCAGTGTCTGATCTCCGGTGAGCAGCCGTTCGTGTGTAATCTCTGTGTGGCTGCGGCCTCACCCGAGAGGCCTAGCGACCGCGGTGAGCAAACCAGCGAAGACGGTAAGCCAGCGAACATCCTGGCCGAACGAGTGGCGTCCCCTGTCGGAGCAAGTTTCGTCCCTTCTGCAGACCTATGCGCAGAGGTCGCTGCCCGGAGAAATCTCCTGTCTGAAGCCTGCGCCAGCCTTGCCTTTCTAGGCGATGTAGTCACCGAGCTGCGCGAGGAGAACCGGCTTCTGCGACGGGACAATGTGGCTGGGCTTGCCCAGCAGGCTGCAATCGTCGCTTTTCCTGCGTGAGGAGGTTCGCTGCCTGCGAGGGGAGCTCGCGCGTCCCCCGCCTTCTCCGCCTGCTTCCCCGAAGCCTGCTAATCCTTTCATGCCGCCGGTGACGTCACCGCAGTCTGGTATCCCTACGAGGTCGTCGTTCGCCGAAGCCGCCGCCGGTGCAGCTGGTGAAGGTGCCCCCCTCCTGTCCTCTACCACCGCTTCGCCGTTCGTTGAACGCCCCTGCAGTCAACCTGCTACGGCCTTGCGCACTTTGGTTTCCCCTTCGGTCTACCCTCTGCCCCCGCCTCCAAGGTCCGACACTACGTTTAATGGCCCGCCGACGACCCTTGCAGAAGAAAAGGAGCGCTACCCGCGTGGGTGCGTCGGAAGCTTCTCAGTTGGTTTTGGTACACCGACCACCGAGCTCCAGGGCCATCTTTGTTTCAAAACTGTCGGCTAACACCACATCTGCTCAACTGTTGGCCCACTTGTCAACTGTGCAAGTTACGCCATTGTCGTGCAAACGCATTAGGACCAAGTACGACTCCTATTCTTCTTTTTGCGTAACTGTTAACGAGGAGTGTTTTAGGCGTCTGAGCGACCAGTCTATGTGGCCAAAAGGCTGCCTTTTCAAGCCGTTCCAAGGCAAGGTCCACCCTGGTATGCTGCACAGCTGTGAAATAACTGAAAATGATCAGTAAGTACGATAGTATCGACATATACTATCAAAACACTCGAGGTCTACGAACTAAGTCCTCTGAATTTATTAAAATATTGTATGTTCTAAATTTTCTGTAATTGTCGTTAGTGAAACCTGGCTTTCCGATGATATCTCGTCTTCCGACTATTTTCCTTCTAAATATCAAATCTTTAGAAGCGACAGAAAATTAACTGAACCTAAACAAAAAGGTGGCGGGGTTCTAATTGCCGTTGATCACTCAGTGCAGTGCATGCCCGTGCTGACCTCGAGACCCTAGACGAATCAGTCTGGCTTTAGGTAGGCCTCACGATGGGCGAGAAGCTACCCATCGGTGCATTCTATATATCCCCGGATGTATTACCTTCTGAATTTAATCGAACACTCACATCCATAGAAAATGTCTCAAATGTACACTCCAACCATAAGCTCATTATACTTGGGGACTTCAACACCGGTATTCGCTGGAACAGTCTTTCCTTTGAGCACAAAAACCATTATGCAGCGCAGAAATGCAGCATGCTATTAGATTTTCAATCGTTCACCTCCATGCAGCAGTTTTGCCGCATAGAAAACTCTTGTGGTAATGTTCTAGATGTGTGCTTCTCAAACTTAAAAAACGTACAAGTGTGTGCCTCCGAAATATCCCTTGTGCACCCCAAGTTTTACCCCCCCCTCTTATTGTCTCTGTCTCGGTCGCGACCCAGCATCGCTCTGGCGGTGTTGACAAATGTGCAGTCCCGCGATATGATTTCAAGCGTGGAGATTATCCTGGCCTGTATCACTTTTATTCATCTGCTGAATGGTCTAGTGTTTTTGATGTTAACGATGTTGACGAACAGGTTCGACGTTTTACCGAAATCGTCAGGAGTGGCATGGAAAAGTACATCCCTTGCTATAAGCCTGTTCCTTCCAAATTTCCCCACTGGTTTTCTAAAGAACTTCGAATTTCGCTTATACTTAAGGACAGCGCCCACAAAAAGGCCAAGCGTTCTGGGCTTGACAAGTGGAAAGCAGAGTTTAGTCGGTATCGCTCACTTTGTAAAATCCTCTACCGGCGTGACCACCAGCTCTATATAGAATCGTTTGAGGCTGCTGCGTCTCAGAAACCAGCTGAATTCTGGAGGTATGTACGCGGCCGTTCTAAGGCGTCTAAATAACACATTAGCCTGCTTAATTCCGATGGGGAACAGGTTGAGGATGTTGCCACGAGCTTTGCTCAGTACTTTCATTCTGTCTTTCAACTGCCAGATGGTCACGACGAACGCCTATATCGTTTAATAATATGTCTAATTTTAGTACACTTATGTTCGCCGAAAACCTTGTCAATGATAGCCTTAAACGGATGAAACCATCATTTTCCTGTGGTGCAGATGGAATACCAGCAGCCCTCGTGAAGGCTTACGGCAACATTTTTGTGCCTGTCTTAAAACTATTTACTTTTCGGGAAATTTCCTCGGGCATGGAAGACTGCTCGAATTTTTCCAATATATAAGTCTGGTGATAAGTAAGCCGTTACTAACTATCGCCCAATCTCACTCCTTTGTGTCGCCTCAAAACTCTTTGAATCAGCTCTGCACAACGTTCTTGCTGCCTGTGTCAAGAACGTTCTGATACCAAATCAGCACGGCTTTTTCTCGGGTCGATCGACGGTTACAAATCTTGCAAGCTTCATAACACAGGCTTCGGCTGCAGTTTGTGAAAACGGCCAGTGGGATGTTATTTATTTTGACCTCAGTAAGGCGTTTGATGTAGTGAACCATCAATTATTAATTAAGAAGCTTACTATGTCCGGTGTTGATGCAAGCCTTGTGGCCTTGTTTTCCAACTATCTCCTTGACCGGTCCTTTTACGTAGATGCAAACTTCAAAAGGTCTAGTGTTCACACTGCAACGAGTGGTGTACCTCAGGGTTCTGTGCTGGGTCCACTATTGTTTTCTATCTTTATCAATGATGTGTCAACAGTGTTAACAAAATCTTCATTTCTTCTCTATGCTGATGATGTAAAACTATTTAGGCACATTAGCAGTTTTCAGGACTGCAGTGCCTTGCAAAGGGATGTGTCGGAATTATCGGTCTGGTGCAGCAAAAACTGTCTAATTTTAAATCCAGCTAAAACAAAGGTTGTCACGTACAGCCGGAAAACCCATCGTCTCCTGTTTTCCTACAGTATAGAGGGAGCTCCTTTGCAAAGGGTTGAGGAGATAAACGACCTCGGGGTTCTTTTCGACAGTACCCTCTCTTTTTCTTCTCATATTAGGCTCATCACCGTAGGCGAGCCCTACGAAGTCTTGGAAATGTGTGTCGGATTACTAAGGAATTATCTTCTCCAGATCCATTTCTAATGCTATACAATGCAATATGTATCATGCGGTCGCCAGAGAAGCCCACGACCTCAACTTCACCGTTGGAATCCCGTTTTCCAACGAGGATAGCAAAGCAGCTGCAATCGACCTAGGATGGCAACTCCAGCTGCCGGGTTGGCAGGATCCTCTGAGCATTTATGCGCCTCTTCATGCTATAGACCCTCAGTGCGATTTCCCCTATCCACGGGGTCTGCCAAAGCGCACTGAAGGCGTGTTACACCGGCTGCGACTTAATGTTGCATACACCTGAAGCTTCTTGTTTAAGCTGGGCTGGGTAGAGTCGCCATTGTGTACAGTGTGCTCTACTACCGACAACATCAGGCACATTTTAAGCCACTGCTCGCGATATGCTAGTCAGCGGGCAACAGCGTCGAAGGCACTTGTGCGACTACGACGCGGAGGTACTCTAGAACTTTCACACTTCCTTGGACCCTGGCAAAATCGTGAGGAGGCAGTGCTCGGTACAAAAACACTGCTTACTTTTCTTGCGGAAACAGGGCTGGAAAAGGTTCTGTGAACTCTCTGAGCATGTACAATTTGTATATGTGTGCATTTCTCCTCTTACTCCCCTTTCTTTCTTTCCTTTTCTTTTTCTGTCTATTTTTCGCTGTCACCTCACTGTATTCACCCCATCTGGAGTAGCAAGCCCTACCGTTAGTAGGGCTGACCTCTTCAGCTTTCATTAAAGGCATTCTCTCTCTCTCTCTCTCTCTCCCAGTTAGAATATGCTTCTGTTGCCTGGAACGGCATCTCCAAATCTAGTAGTGAATTAATAGAACGCGTGCAGAACAAGTTTGTATCCATATTTAAGCACCGTCATCACAATCACAGTTTTCATCCTGATTCTGACTTACCCATAGTTCCTTCCATCCCTTCGTTGACCTGCAGACGTATGCGTGCAGACCTTACATTTCTTCACAAAATTGTTCATGGTGACTGTTCTTGCGCGGACCTGCTTAACTGTTTAGAGTTTAGTGTTCCACAAAGGCCCACCAGGTCGCATCGCCCTTTCTTGACCGCTGCGCGCAACTGCAATCATTCTCCTGTGCGCAGAATACAGAATTGCTACAAGCGCTTCTCTGAACGCCTTGACATCTTTCAAAGCTCCTTTACAATTTACCGTACTGCGCTGTTGAACACAGTATGTTAAACATCTATGATATCTCTGTCGTTTGTTTTTCTTTTTTTTTTATTGCTGAAATTTGGTTTCTCTGCGGTTTTGTTTAACCAATATAGTTGCCTATTTTTGAAACTGTTTACTTATCATGCTTGTCTTATCATTTGTCTCTATACTCTTGTCATTGTTTTTGTCGTCTTACATGTCAAACTTTGTTCTCTGCTTGTTGTGTATTCATTACAATAAGCTGAGCCACAAAGGAATCTTCTTTTTTCTTTTTTACCTGTACCCATGCTCCGCCTGTGCTTTTTTTCTGTAATTTTCTCTACTTAAATTTGTGTGTGTCTTGTCGCTTGTTTGTTCCTTGCAATATGTTACTTGTATTTTGTTTTCATGTAATTATCCGTGCGCCAGCACTCAGGCCTTTGGTTGTTCCTGGGCACGTAAATAAACATGATTGATTGATTGATTGATTGATTGATTGATTGATTGATTGATTGATTGATTGATTGATTGATTGATTGATTGATTGATTGATTGATTGATTGATTGATTGATTATTATATTATTATTTCCTTCTATGTATCTGGCACATGCTGGTGGAAAAGACCAACCTTGTCAGCAAGCACGAAGGTATACTGGACTGGGGATGCCTCCCGCCTGGTGAGCGTCCGAGGATCGCTCTTGCCTTATGTGAAGTTTTATCCACTTCACTCCCTCCTTCTTGTGTTTAAAAGACTTGACCGTAATTGACTATTTTTTTTTACCACTTGTCTCACAGTTGTATCTCTGGGGGCAATCTTTGAAATCATCTCAGGGCTGAAGCGCGCTATTGAACCCTTCCGCAGCTTGCTCGTGGAACTGCCTTTTTTGTTTAAATTGTAGCATTCTTTGCCACAACATCATAAAGCCCTGCATCAGCACAAATATGGGTGATTGGCGGAGTTATTCAGCTGTAATAGCATACCTGTAGATAATTCATTGTTATTTCAAAATGCTGATTCAGATAAAGAGGGAGGGGTCAAGAGGATCGGTGGGCGGTCATCCTAATCTGATAGGCCGCGGGCCGTCGCCCTCACCTGGGAGGTCAGGGTTTCTTGTGTTCGAACTGGCCACTGCGCTACTCGCTCACCCACCAGCATGGCGGCGGGGTGAGTGAGCCCATCCAGACATGCTGCGGGATAGTGTTAGGAGCCTCGCACCGGGGCCAGTTGGGTGCGGTCGAGGGCGAAGTTATTGTGGTAGGTGTGCGTTTGAAGTCTTCGCAATATGCGACCGTTGGAAACAGAGCGACGTGTGTGGTGGAGGATATGCACGTAACGTCGAGAAGCTCTGCAGTGGTACAAGGCAGCCTATTCAAGCTTCGCATAAAAATTACACTTCACACCACAACGATGTGTAAAATGGCGCTGCGGCACGGGTGGCAGAACAACGTGCCTGCACACGGAGGCACGTAATATAATAATCAATCAATCAATCAATCAATCAATCAATCAATCATTTATTTGCGTGCCCAGGAACAGCCGGGGGGGGGCCTTTGTGCTGGCGCACGGAAACAGAAACACACGAAACATAATGTACACATCTCTCAAATACAAAATAAAATACAAAATACAAAGGAAAAAAAACGAAAGGATAGCTTATGTTGAAGTTACGGAATGAAAGTCATTTAAGTGCATGAACTCAAGGATAAAAGACAAAATGCAGAATAAGAAAAGTTGGCAGTTACGCCAATACAAACTCACAGACATGTTTGCGAAACAGAGTAGGGCAATCATTAAATATATCAAGGTAATCCGAGTACCGATTGTACGTGCATTGCAGTCGGAACACAGGGCACAAGACACGCAGACAATTGGGGTTGCAAAAGGTATCATGTTTCCTGGTCCACTTTTGCGGCACATAAAGACGAACATGCTGTAGCAGCTCACCACAAGACACTATGCCGTGCATAATTTTAAAGAGGAAGAGAATATCAGCCTTGTTCCGCCTGGAAGTTAAGCATGATAGCGTCAATGAAGAGGGCGATCCAGGGTTATAATTACTACTATCGCCAAAGCGATGGTTGAAGATAGATATGAACTTATTTTGGACCCTTTCTACAAGCTTACGGTTTGTTTTGCTCGTGCTGTTCCAGACAACAGATGCATATTCAAGCTGAGGACGACATATAGTTGTGTAGAGCTTGAGAAGAGAAAGCGGCTCCTTGAACTCCTTGGACACGCGACAGACAACGCCAAGCGATCGAAGAGCTCTACGAGTAATTACCTGAATATGTGGAGAGAAGCTCAGTTTACTGTCGAAAGTGACGCCTAGGTCATTAACCTCTACCACACGTGGGAGTAATTCACCGTTGATGTTATAGGGAAACAAGATGTTGTCAGTCTTTCTTGTGTATGTCATTACCTTAGTTTTAGATGTATTAATGAGGAGTTTGTTGCATGAGCACCAATGCGAGAAGGACGAGATTGCTCTCTGGAGAGCGGAACAGCTGGCAGAGTTGGAAACAGATTTAAATATTTTTACATCATCGGCATATAAAAGAAAATTACAATCATTAAATATTGTCGCGACATCATTTATAAAGATTGAGAAGAGAAGTGGCCCGAGCACTGAGCCCTGAGGGACACCACTGGTGACCTCATAGGAAAGAGAAGACTGTCCATTTACATGCACGAAACATGACCTATCACATAGATAATTGCATATAAGAGATATCAGGGATGGTTGTATATCAAGCTCAGATAGTTTTTTGGCTAAGAGCTCGTGGCAGACGACATCAAAAGCCTTGCTTAAATCAAAGTAGACTACATCAAGTTGACCTCTCCCTTGCACAGCTTCCGAAGCATGCAGCATGAAGTTGACGAGATTGGTAGTGGTCGATCGGCCCGCGAAAAAACCATGCTGTTCAGGTATTAATGTGGTATTTATACTGAATGTGAGTAGTTTATGCAGTATTGACTCAAACAATTTAGAAGCAGCACATAGAATAGATATCGGTCGGTAGTTCGTGGGGTCCAATTTTGAACCTGTCTTAAATACAGGAACAACCCTTGCATTCTTCCAACGAGCGGGGAACTTGCCAGACTTGAGAGAAGTTTGAAATATACACGTCAATACTGGAACTAGGATATCACCAAACGCTTTCAGTACGGCAGAAGGAATGCCGTCAGGGCCGCATGAAAATGACGATTTCAATTGTTTCAGAGCTTTCAAAACGAGACTTTCCGAAACCAACACTTCTGAGTTTTTACAGTAACCTAGAGATTGTGGAGGGGGGCAAGCTGCACTGTTGTTGCCATAAGTGGAACGGAATTGTCGCGCAAAGGCATTGGCAACGTCCGATATGCTCTCTCCTCGTTCATCGATGAGGTTAATGTTCCCAGGTGAATTTTTACATGTTTAAATAATAATAATAATAATAATAATATTAATAATAATAATAATAATAATAACAATAATAATTTATTCGTCAGGCCTTCCAGTAGTGAGTTGTCGCGCTAATGTAGAGTAACACTGGAGTGCTGCTCTGATTTTGGATTTGCAAAAGGAAGGGGGGAAAGCACGCACGCAGTCCCCCCAGCTACCAAAAAGTACATGCCCCATCTGCCCCAGTGTGGGGTACTGGAAGGGGTCAGCACGGGCGCAGTGCAATGCCCGCGCCTCGCCCTGGGAGTGCGGGCGGAAATGTTTATTCGTGACACATGTATACAGGATGGGTATGGAAAGGCACGGGACGGCATTAGCGCCTTCTTGAGCGTCCATGTTGCGCCGAGAGGGCTGGATTGCCGCGCTAAAAGAAATTACTATTTAAAAAAGCACATCCACTCTTGGGGTATTTCACACGACAGTCGCCACCCTGGAGGCACAAAAGTGTCTCATCTCCTCCAGGGTGCTTCGCGGGCGCACGCACATAGTTCTAAATTGTCGCTCTGGTTGGTGTTTTGTGCACCTACACTACGGACACACTTTTCGTAGGGTTGACTCGTTCTCAATTCACTAACATGCGTGCCTCACACTTGCACAACACGTGCACTATTCGTCGGGATGAGTCGTTCACGGTTGATCCCCGGCACGCGTGCCTCGCACCACAAGATCCGTTCCCCGCAACCACACAACACCGCTGAAGCACCACGACACTTGGTAGGATTCCTGGTTCGTTAGGTCGAGCTGGCCTTGGAGGAAAAGTTTGGCTTTCCCGGACACATTGTTCCCCATAAGGATGATAGGTGCATGCTTCCCGCGGAACGAGTCAACGACTTACCTGTTCCGCCTCAGTTCTTGCTGACCTAGAGCGGTGTACAGGAACCGCAGTTTTTCACATGCTCCTGCATTTCTATCTTGGTCGTTTTCGGGGTTCAGTGTGAGGTGAATATTTGTAATCCACGACAGGCGTCGCCAGAAGGCCTTGGGGACTCTGCACTGGGCGAAAACATGGTCGGTCGTCTCTGGCTGCCCGCAGTAAGTGCACCACCAGTCGCGCGTAATGCGCCACTTGGCTAGCCGGTCGCGGGTCGCCATGGCACTTGCCTCGATCTTCCACTGTAGCTCTCGTATGTTCGGGGGCAACCACGGGGGACACGCTCTTTTTCACCGCTTCTCAGGTCGGCGACGGGTTGCCGGTGGACGTATGACGCCAAACGCCGTGGTGGGGAGCTTCTCCGATGCCTCAATGGGGGATAGTTCGCGTAGGTTTGCGTCTTGCAGATGTTGCCTGGCTTGTTTCAGGTAGGTTACCACGGTGGTTTGGTGGCGGCCTGGAGTCTCGCTTTTGGCAACCTGGTTCCAGTTTCTGTCCTCTATGTGCTTTCCTAAGGGGCCAAGCCAGTACCGGAGGAGAGTGGCGGCTGGTTCGTCGTTCCCTTCTAGGATGTCGAACATTTTTCTCAAAGCAAGCTGCCGGGCGGCAATGAACAGGTTCGGTACTGACAGTCCTCCCGTGTTCACAGTGCTGTGTAACTATTCTCGAGGCATGCGTTCACTGGGGCTTGCCCAAATAAATCGGAAGAGAATTTTGGGGATTTTCCTGACCTGTTGTGATGAAGGCAATTGTACGCGGGATAAGTGCCACGCTTTCGCGAAGAGTGTTGCTTTAACAACATATAGTACACGTTCGTGCATGGACATGTTGGTTGTTGGTGTTTGGTTTATAGCTTTCTCGATGTTGTCCCTTACAGTGTTCCAGTTCTCTTGAATTGGCCCGTGTTCGTTGAACGTGACACCTAATATTTTTAGCCTGTCGTTGAGTGGACTAATACTGGTGGCTTTTGTCGGAAATGTCCAAGTGCCATAGTGTTCGATTTTTGGGTGTTTAATTCTGCGCTCGAAAGGCTCGCGTAACTCTGGAAACATTTCAGACCTTCTTTCACGTCCCCTTCATCTCGCGCATACAGTGTCACATCGTCAGCGTATGCGAGTACCTTCAGGCAGGAGCTACCTGGGAGGGGAATGCCCCGGAAAACTCTATCCTGTTGTACTGCTCGCAAGTACGGGTCGATGGCGATAATGAAAAGTATGTGGGCGAGGGGGCACCCCTGTTGAACTCCTCTCTCGAGTTGAACAGGCTCTCCCAGTATGCCGGCCATGCAGAGCCTAGCCACATTTGCGGTGTAGGCTGTTTGGAGTTCTGCTATTAATGTGCTCGGGATTTGATACTCTCTGAGAGTGGTGAAAAGGTACTCATGCTTGACCTTGTCATAGGCTTTTTTCTGGTCCAGTGATACTATGTATCCAGCTGCATTGCACTTTGTGACGTAGCTTAGTATGTCACGGGTCGCGCTTAAGTGGCTGTACATGTTTCGGCACGGCACGCTACAATGCTGTGATCTGTCGATGATCGTTTCCAGCGCCGCCTGGAGCCTTTTCGACATCAGCGACATTATGATTTTATAGTCAACATTTAGCAGACAGATCGGTCGCCAGGTACTTGGATCGTCTGCCCGAGAGTTGTCTTTCGGAATCGGTACTAAAAGACTTGTTGTGAATGACTGGGGCCAGTTTCGGTCTGATGCTGCGTGGTGCTCAAGTCTTGTGAAAAAAGCTCCAAGTTGTGGCCAAAAACCTTTGTAAAAATGGTAGGCTGTCTGTACCTGGGAATGAATCAGTGCGTGGTTTGTTGACAACATCGTCTAATTCGATTGTGCTAAAAGGTGCCTCTAACGCTTCGCGCAAGTCTGGGTCAACAGTCGGCGCATCGCGCAAAAGGTCGCCGAGATCGCAGATTTGCTCATCGTCGGTGGTTCGAGCAAATAATTCGCGATAATAGTCCGTGAACACGTCGATATCTGTCATGTTGCCGATCGGCGCTTTCGGGCACTGGTGAAAGTACTGATACGCGTTGGGGCCTCCCATGGCGTTTATCTTGAAAGCTTTAAGTCTCGCGTCTACCGACGTTTCCCGCATCAGTTCCGTGTGTTTTAAATGCGAATGCATTTCTTAGTCGAGCCATGTCAGGCGCCGTGCGGCGTCCGCGCGCCCGCAGGTGTTATCTCTCCGCTCTCACCCCCCTCTCCCATAGCAAACAGCCTGCGAGCGCGCGTGCTCCTCCTCTCCCCTAGCAACCGGAGCAGGTGGTGCGGGCGGATCAGCGGCGAGTGAGTGGAGAGGAGGAGCGCGCTCGGACGTGTGAGGGCGCCCGCATGTGTGGGAGAGTGTAGGTGAGGGTAGGCGCGGTGCTTCGGTGCTTCTCCTCTCGACGCTCGCCCCACTCTCCCACGCCCGCATACTTCTCAAAGACCCTTTGACTGTGCACTTTACCGACCACAAGGCAGTGATCGTGGCCGTCAAGTACAACGACAACACAAACAGGTGTTAAATAAATGGTTACGCTACAAATCACCGTCTCCTCATTGATTATAAATTCCGCGCACTCTCACGCAAAAGAAATGCATTCGCATTTCCTCACGATTCCCTTCGGGGAGGTGGGGTGAATTTTTTTTGCTTTAAGATTGCAATCTCTTGTTCTACAATGGCGGTTTTCTGTGGCGCGCGGTCTAAAATGCGTATTTTCGTCGCTACAGCATTCATGTGTGTGGTGTGTTCGCGTGCGACGCGGCGTCCGCATTTTTTGAGGATCTGTTTTAAGCGCTCTTTAATTGTCATCCAGGCGGCTAAAGTGGGTAACTCGTTTTAAAGAAACTCTCCCACTTTCTCTTTGGTTTTTCCATCGATTAACAAGCTACTAGATAGGCGCCAAGGGCGATCCGTGACGTCGCTCTAGGGGATGGCGATTTTCATTTTTAGACACTGGTGATCTGATACCGGCGGTGCGTTTGGTCTAGTGTTTTCCACTGATGAAAAGGTTACGATGTCCGCTATGTCGGGTGTTACGTAAAACCTGTCGATACGGGAGCTAGTTGGACCCCCTTTCCACGTGGGGCCGTACGTTTGCCCGTGCAGTTTGACCCACACATCCGCCATGTTGTAATTGCTAATCAACTTCCTTAGCTCTCTCGTGTGCCACATTGGTCGCGGTGCCTGTCTCGGGCTCCTTGAGTCCCGGGCAGAATTGAGGACATTGTTAAAATCTCCGCCTAGTAACACTGGCATATTGTGTGTCATGTACGCGTTAAGGTTTTCATAAAAAGGATTTTGCTCGCTCTCTTTCACGGGGGCGTAGATGTTTACCATGCGTAGGTTCGTACCTTTTACCTTCAGGTCTAAGGCTAGTATTCTGCCGCAATAGTCTTGATGGAAGAAGTGCTTATGAAGCAAATCCTTTCTAAGGATTAAAATACCGGTGCCACAAGACTGACGCGTCGTAAGGCTGAAAAACCCCTCTACTCCTAATTTTTTTTTTTTTGGATCGTAAACTTCTGCCGCTCTTGATAAGTTCGTTTCTTGTAACAATAAAATATCTATATTTTGAAGACGAGCGAAATGTATGACGTCATTCTGTTTACTTTAGTCTTTAAATCCCCAAACGTTAAGCGTTCCTGTTTCAGTAGAATGATTAGAAGGGTTGGAAGCGGGGCCTTCAGCTTACTTGTCTTCGTCTTTGCTGAGCTGTTGGGGTTCTTTTTTCATCCTTTTTGCTTGGTGTTCGCGTCGACGTTCGGCTCGCGCAACTGTCACTTCACTGCTTGACACGGAAGAGTCCGAGTCCATGGATTCGTCTTTCTTGCCGTCGTCGGCCTTGGAATGGTGGAATTGCTCCTCTTCTTGGTTGGTCTCTATAGAGGACTCATCTTCCACGATGACGAAGGGCTGAAGAGAGCTGCACGAGCTGCGCTCGCTGGGGTGTTCCGTTCCCGTGGGGGGTTGCCTGCGGTGCATAAGTGGCTGTAACGTGCAGAGGAGGGGGGAACGCTTGCGCTTCGGGTTCGTCCGGGTTAGCCTCATCATGAGACGGTGCCGGAGGTTCCTCTGCTGACACCGTGCTTGAAGGGGGCGTGCTTCCGTCGTTCCCGCCATCTTCTTCCATGGCGACGCTACGCTGCCGTCGCTCGCGACCGGCGAGAACTTCAGCGAAGCTTCGTGGCTTGACGCAGTCAGCCGTGGCGTGGTCGCATCGGCACCGCCTGCATTTTGCCGTGCAGCTTGCTGTTGTGTGGCCGAAGGTAGAGCATCGGTCGCAGAAATCTTCTTTGCAGTCTTTCCGGTAATGGCCTGCTTTTTTGCAACGGCTGCAGACTCGTAGCACTCTGGGGTAGCCACAAATGACGCGATGCTCTAGGACTCGGATAAAGTTTGGCACTGGCTTTTCCGGTTTCATCTCGGTTTGAACGATGCGGTGGCCATTGCGGACTGTAGGACGGTCGACGGTGGCTGGCCGTTCGACTGCGACGACCTTGCCGTATGGCGCCATTGCCCTTAGGAGATGCTCGTCGGCGACGTACCCAGGGAGGGAGAGACAAGCCACGCGGGTGAGGCGCGGCGCGAGGGCTTCAATGGCGATGGTCTTGCCGCAGATAGACAGGCCACCATGTCGCAGTAGTTGCTTCATGGCGGCAGACGTGCAAACGGTACATTGGAACTTGACTACTCCAAGGTGTTGAACTGGTTGAACCATGTACACGTTCGAGAGGCCGACGACGTCGGCGACGACGTTGGAAAGATGGCGAAGTTTTCTCTCCGCCCGGCGGTCGCCCAGGGGTTGCCCGCCCGCGCTGTCCGCGGGAGGCATGATCTTCCTTACGAAATGTCGCGTAACACTGGAGTGCTGTTCTGATTTTGGATTTGCAAAAAGAAGGGGGGAAAGCGCGCACGCAGTCCCCCCATCTACCAAAAATTGCATGCCCCATCTGCCCCAGTTTGGGGTAGTGGCAGGGGTCAACACGGGCGCAGTGCAATGCCCGCGCCTCGCCCTGGGAGCGCGCCCGTCTTGACCGGCGCAACTCTGACACCAGGTAAGTATGCCTGAAATAGACCAGCTTTCTGAAGCCAGGAGATACGGCCCGGGTAGATGCGCCGGTGACTTGAGTGGCATTAACTGCAATTAACGCACGTTGAAACAAATTTCTGGTCTCCACATGACGTCCTTTCAAAAATGTGTGGAGAGTTGCCCTACGTTTTAATTAAATGTCGTATTTAACTTAGTTAAAAACTCTAAAAGTTTGCAAACAAGCTTGAAGAAGGAGCGGATGGTGCGGCAGTGTTTTGCCGAGCACGCGCTTTCGTGGAGGTGCCATTGTGCGCGCGCTTTCTGGTGCATAGAGTTTCATACTGATACTATACGCTAGAGGGGACCACCGAATCAAGCGGTGCGCGCGTAAATTTTCACGGAAATAACGAAAGCCTCCGGCCATAAGGCAATGTACATTTTAGGGGCTAAGCACCTTAGGGGCTCGGGATGTCGCGTCTCCTGTCTTCGTCGTCTCATGTAGTCCACTAAAACACCGGGGCGCTCGTTTTCCAACGCCCCGCGCTAGAACTTAACGCGTACTAAAAGAACACACCGGGACACTCGTTTTCCAACGCCTCGCGCTAGAACATTTCGTGCTTCATATACGCGATACTTTTGCAGCGAAGTTGTATACCTCTACCCCCCCCCCCTCACAACGGTTTCTTCTCCGTGGGCAAAAACGCCAAGGCGCCGAGGTTTAAGACGCCGAGCGCTCATCATCGAAACCGCATATGAATAACAAGGCGCCTGTGAACAATCGGACCCCCCCACTATGTGTTCCTCGTAAAGATTATTTTTGCAGATTATATTTAAAGGCTACGCAGAATATAGTGGCACTGGCCGGGCGCAAACGACAAACCTGCCGAGACGATGAGAAGCATTTCATACCCTCCTTCTCGAAATCCCGTCTCGAAATTGGTTTCAAACGCCAAGTTTTCTCCTGTACAACATACTTCTTACCATGCTGCGGTGTGTGACACGAAGACAACTTACGGCCAGTCTGTCTGTCATTTAATTGCTTTAATCCGGTTCAACGCAAGAGAGGGCGCCACCGCCTCAGCAAGAGCGCGATCGCTCTTCCCACCGGCGCTCCTCGGGCGCAGCGCGCGCTGTGAGGCAAGAGACTAACGATCTTTGAATACACTTGTACACTGCATGCTTCGCCCCTCCCCAGGTTTCCTGTTAGTGGAGATGGCCCGGGATTTTTCAAGTAAGGGAGCAGGAACGCCTAATTATTTGAATTTTTTAATTAACGGGGCCGAACTAACGAGGTTTCACTGTATTCCTGCTCCGTGGCCTTCCTTCCGCGGCGCTAGAAAATTTTGAGCGGTCGATGAATCAGGTTTTGTTCTGGCCGCCACTTCAATTTCTCGTCTGCCCTTCAGCCAAGTGGTCGCTTGTACTCGCTCCCCCTCTACAAGCTTTCATAAACCCAGTTAACCACCCAGTACAACCAAAGTTCCAGTGTTCTATGTACGAAACCACAACAAAACACACACTGCGTCGTAATTTAGGTCGAAAGATTTTACCTGCTGAAAACGGACTAGACAATTCAGCACAAAACAAAATTTTTGAATTATTTCATATATTTTTATTTATTATTTTATGTAGTTCAAAATGATGTAAATAAACATGGGGTGTGACATTGTGTGACTTTATTTCTTCTTGCATTGACAAAACAAGGGTTCTGTCACCTTTGCACAATTCTTGAGGCATCAGGGCCTATGTACCCGAGGAAATTTGTAGGAGAAACTCGTGGAAGGAACGTACAATTGTATTAGGAACTTGATATTTGTATTAGGTCAATGAATTATCGTAGAAAACTAATATGTCCAATACATCTAATGGGCTCGTAGAGTCTATGTACCGCAAAGACAGGAATGTATTAAATCGGGTTTCTATAGTTTTTTTTGCTAGGGTATTAGTAAAAACTCACAGTAAACACGTGTTTACGGTGATTAACTGAGTCATGGTGCCATGACTCACATGAAACGCGCTGCACCGAAAACGACACTACAGAAAACGAAATGCAATCAGCATTCATTCTTTTAACAGCCGAGCTGTTTAGGCCGACACAAATCTGTCCGGCGTAGACAGCAAACCCCGAAGGCACGTTAGCGCGTGCCTCGGGGCGACCGCCCGTCGTCGTCCAATTTTGCGCGTGGGCTTGCGGCACATCAGGAGCTCCCGCTTCGTCGCCATCGTCGTGTATAGCGGCCGGCGCGCCATGGGTCCGCTGCGCCGAAGACAATGACGATGAATCTGTCAAGCCATATCCCTTCACAATCCACACGTGGAGACGGCCACAGGACCGACCTTTGCGCTCGGCGGTCCCCGACCCTACCAGTAGCCCCATCAAGGATATCAAGGGAATGGGTAACAGAACTTCAGGTACACGTCAGTTTGGCAGCCAAAATCATACCAAAAGAGACCAGGCTGACTGAAGTTGACAGTCGTTCATTGCATATGTGGGAAGCCCAGACAAGCATACAGAGCCGACAACAACGCCAAAAACGCAATCTCTCTGAGGAGGCGACTGGCTTGGCTCAACAAAGAAACTGAAGCGCACTGCGTCCCGGCTAACCCTTCAAAATTTGTTGGTGGTTTGCGATCGCATGGACTATGGATATGGAATATGGGAAGTATGCATGGAATATGGAACACCCTCCGCTCCTTAGACCCAGGAGGTCGCAAAACTACACAGCAGAACAATCTCAAAGCCCTGCTGCACAGTTGTGACGACTCCGTTGAGGAACTTTTGCGGGAATTACAGCGCCGGTATGTGGGTGCTCAGCCCACACAGCCCCTACCCAAGTACACCGATAGCCCTAATCCGGAACTGGACAGTCCTCTCACCGTGCCAGAAGTGCGCGCTGCAGGACGACGGCTACGCAGCGAATCCGCCGCCGGCAGGATAAAATTTCCAACAAAATTCTTTCTTCTAATCTGCAGGTGAATCATCTCTGGGAGTTTTCACAGAATACACGAACCTTTGCCGGGACTCTGGCACCCTATAACGCCTCAGTGGAAGGCAGCCAATTGAGATCCATCTCATACTAAAACCCGTAAAGAGCCTTCACATTAACAATATGCGGCCCATCTAGCCCACACCTGTGTATGGAAACTTATGAAGCACCTACGTGGTCGTGACCTGCCTGCATCGTAACGTGGAATCTTCCCAGCTACTCACCCCATCTATGTTCGCTTTTCGGCCACGACTCTCTGCGCAAGATGTCATGCTCCAATTACAACATCAGATCATTAACCCCGAGGCATGCCCCTCAGGGGACACTAGAGTTATAGTGGCATTCGAACTCTGGCTTTTGATCACGTCCGGCATGATGCGATCTTGAACAATCTGATAGACTATCCATGTTGGCCCCAAAACGTGCGACTACATAAAGGCCTTTCTTACGGACCGCACGGCGAAATTTGTGGTTGGGGGCATTGGATCGGCTGCCATCTCCCTGGGTAATCCTGCACCCCTCAGGGATCGGTCCTATCGCCATTTTTATTCAATGTAGCAATGATAAAACTCCCTCCTCTTCTCTCTACTATCCCGCATGTGCATCACAGATTATACGCTGATGATATCACGATATGGACGGCTGAAGGCAGTGACGCGCACATCGAAGACCGCCTACAACAAGCTGTTGACATAGTGGAAGCTTACGCTGGAGAACGCGGTCTGATGTGTTCTCCGCAGAAGTCCGAACTTCTTTTCTGCAGTCCTCCCTGCAAACGACACCGTTAAGGTACTCCAGACATTCAGCTCACATTACAAGATCGCGTTTATCCCGATCGTACCGTGCATACGTGTTCTTGGACTCCGCATTCATCAATCCGGCTCCAATACGGACACCATCTCTGCAAGTTCCCTACAAATAAGCCACCTTATTTTACAAATTGCGCACCGCCAACCTCATCCGGCCATTATAAGCCTTTATTATAGGCCGTATCACGTATATCCCTCCATACATCCAGCTCGAAAAAGCTGACAAGGTAAAATTGACTGCATAATCCGCAAAGCCTATAAACAGGCCGCGGGAATTCCCATCACGGCATCCACCGAACGTTTCATGGCTATGGGCATCCATAATACCCCAATAGAACTTGTAGAAGCGCAGCGCACAGCCCAATACCTGCGATTATCTAGCAGACACACACGACGCCTTCTACTGCAGAAACTAAGCATTCCGTACGCCAGCCAACACGAAACCAAGACTTCGCCCCCCGATACCCAGAAACATGAACCCGGTACAGCAGGATCGCCGTCATGCCCGAGCGTCTGCCCTGCCCCCGCGTTTCAGAGATGACCCTGCCATATGTTATGTTGACGCCGCTGACTACAACCTTACGCGCGCCACGGCCATCGTGGCAACAGACAACTCTCTGACATCCGCCTCTATATTTACACTAATCACGCTAAGGAAGGAGAAGAGGCCGCTATCGCTCTTTCCATCGCCTCCATGACGGCTAAAGCCAGCGTGGGGGACTCCAAAACAGCTCTCCGGAATTACGAAATCGGCAGGATCTCTAATACAGCCCTACGCATATTACGCTCCGTCCAGGCCACTCCCATGCGCAACGTGCAAATAATCTGGACACGTACCGGCCCATGCATCTCTGCCAGGGAACGAGCTAGCACATGAGGCGGCCCGAGGTTCCAGCTCCCGGGATTGCCCTGACCCCGCTGCTGGCTCGGACCAGGGGGCTAGGGACAGGCTGGCGACCTACCGGGACATCACTCAACACTATAGCACGGAGCGACAGAAATATCCCGCAGCGCATCCCACGCTCAAAAGACGTCAATCGGTAGCCTGGCGTCAGCTACAGGCTAATGCATTCCTCAATTTTGCATTATTCAGCCACATTTACCTTGACCTTTACAACGACCAATGCAATGCTTGCAACCACGAACTCTACGGGCATGCTTACGCATTACAAGTGCGGAGCAGGGAAAGACCTGTTTGCTTAGCTCCGACCCCGAAATACAGATCAGGGTCGTCCAACTCGCGCCCAAGGGCTGCAGGCCGCATGCATCTGAAGGGAAGGAATCCAGGAAGGCTCCCACTTCCCCTCTGTTCTTTCACCCAGCTTTTGGCAAAATAAAGTTATTATCATCGTCATCACCAGCTGACGAACAAGTGGCGAGGACGCGCTACAAGTATGATTTTCCCTTGGCGGCTGTGCCATAGAGATAATGGGCTGTGCCGTCGCGAAGACGACGACGAAAGGGATATCCACTGTACATACTTTAATGGTCGTTTCTTTACAGTGCCGCCCAAAACGGTTTTGCACTACTGGGGTCCGGCTGCTCCCTCTCTTCTGGGATAGCTGTCAGTGTGGGGAGAAGATATATAGGTCGACCCCCAGCTCTTCTGCTGTTTCTCCAGGCTTGCAGATCATAATGCAAACTGCGCCAATTTTTTTTCAAGAAGCAGTTGGTGCGTTTTCTATCTGAATTCGTGCAGTTTGTGCTCCTGTACTACATTCGTATTTTTTAAAAAAAAAAGAAATCTTGTCTACCCCTAGTTACTGTCTGCACTATTTGAGCAATGCATACCAACTAATATGCCCAAGTTCAGTCGATAAACTGAAATCTTGTTGCTCCCAACTGAAACCTAGTTTGGGACCAGTTGAAGCAGAGTTGGTCCCAACTGAACCCTAGCTGTGCCTAACAGAAGCCAAGTTGCCGCTCAGCTGCCGCTCAGTTTGGAGCAACAGAAGCTCAGCTAGCTGGAACCAGCTGCCGGGCATTTGAAACCGGCGGAAACCAATTAAAACCAGTTCAAATTTATTTTCCTCTTGCGTGTTCTGCAGTACAAACAGGCAGAAGCGCTTAACCAGTAACAACAAGCATTTAGAATGCTCCAAGAATTACCTTTCAAGCTATAATGTGTCCCACTTGAGTTTGTTAAATTCGCGATTCAAAAAAGAAAAGAAGCTCGTTTTCTATCCCTTCACGCTCCTCCTATCTTCCTTGTTTCATGGCTCGTTGGGTAGACCTAAACTTGTTTTACACGAATACTCTGCCCCTGGCAAGCCCAAAACAAAATGATCGGGCAGACAACAGCGCGATTACTTATCAGTTTTTATGCAATATTATCGGGACGTTTGAACCTGCGCCACGATGATGTTTTTGTTATGGCGTGAATGACGGGACAAACACACTCATCGAGCTTTATAACTAATGTTGTCCGAATAACTTGCCACTACCATACAGTTATTACCAGAGGTTTACGAAAACAAGGATTGCTGGTGTCCGCACGGCTGGACTGGACTCTTTTTCCGCGGTAGTCGAGTCCGGCCGTGGCGTCTGCTACATCGAAAGGGGTATCAACCGCGACGCGGCGCTGCGGTTGGTTCAATATGGCCGCGCCCTAGAAGTGTCGCGAATTCAAATTCTCGAATGCTGTTTGTGCCTGCGCTGTGTGGTTTCTTTCGACATTGATCATGGCGGAAGGCACAAGCGGTGCGGCTGATCCGTTCAGCAGCCTGCTGGGTGACATCACGGAGGAGCAGTGGGAGGCCTACAAGGCGCTGAAGAAAAACGTAAGCGTTGGGCAGTGGTCGACTACTTCGGGCCGCGTAGGTGACGGCGGGGTGTCGTTTTCCCGCTGTTGCAGCGAGGGGGCCTGGTCCAGGATGACAGCGATTCCCTGGACTCGAGCAGCGAAGAAGATGAGGCCCCTCCCGGCGCAACGGTGAGCTTGAGACACGCAGAGTCGGGTGCTTCGCTTACGACGTTGCGTGTTTGAGCCCCCTCTTGGGCTCGTTTAAAAGACAGAACTCTGTGACACCGTGATCGGCATGCGTTTTCGGCAACTTTCACGCATGCGTTTCCCGTGGTCTGCCTTACCTGAAAACTTGTTGACTGACTGCTTTTCTGCTCGTCATGCTGAGTGCACGCACGCTCATCTGACCGGAATTAGAAAGCAAATCAGGGCTTACAAGGGTGAAACAAAAAAAAGCTGTTTACAAATATGCACTTCATTTCGTCGCCCAAAACACCGCCGATCCAGTGAATCACTTTCAGACGTAAGCGGGCTCCTAAAAGTAATTTCCAGATACGCAAAATCGGACAAAACATGCACGTGCTGGCAGAAGGATCTATTGTGTAGCAGACGACACGGGCCGACTCGCACGGCAACACATTTAATCTCGTCGGAGATTTCTTTCCTGGGCCGCGCTGCCAGTATCTGTCGTCTGCTGTTGTTTTGTTTCAGCTTAGTCTGTCCGTGACTGTACAAGCATGAGTGTGTTCACAGCCCTTTTTTCCATTTTATTGGGGGGAACAGCACTGTTTTTACCGTTTGGCAGTGCCTTTAATGTCTCCACACATCATGCAGCTGCTGTGCATCGTTGTGCTTTTACTTCATTCTCATTGGTCATTTGAACACTGTAATAGGGCCTGCCTCTTTAACGGAATCGCAACTGCTTCCGCAGGGGACCGCCGATGATGCGGAAGAAGCTGCGCTCTGTGCTCACCAACAAGTACATCAACGGCAAGTCCATCTAGTTTAGTTGTCTTTTTGCGTGGTTGGGGGAGTTGCTTTCTCGCCAAAGCGTCTTCTCTCACTGCCCCTACCCACGTTGTAAGTGGTGTTTAGGCGGTGATACAGCACTCCACAAAAGCGCCTGGCCCTATGGGTCAAGTTGTGTAATACTTTATTTTGAATAATTGCAGCTGGCATTGCTTCAAGCCTACTTGATTGATTGTTGGGGTTAAAGCGCCGATGCAATGCAGACGATAAGGCGCACCGTAGTGGAGGGCTCCGAATCAATTTTGACCACCTGGGGATCTTTAACACGCGCCGAAATCTCGTACCCACAGGCGATATTGGTTTTCGCTTCAAGTGTATTTACAGAGCGGCTACATAAGTGACGAAGCCGGCGCGCTTTAAGTGCCTTTCTGTTGCCACTGGATTCATTGTTTTGGGTTTTGACGCCCTTAAAACTCACTTTACAGCATTACTTATCTTTTGCTGTGAGCACACAAACCGTGTAAGCCGGTAGGGCTGTCAGTAAGTACATTTTGTCAGAAAGGTATGCGGCATCCCCAATCCCTGAATGTGGCTTTCTGCGTTGCAACGTTTTTCGGTTGGTAAATTGAGTTCTTAACAATGTACAGACCACATGCAGAGTTAATTTGGCTGAGCACTCCTGCACTCGATGCGCCTATTCACGCCTGAGCACTTCGCTACCTCGCTCTGATGGGTCAGGGCGACGAAAACGATATTTCTGGCAGTTTTCTCAGTCATGCGCAAATCAACGGGTGCAACTGAGAGCGTGCTCACCCAACGTTGCCTGATCCTGGTTTCGGTGCCACGCGCTAGCATGGTAAACATGTGCTGGTGATTGCTGGGCTCTCTAAATTGGACAATATAAGCACAACACTTAGGTTCCCTTATGCATTGCCACAGAATACAGGCCTAGAGGGCATGGTTTTTTTTTTGAGTGACGACGAATCGTTGCAGAAAGTGGCATACGCCTCGAAGGGGAATTTTTATTGCCTGAATGGCAGCAAGGGTCATCACCTATATGTCAATGCATTCAGGGGCAACTGGCGTGCCTAAAGCCAGGCTATTTGGTTCATTTTGTACGTAAACTGCTGAGAAATGGTACTAGAAGTTACCTGCCCAGAAGTATTGTGCGTTTATAAAGGGCACTTGTTACCTTCCTTGCATGCTTTTAATGTACATTATAGCTTTTTCATACAAATTTAAGTTAGTGTGGTAACCATCAGCGGAGATTGATGCTTGGTGTGCTATTTCCAACTTTCACTGTTCCCTGGGTGTGTGGTCAGGTGAGATCACCTTTGCCGAGTTCACGGACGGCATGGACTCCTCCCTGTCGAACCGCGAGGGAGGGTTGAAGGACGAAGGTGGGTGTTGCATTCTTAGTCCTTTCCCGCATGCCCGAATGGATGCCCAATGCATGCTGGCTAGTATTTCTCTCAGTTTTTTTAAGTGCAGAGCACTTTAGGGGCTCGCCTTGTCGTCGTAGCTCGCTGTAACGGTCGATGTCGAGCGACTGCCGGAATCAGGTGCTGCCGCGAGATAACGGACCCAAGTAGAGCCCGGCATACCCCCCGTAGGGCGCCACGCAGTCTCTTCGAAAACCAAGCGGTTTAAATAGTCATGACCGTTTGAAACTCGTGAACCGCTGCTGCTTGTCATACCTCTCCCCGTGGTTTAGTGCAAAGAAAACTGCAAGTACATTTGAGGTAAAAATATGCAATTAACCGGCAGCACCCGCGTTCATTTAGTTCGGAACGCTTGTTGGGTTGGTTTTTTAAGTGAAAAAAAGATGGCGGTGCAACGCCGGCACGTGCGGGAGGAAAAGCAAGCGCAAAGAGAACGGAACTCCCACTGGCGCAGTTTCAGGCAGGGGGCGTGCGAGCACTGAGAAGGTGGGAAATTTGAATTGCTTTGGGTGGTAGCAGTGAGCGGATAATGGCGCTGCAGCCCATCATGGTGAATCACTTTTTCTGCACTTCCGTCAGCTTTCATGTTGAGTGGAATGACTTCAATTTTTTTTTATTTCCTTCTTTAGTTTTCTCTGGTGACTACATAAGACGGCGTTCGGAGATGGTTGATTTTTCCTTGGGAAATTTAAATCTGGCCTTATTGCTTGTTCTTGTGTGTGTGTGTGTGTGTGTGTTTACAAGTCTTGTTTCACTTTGTCTTGCCGGTTGCTACTTGTGGCTGTCTCAGAGACTTGAGGGTGGCCTTGCTAGCTCCGATGCCTCTGGAGATGCTGATTTCAGCATTGGTGCTTTGCAGATGATGCTCAAGAGGACGCTTTTCTCCGGCCCCGGCTGAAAAAGAGCAAGGTAGTTCGGCAACCTGCCCTCACTGGCTTCCACATTGCACTATTTTGAGTCATTTCGAGCAGAATGGAGCGCAGAGAATGGGTGTGTGGGCTATGGACCAGCACTGAAATTTGCATGGCTTTAGTTGACCTATACAGTAAAGTACTGAAAAAGCACCCCCCCCCCCTCTTAAAAAAAAAATGAAATTGAGGATGGCGGTTGTAGCTTGGCAGCTTGTAAGAACACGGATAAGCTGTCAAGTCTACAGTTCTTTAAGACAGGTTTATTCGTGGCTGTTTTCCTTCAATTCTGCGCTGTGATAAACTGGGTACAGGATTGATGGGCATGCATGCAGCTAGTCCCTCAGTTTAGTTCAGAAGTGCTTGTGAGCATTTCGGTCGGTCTCAAAGCTACAGAAAGAGTTTCCAGAAAAAGAATGAAAAAAAAAACGAGATCAATCTGTCACACCCTCAGCTAATCACCATTCTTGGGAAGAACTGGAGCGTTGTTTGACAGATGCTTGGGCATGATGTCTTCTTTCTATCTGTCGAGAGCATTCGGGATGCCACAGCCACGAAACTTGGGGGAAGGCGCTTGTGCAAGTGGGGATACTCTTGGAGGGTGTTTTGAAGCAGTTGGCAATGCTCGATTCTGTAGTATTTTGCCTCACCACTGCATTCTCACCCAAGTAATTTCAGTAAAAGTCAGCGTTTATATTAAACCATGTTTACTTTCCGATTCAGCATAACATATTGTTCCCATGTGTCTAAGGGACAGGATGTTAGATTGTCAAAATACAAGTGTAGGGACGCAGAAAAAAAAAAAAAAAATCCCGGCCCGTCTCCACGAACGTGAAAACTGGTGAGGGGGGAAGCATGCAGTGCATAAGTGTATTCTTGGCACCTTGGCATTTTTGCCAATGGAGATGAAACCATTGGGGGGTAGACGTATACAGCTTTGCTGTAGAAGTATCTTGTCTTTGAAGCATGAAGCTCTCTAGCGCGAGGTCTAAACGAGTGTCCCGGTGTTCTTTTTAGGACGCCTTACGAAGCGCTCCAGAGTGAGGCGTAAACGAGTGTCCCATTGTTTTTTTTTTTAGTTCATGTTGCATTCTATCGTGAGGAGTAAACGAGTTTTCCGGTGTTTTAGTACCTTGAGTACATGAAACGATGATTACGACGACGACAGGTGACGCCAACAGCCCCAGCGCTTAAGGGGCTTCGCCCCTACTAGCCCTTGAATTGTGGAGCAAGGGCATTTGGAGAATTGTTATTAGCAGGCCATGACATTGCAACGGGCAGGTTGTGAAGTATTCGCAGCAGTGTTGTACCGCACTTATTTTCTATTTTACTCTTGTGTGTTTACCTTGCTCAAATCGTCGAGCAAACAATTAACAGGGTGTATAGATCTCACTTTTATTCCTCGTGGTTTGTGAACTGTTACTGCTGAATACATTTGTCAAGTCCTTTGCGCATGGTACCGCTTTTGCAAATGGGGAGTTAGGTAAAAGTATATTCCGAAGCATTATCATGTTATGAGTTCAAAGACTTGCACACTTTAAGTGTTCTGTACCTATGGCATTTATCTCCGGTTGTGGCATCCACAGTTTCGGTTGGCACATAACGCTGCTGGCAGATCTCCTAACCTTTGTCTCATTTGTGCTTGTTTTTTTGTAACCTCGACAGCGATTGTACAAGGTGACTCCGTAAGACAAAACATTTTCTGATAATTTCTTGTGGTGATGAGTTCTCAATCCAATGATGCCGACACAGTATTTTGAACAACGTTGTCACCCGGTAATGCAAGCATTTGTTCTGTTCTTGACCATTGTGAAGCCTTTTTGAAATGTGTAATAAAATAGGCCTCGTAGTATCGACTTGCTGGGATGGTGAATGTTGTTTCCCAGTGGCATAATTGTTTGTCCAGTTGCACAGTCTATCTTTGTGTTGTAAATTTGTTTAGCCCTTTCGTTGCCGTGGGAAAATTGACCGATTTTTTAGGTGTCCGAGAAAACGTTTTGTTTTCTGATGAAAAATTGGTTAGGCACTAATTACAGGAGCGCAAAATGCAGATTATTTAAAGCCCTTTCCAATTACACCAGCTTTTTAAATGATTTCATACATCATAGTAGCGGATAATTATCAAAATTTTTATCAAGTTCCCGAAGAAAATGATAAAAAAGGATTGTTATAACAAACCAGCGGTAATAGAAAAAAAAATAATTAGAAAATACATTTCGTAGGAAAACATTTCAAAAACACGCCCTAGAAGAAATGTCGACTTGCGTGGAACAGTTTGTCAGATAAAAAAAAAATGTTAGCACACGTGGTGCTCGGGCCATTTGGTGAAGCCCAACCTCCATTTCAAAATGTGCAATTTCGGGTGGTTCCTTGGAAGAAATGCGGCGGTTTGACATTACCAAAGGCAGCAATTTACCCCCACGCAACATAAAAACATCTTGTCAATGACTCCCTTTGCATTTACAGCCAGCACAGTACTTGGGATAAGCATGCGATGTGGAAAAACATGCATGAAGTTGAAAATGGAACTCCGTCGTTGATGCTTGTTGTCGTTCACGGTCAGTTATCTCTCGAAACTTAAACTTGCGGTTTATCATCATCTTCTCATCTTCTGACTGGCTATTGTAGCCTTGTTTGCAGGAATAAGGTGCGATGCGCTAGAATTGTGACCTGCGAACTGTGGCCGGGTGGCTGTTGCTCGATAAAAAAAGGATCAGCACTACGAGCCTCCTGCATTGCAGTGCCACTTGACATTTTTGAAAAGAAACATTACAAAACGTATTGGAGACTCCGTCCAAATAGACAGTTCAACTAAGCAGCAACACTAGACTCTGAAGATAGCCTCGTATGGAAACGAAACTGTCAGGCAAACAGCTGGCAGTGGGTGAGGCCGGTTTGAAGTGCTCTCCTCGTCGGAACTGATATCTGGTGACTGGGTGTTGTCTGTTGACTTGCTTGGAAAGTTCATATCACTGAAATAGGGTTAGGGTGGGGTAAAATCAGGAGCGGCAGGCTTTTTTTGAGGAACAGTAGTGGACGCTCAAGGCGCCATGGCAAGTTGGCTTGAAGTTGGGTAACCGCGTAGTAGCGCCAAATAAGAATTTCGCGATGCAGAAACGAAAACGAAACGAAACTGTTGTAAACTATTTGTGAATGTTCCTGTGGTAAGTAGAACTACAACACAACTTAGAACAACGTACGAAAGGCAGTAAAACTGCCTAAAATCGTAAAGTAACTTTGCAAGCAAGCACTGCCTGATATTTTTGGCCGATTTCAGGGATTATTACTGTAAGAGTGCAAACCTGACAATTGAAAGTCATCTTCTGATTCACCATTCATGCCCTTATAACGAAATCCAAACGCTGATGCAGAGTAATTAAGAGTGGCACGCATTCTTCTTCGGTAGCAGGGACACGCGATGACCACGCCCCTTTTTCACACCCAGGTAATGCAAACGCCTGTCGAAAATCATGTTATTGTTGCGAAATTGAAAACGAAACTGATTTTGAAAGGGCATTTTCTGAGCTAACTCCAGATAGCTTTACTTGTTCCAGAAACGGCTGGAACGCTATGAAAAGGGGCTCTTAAGGTATCGTTCAAACTGAACGATTTTTAATAGGCACGATAACGAAAGAGCTAAAAAGAGCATTAGGACAAAATACAACCTCGTTTAATTTTAAAGGACTTGCCCTCAGTAACCGGCTCAGTTCCAGCCCGAAAGGCACTTTCATGGAAAAGAAAAAAAGCTTATGAAATGTTGACAAATTATCAGGTTTCATTGTACTTAGTGTCAGTGCAGACATGACAAGAGAAACCCTAAAAATGGAGTTATCAGTGTCTGTCTGAGCATTCCAGTGTTATGATCAAATGGAGCTAGAGGCATCGCTACGATCGTCCGGTCATGTTTTCTTGTTTGCGCGATTGGCGGTTGCCAATTGCGCAAACAAATCCCCGTGAAGTCATAAAGACTGGGCGAGAAACTGGCTGGTGAATCGGCACTGCTTCATCATGTTTCGTTAAAGGGGCCATGCAGACAAAATACAAGTTTGTTTGATTCGAAAGATTTAGGGTTTTATAGTGCCCCCAGCTCTTGTCCGGACGCAAACGGTGCTTTATTCACTGAGAAATTAATCAATCCAATTTAAAATTTGGATTCTCCTGCCAAATCGTGTGTTTTTGTGACGTCTTCAATGACATCACAGGAACCGCTCTGCAGCCGACTGCGGAGCGTTGTTTACTGCTAGTCAATCTAGATGGTGCCACCATACCGCGAAGGGCCGTTTTCTGCCTTTGCTTTTTGGCTGTATTTGTACCTGGCTTGTTTTTGTTGAGGTAGAAAATAATCAATTCGGTAAACATGGTGTTTGCTCGACAAATACGGTCACGTAAGGCACCGTTGCTTACGCCAGTCGGCCAGTGTTATCTGAGACAACCCCAAAGCCCCGCAGTGCTGTGCAGCTATAAACAAGCACAGTGCGCGCAGTACCAACAGCAGCACGCATCCGTACTTCTATACCTCGTAACTTCCAGTTTTTACCCCAGCATTCTTTCTGCTGTAAAAAAAATTGGCCTTAAATTTAAGCGCAATAAGCTGAACCTCGTTATAAGAGACACTGATGTAAGAGACAAATGGGTATAAGAGCCACTATTCACCCACATGGTTGGCTGCCCTATCTTTCCCATTAAATTGACCTCTTTTATAGACAGACATGGATGTAGAAGATTGGTTATAAGGGACAAGTCATCCTTGAAGTTTAATCAATAATCTCGCTTGTAACAGACATTTTAACTTCAGATGCAGTGTCACCAGTCACTAATTGCAGTTGCTTCCTTGTAGAAACACAGGTAGACGACAGACAGGTGCAGTCGCTATTATTATAACTTCAGCAAACACAAAGTGGTTCAGTCAGCTATGAAATGACAATGAGAAGCCCTGCCAATGGAAATGCAACTGACAGAAGTGGTTGAAGCTTACTGCCATCCATTGGATGGAGCGCGATCACACATGCGGGCTCTCCTACTCGCGTAGCTCCCAATCAAGAAGCACTGCAGACGTTGAGTCCTGCAAGCGTAATGAATAGCCTGAGCACACAGCGGAAGAAGCTGTGCGCTCTGGGTATTCATCAGGCTTGTGAACCCAACATCTACGATTCATCTTCCACAAACAAGGAAAGGAAAAAAAGCTTGTAGAATCGGTTGTAAAAACAGTAAATACAGTCATGAAGCAAACGAAGTTTCATAAATTCTGGGACCAAACAATAATTAGAATGAATCTTTTGAAATATAAAAATGTGCTGTAGCGTTCTTTTGAGCTTATTTTAGTCATACGGTGCCCACATTGAACTAGGGTCTGATTAGAAGTGAAAACATGGTACCCTGCTTATAAGAGACATCTCGTATAAGAGACAGAAACTGCTCCCCGGTATGTGTCTCTTATAAAGGGGTTCAACTGTATAGCTCGTTCGGCGAGCTTATAAGCCCTGCCAATTTTTGCGTTTGCTTTTGCCGGCCTTAGCCAATCGCAGATGTGGCACATATGACATCATAGGTTCGGTTGCGGGAAATGAGCTAGTGGGTCGCATGGCCGTACCCTTTTTTCCTAATTATATATAGCTTATTTGAGTGAAGTGCGCGTTAAAAGCGGTGTCAGTATGATTCTAACGAGGCAATCTTTCTAAAGAACCAAACTTGTGTTTTGTCTGCATGGCCCCTTTAATGTGTGCCTAGATTGACTCTTGTCAGTTTTGTGCTAAAATTGGTATCGTTGTTCTTGGAACTCGGCTGTCTTTTTAACGAACCACTCCCGTACCTTGCCTCCGTGGCCTGTTTAACAGCGTTTTAACACTTTTGAACCCCGACGCATGACGTACGCATTGTCTCGGCTACTTGTTGAGTAGTAAAAGCTTGCTGCGGGCGAGTTGGTACAGGATACCTGTGGTTAACAGTGGTGCAAGAAAACAAGGACGAGAAAAGGAAACTTACAACGTAGTGCCTCCTGAGTAGCGCTATCTGAGAAAGGAAGAAACTTCTTTACGTTTTTGGCGTGAAGCGGGACGTCACAGGGCTCATATAGCAGCAGTGTCATTTTTTCAACAAAGTGAGTGAGTGAGTTGTTAACGAACGGGTGGATCTAGTCTTGTGAGGCGGGCTGGCAATTGCTCCACCCGAGCAGTACCTTTTAAAAATAATCGCGGCCAACCAATTGTCACAAAGTTGCCTTTGTCATCCTTGCTTTCTCTTGTCTGGCAATGTGTTGTTGCGTTGCCTTTCTCAACCCTGTTTTCTCAAACTGTTGTGAATCGCAGTTTAGTAGTACCACTCCGTGAGCTTGTGTCTGTTATAATAGGACTAAGGGAAGTGTGGTGACATTGCGTGTATCTGATATAATATTGGGGACGATTAGGCGGAGCAATTGCTGGCAGTTATGCAAGGCTAAGTCTGCCTCATCCAACAGTACATACTAGTACTACTACTACTACTTCGTCTCTCACGCCATGCGGCTACTTGATGCATCGAACATGTATTCCAGCAGGCACGATTTCTGTAGATTTCACTGGGGGAACATACACGTTCGACACTTTCCCGCATTCTTCAGTATTTTTCATGCATTGTATAAGTACACTGAAAGGAAGTAATACCCAGGTATGGATTGCTGGCTGGTCCAGCAAGAAATAACATCTCTGTTACAGCACAGGAGGCTACACCAGATCGGCGCAACCATACTGGGCAGGTTTTGTGGGATACAAATGACATTCCCGCGCTCTTCCTGGCTCATCTCGTACGAGGTTGTTCTGTCAAAGCACAATTGCAACGGGTCTCGGCAGCTTGTCTTTTTCTCATCACCCTCACCAGAACAAGTTGGCCCCTCTGGTGTGGTAGTTTTATTTGGCTGAGTCCTCATCCTACCTTGGGTGCAAGCAGACATGGATGGGATGATGATGATGATGTGCTTGAGTGCACGGTCAACAGTGGTCCGCTGTCCTTGCATCTTTGCAGGGCGGGGGCACGCGGCTGCCGCGCGACCTGCAGGGCCTGATGGGGGAGGCGAACCTGTGCTTTGCGCGCGGCCGCCACGACGACGCGGTGAAGATGTGCATGGAGGTGGTGCGGCTGGCGCCCCGCGCCCCGGAGCCCTTCCAGACGCTGGGCATGGTGTACGAGGCCAAGGGGGAGCCCCAGCGGGCGCTGCAGTTCGCCCTCATCGGGGCCTACCTGAGCCCCCAGGACGCCGAGGAGTGGAGCCGCCTGGGCCAGCTCTCCCTCGAGCAGGGCGACCTCAAGCAGGCCACTGCCTGCTACGTCCAGGTGTGTAGGGGGGGGGGCACTTAACGAAACAGCACTGTTGTTTGGGCTCTGTTTGTGGCGTAGTTACAGTGCAGTTGCGCTGAATTTTAAGCACGATGTGTACAGTGCGCACAGGTATAGTCGGGTACAACTGAAATGCGAACATGAATGACACCTTGAAAAACAGCGCAAAAACCCGGACGTAGAGAGGGAACACAGACACGAGCGCTCGTGTCTGTGTTCCCTCTCTACGTCCGGGTTTTTTGCGCTGTTTTTCAAGGTGTCATGCATAACCAACTAGCCCAAAGTCAAGCTTTATTGCGACATGAAATATGAACCAACCTGCCGCGGTGGCTCAGTGGCTAAGGGGTTGCGCTGCTGAGCACGAGGACGCGGGTTTGACTCCCGGCCGCGGCGGCCGCTTTTCTGATGGAGGCGAAAAGCAAAAACGCCTGTGTGTGTGAGATTTCGGCACTCGTTAAAGATCCCCAGGTGGTCAAATTAATCTGGAGCCCTCCACTACGACACGCCTCATTGCCCGCGTTGTGTCGGCGCGTTAAACCCTACAATATGAACCAGAACGTGCACAATTGAAAAATACTGCACGTGGAAATCAAATAATGTAGCACTGTTGGTATATATTTTGACAGCCACGTTTCCCAACTTTGTTACTGTAATTAAGCCAAGAGTCAGTTTGATCTTGCGCGGAAAGAAATACTGTACAAGTCAGAGGTCAAGATTTTTCACTAAAAAGTTTGCCGAAAAGTCACCCCTCGACCCATATACCGGTCTTTGGCTTAATGTATTCCCTATTTCTCGGCCGCAAGGTAAGGGGGTCGACCTATATTCCGACTTATATGGCACTCTGTGTGTTCTGGATCGTGTTTTCGGGATCGCATTTCCTTTCTCCGTGGCTGTACATTGCCAAGTAAAGAGAACACAGGTTTGTGGATATCAGCGGACTTTTCCCCCAGAGTGGGTTTCTGGCTGCCTTACGAGTGCAGGGGTGGTGCTTTAGTTTGGAAAAACTTTACGATATGAGGGTGGAATGGCTGGCTGTGCTCACGGTGAATTTGTGCTGTGTTACAGTGTATGTACGCTACATTTGCACTCTATGGACACAATGTGTGCATGTGTGTTTAAAGTAAAGAGAAGGCGAATTTGTGAATATCAGCAGATCATTACCAAACGGACTTTTGAGGATTTATTACAAGCTCGTCTGGCGTAGCAAGCCTTGTCCCTAGCAGGGCTGACCTCATTAGTTCACATTAAGGAGCTCTCTCTCTCTCTCTCTCTCTCTCTCTCTCTCACCTCTCTCTCTCTCTCTCTCTCTCTCTCTCTCTCTCTCTCTCTCTCTCTCTCTCTGACAAGCTTGGGGGGTGCTGCTTCAATTTGAGAAGCTTCCCCAAGTTGACAGAGACATTCAAATAAATTTGCAAGCTCATGATGTCCAGTATAGACCGTTTGTAACATGTCTTAAGGTAAGAATCCTTCAAAAAAAGAACACTCAATAAGAGCAGGCTTATAAATAATTTTTCTGTTGTAGCTTTAACTGGAGTTCTTTTTGCATGTACAGTTCAACCTGTGTGTAACGAATTTGAAAGAAGTTGGCAATTTTTCGTTAAATCCAGGTTTTTTATAACAAGACTCAAGTGCCAAGGAAATTCCATCATCATAACCGTTAATTGTTATAAGCGGGTTGCAAAAAAAAAAGACAAAATGGAGCTTGAAACATTGATTTGCATGCAAGCAAGGTCGTGCTACAACTTAATTGCAGAAAAAAAGCTATAGTTGGTGAGCTTTACACGAAGCAGGCGCACATCTTTTCAAGATCATCTATAGGTGCTTCACCTAGCTGAGTGAAAGGTCTTTGGTGGAAACGAAGTCCTTGAGAGACTGTACCATGCATTGGGCCTCCTGTGAAGACCGTACCTGAATACGCTGTTCAACTACGTCATCGGAGTATCAAGCGTGAGACACGTGCACAACGGAGCTGTCCGATGCTATGCACGACTGGTTGGAAATATGGCTGCCACGGCTAGCCGCACGCACGAATTTGAGACACATGCTCCGATGCGTGCGTGTGATGCATTGTCAGCATCGCTCTGCCCACTGTTTTCGCTCCATGGTTGCCTCCCTGCTTAGGCACACCCCGGCCGATTTAGATATGTGCAAGAGAAATCCGAGCAGGAAAAGTAAACATTCACCAACTTGAAGTAAAAATGAATAGAGCTATTTTATATGTTCAGTAAAGCGTTGTGGGGACGTTTAGCACCGACGATTCTGCTCGTCCATGCTGTTGGTACCGCTGGCAACGTGTGTCTACCAGCGATCTGTATTGTCGCTGTTCATGTATGATGTGTGCGTGGTTATCTCTCTCTTCTCTGCTACTCAGAGGTGCTCACTGGAGCTTCTTGTCGCCGCCAACTTCGCACAGCCATGAGCCATCTAACCCACCAAGATAAACCACTTCCAAAAGAAAAAAAAAAAGAAATAGAGAAGGCAGACAAAAAATTGCACTGTAAGGACTTGTGTTGGGAGCCCCTTCTTTCTTCGCGGAAGCACGCCCCGCGCTGCGTTCCTCAAATTACTCGGAACTGCCACTAGTGCCTCCTCGGGACTTTGAAAGAAGCTTTCACAGTGACGTCATTATGACGACACCTTCGTGTTCTCGTTGGCTACAGCCGCATGACGGCTGCAGCGATTGTTTGATTGCATCTGGCTCGCCACTCGCATGTTGTGAGCCTCCTCCGACGAGCGTACGATGCCAAAACCAGTCCTGTGCGACCGTCGTCACGATCAGTCGCATGCCAATCGCGTGCTCTCGTTGTGCATGTGTCTCGCACTTCACTGTCAGCACTGTCCACAGCACGTATCTGCGCAACGATCACCTCTTCAGCGAGGCACTCAGACGTTTCCAAAACATCGGCCCTGATGTTCCTTCTGTAGAAAAACGGAGGCAGTTTAAGAGGCACCTAGTCGAATTCGAAGCAGTGCGCCCGTGACCATGGGGCGAACATGGGGGTGAGTGGCGCATTGGCGCTGATGTCTTGGGGACGATGCCGAAGTGGTGACGCAGCGGGAGGGGCATTCGGAAGGAAAACTGCACTCCTCCTCCTCCTCGCTTTTTCGTAAGTGGCGCAGTCGACTCGTTTTTTGAGGGGTGGAAGGGGTGCAAGGTGCATCACGGCTCGTAATGCATGCCGTCAGCGGCTCGAATTTTCGGCGCACGCTGTAACCGGATTCAATCGTTATATCCGATATCGTAGCACTGGAGCATTGTAATAAGCGGTTTATTTTACCATATAACGCGTACTGAAGTAGTTGGGGCCTTAGTTGTTCATCGTTACATCTGATATATTGTTATAAGCAGTATCGTTATTAGTGGGATTGACTGTACAGCAAATCAGCGAGAGGCATGTTCAAATTTGGATGCAAGTCTTGTTGAGGCTATTGTGTGTTAACACGTGATCAGGCTCACTCGGACTGAGACCCGAGATCCCATAGTGGGCCGATGCCTACTCAGACTCAAACTCGCGTGCGAGTCTGAGCCCACACGAGGCTGAGCAGTTGTACTCATAAGCGAGTTCTCTGCACAAGATCAGTTTGTGTGAGCTCAGGCTGACTTGCATGAACTCGGCCTCACATGAGTCAAGGCTCACTCCAGTTCAACTCGTGATGCCGCACTGGGCTGACTCAGGCTCACAGGCGAGCCTGAGCCCAAGTGAGGTAGAACGAGCGGGCTTGCGAGTGAGTTTGCCGGCGTCTGATTGTGTGTGGCGAACGTTGCAGGCGGTGCGTGCGGAGCCGTCCAATGCCGAGCTCCGCTTCGAGCTGTGCTCGCTGTACGAGCAGGCGGGCGAGAAGAAGCGTGCCCTGGCCTGTTGCACCGCCCTGGTTCAGCAGATGGGGCAGGGGGCACCCTGCCTGCAGCTGTCCCGAGAGCTGGTCAAGGTAGGACGCTGCCCATCGAAGTTCAACTTCCGTTCATACTTTACTGGTGTTACTGTACTGTGTATACACATTTTCTGTTTTTCCCCCTGAACCTCCTTTCCCGTCTTAGGCCAAAGAGCTATTACGGTAAACACTTTTCAGTGATTCCTTCAAACCCGTGAAATTTCAAAATTTTTTCCTGGGCATGCATTGGGGGCATTGGCATGAGCTCATTGGACTACGCCAAGATTTTCATGTCACCCACTGCAGTGGCTCAGTGGCTAAGGCGTTGTGCTGCTCAGCACGAGGTCGCGGAGGTGAAAAGCAAAAACGCCCGTGTGTGCGAGATTTCGCGCACATTAAAGATCCCCAGGTGGTCAAAATTATTCCGGAGCCCTCCACTACGGCGCGCCTCATCGCCTCCGTTGCGTCGGCGCGTTAAACCCTAAAAAAAAAAGATTTTCATGCCGAGCTGTCAGAATGGCCGCAGTGGGGTGGCAAGGGCCAAGTTTCTGCTAACTATCCTAGCTTCAAATTTGATTTCACAATTTTACTGTTCTTCAACCAGTAATATAGCTGCAGAGGGCGTGTTTTTGTTCCGGTTTCATTCATAAGAGTTCCAGTGAAGTGGAACGCTGAAGAAAAAAAGCTTATCGTTCATAGAATTTTTTATACTGAATTTGTATGCCTAACTGATAGAAAGCAACATTTATTTGGTGTGCATCTGTATTTGTAGCGGTGTCTGACATGGCGAGGCTTAGTTGTGTTTTAAAACATAGTACAGGACTCATTGTTAGTTTATCCCGGTGTTGCAGCATTTCACTGGCTTGCGACGATGCGGGACCTTTGTGCTGAAGTTGTGAAGCTGTTGCAGCTAACCAGCTGCCCAATCGCTTTTCTGCGACACGGAGCATTTTCTTTTTTGTTGTATAACCCCTATAATTGGCCGTAATCTGCTGAATCCGGCTGAATCCAACTGAATCCGGCAAATGGTTTCGTTATGCCTCAGTGTGTGCGTGTGTGTCTGTCTGCAGGTCCACCACCAGAGGGGCAACCTGTCTGCTGCCAGGCAGGTGCTGCTCAACGCGGTGCTCAAGTTCCCGGCGCACGTCTCCTCCGAAGGTGCGTTGGTTCCCCAGAGCATCTCACCAAGCAATAAAGAGTTTATGAAAGGGCTTTATTCAATCGAGGCAGCAGGGGGACCTTTTCATGTGGTGTCATCCCTGGCCATGAGTGTCAGCAGGAGGGTGCAAAAGGGGCAGACTTCACCCCCAGCCCCCCCCCAAGCCGCATCAGCATTCCCCCTCAACCCGCCGCAGTGGCTCAGTGGCTAAGGCGTTGCGCTGCTGAGCACGAGGTCGCGGGTTTGATTCCCGGCCGCGGCGGCCGCTTTTCTGATGGAGGCGAAAAGCAAAAACGCCTGTGTGTACGAGATTTCGGCGCACGATAAAGATCCCCAGCTGGTCGAAATTAATCCGGAGCCCTCCACTACGGCGCGCCTCATCGCCTGCGTTGCGTCGGCGCGTTAAACCCCACAGTCAATCAATCAATCAATCAGCACTCCCCCTCTCCCCCTCCTCACGCTGTGACATAATGGGTTTGTACCCCCCCCCCCCTCATAGATGAAATCCTGTCAGCGCCCATGATCCTGGCTATAGTGTAGGCTCCATTCGAAATCTCGGTGCGAAACTCAAGAGGGGCCAGATAAGTAGTATGGGGACTATTGTGTCCTTTATCCCTCCGTTAGCAATAAACAAGGAACCATATTGATCTAGAGCTGTCCTGCAACGTTGCAAGACTTTTTCGTCTTGGCGGGAATTTGTTCAACACTGTTCACCTTAGCTCTGGGAGGGGTTGCTGGCCTAAAAATTTCTGGGTCGTGCTCACAACATCGAACACTTCGGTAATTTGGCACACTGGGGGTGTCACGCAATTCTGGTGTCATGCAGTCAGTGGGGTATATTTACTGGCCACTCAAGGGATGTGTAGTTGATTGACTTGGCAAGCACATCGCATGTCTCTCACAGCTGGCAGCAATTGTCACTTCGTGTTTGTGAGCGCACGTGCAGTACCGATCTAAGTGGGGCTGTCGTCATTGAACAAGGTGCTTCAAGGCAAGCGTGAATTTTCTCTCAATTTTTATGTCCGTCGGAAGGAATTTTCTTTCGTCTCTTAGCATGGGGAGAAGGGTTGAGTACGTGCGTGAGAGAGAGTTATAGCTTCCAAGTGGGAACGTCAGGGTTTGTGCTTTCATCATCATCATCATCATCATTTATTTATTTATTTACCCTTTATTTATTTACAGAAGGGGGGGGGGTTCAAATGAGCATACACAAAGGCAATTGCAGACCAAGAACATAAAGCAGGTTACAATTCAAAAATTGGGATTACAGGGCAATGATAATAATATAAGTCGTTACACAACTAATAGCGCAATTAAAAGTGGCATAAAAGTGCAAAAAAAAAGAACAACTGTTCACAGAACTAATACACAGACATTACGACGGTACGGTTGTCAAAATGTGTTTCGATGTTTTGTGCCAGTGAAAAATTCGTGCCAAGCTTTCTCCGATCTCGGCACCCCTGACCCACCTTTTCTTCTGTTCTCAAACCTGTAATGCATAAAGTATGAAGTGGGAACCTAAATTAAGGGGGCATGAGGTTCGTTGGAACCAAAAAGTTGCCAAAAATTGCACCATCTTCCCGTAGGGGAACCCTGAGTAGTATGCGAAGCAGCCAGTGGGTCGACTGAAGTTCTCATTAGTTTTCAGTTCGTCGTTACCGTTCACCTTCAGCTTCGCGTGCCTTTATTGTATCAGTAGCTTCTTCATCATCATCATCATCACCAGCCTATCTATGCCCACTGCAGGGCAAAGGCCTCTCCCATTATTCTCCAATTACCTCGGTCCTGTGCCAACTGTGACCAATTTATCCCCGCAAACTTCTTGATCTCATCTGCCCATCTAACTTTCTGCTGCCCCCTGCAACGCTTGCCTTCTCTAGGGATCCACTCTGTTACCCTTAATGACCAGCGGTTATCTTGCCTTCGCATTACATGCCCTGCCCACGTCCATTTCTTCTTAATTTCTACTAATATGTTCTTTAACACCAGTTTGCTCCCTGACCCACTCCGCTCTCTTCTTGTCCCTTAATGTTACACCTATCATTTTCCGCTCCATTGCCCGCTGAGTCGTTCTCAATTTAAGTTGAACCCTCTTAGTGAGCCTCCAAGTTTCTGCCCCGTAGGTGAGTACCGGTAAGATGCAGCTGTCGTACACTTTCTTCTTCAGCGACAATGGTAGGCTGCTATTCATTATCTGAGAATGTCTGCCATATGCACCCCACCCCATTCTGATCCTTCTAATTATCTCTGCCTCATGGTTGTATCTGGGGTCACAACTTGACCTAAGTAGATATATTCGCTTACCACTTCCACTGCCTCGCCACCTATCTCAAACTGCTGTGCTGTCCCGAGGTTATTGATCATTACTTTAGTTTTCTGCATATTATTTTCAGGCCCACAATTCTACTCTGTTCGCCCAGTGCGTAAAGCATGCTTTGCAATTCGTCCCCCGAGTTACTTAGCAAGGCAACGTCATCAGCAAATCTGAGGTTACTGAGGTATTCTCCATTAACTTTTACTCCTACCTGTTCCCAATCCAACGTTCTGAATACTTCTTGTAAGCATGCTGTGAATAACATTGGAGAGATTGTGTCTCCTTGTCTGACACCCTTCCTTATAGGTATTTTACTTCTCTCCCTATGGAGGATGATGGTAGCTGTAGACCCATTGTAGATATCCTCTAGTATTCTTACATAATGCTCATCTACCCCCTGGTTCCGTAATGCCTGAATGACTGCTCGGGTTTCGACCGAGTCAAATGCTTTCTCATAATCTATGAAGGCTATATATAGGGGTTCAGTATACTCAGCGCACTTCTCTATCACCTGATTGATCGTGTGAATATGGTCCATTGTTGAATAACCTTTACGGAACCCTGCTTGTTCTTTAGGTTGACTGAAATCTAAGGTTGCAGAGATTCGGTTAGCAATTACCTTGGTAAATACCTTGTAGACGACTGACAGTAAGCTGATCGGCCTGTAATTTTTCAAGTCCTTCATGTCGCCTTTCTTATGGATTAGGATGATGTTCGCGTTCTTCCAAGATTCCGGTACACTCGCGGTCATTAGGCATTGCGTGTACAGTATCGCCAATTTTTCTAGTACAATTTCTCCGCCATCCTTCAAGAGGTCTGCTGTTATCTGATCCTCACCAGGTGCTTTGCCCCCTTTCATTTCTTTCAAAGCCTTCCTTACTTCTTCAATCGTTACTGGTGGGATGTCTATCTCCTCTGAGCTACTGTCTCGTTCGGCATTATCCTGTATGTCCCGGCTACTGTACAGATCCCTATAGAACTCCTCGGCCACTGTGACTATTTTATCCCTATTTGTGATGACATTGCCTTGCTTATCCTTAAGTGCATACATCTGATTTTTCCCCATTCCAAGACGTCTCTTCACTGCTTTCAGGCTACCTCCGTTCTTTACAGCGTATTCGATCCTCTCCATATTATACTTCCGTATGTCAGCTGTCTTACGCTTATTGATTAACTTCGAGAGCTCGGCTAGTTCTATTCTGTCAGCTGCGGTAGAGATTCTCATGTTTGCCGTTTCCTGATTAGATCTTTCGTCTCCTGAGAAAGTTTACCAGTATCCTGTCTAGCCATAGTGCCCCCGACTTCTACTGCCCACTTCGTGAGAATGCGTGTAAGGTTGTCGCTGGCTTCCTGTGTCGTAAGCTCGGCTTCCTCGTTAAGGGCGGAATATCGGTTCTCAATCGGAATATCGGAATATCAGTAGCTTCTTGACGTAGTTTGAATGAGTGAAGGACATAAGGCGCGTTCGTAGCACATGCTCCCGTCTCGGTTTCTAGCGCAGTGGGAAGAGCGCCACGTACCTCCCGTTGCGGCCAGAGAGTCGTGGGATCGGAACTGGGCGCCTGCCTAACCATTTCTTTTTATAGTGGACTGCGCTGACGTCAGCCCAAACGCTGACGGGCTGAAGAGACGCGCATGCGCAGTAGAGTGCGGACGGCGGACTACAAGAGAGGGAGGGACACAGCCCCGAGCATGAGATGCTTCGCATCTAAAAAAGCATTTTTTTTAGGTATCACTTTTTTCTTAGTTTGCACAGTATTGCCTCCGAAAAGTCGTTACTTGAACAGCACCAGGTATTGATAAAAGCCGTACCGGCCCAATTTTAACGAAAAAAACAAAACAAAACAAAAATTTTTTTCATAATTTCATACTTGTCACTTCCCACAGCGATAGAAAATTCTCAGGAGGCAAAGCCCAGAACGTAGGGCAGTTAGAAAGATAATTTGTTTTGCAACCTGAAGCCGAATGTTTAAACCTTGCACTAAGGGAAACAAATTTTACATTTCATGTTTCAAGGTTTGCTTAAGTAGCATTATTTATGATTGGTTAGCAGAGTACTTTAAACCTAGAAGTTAGAATTGATGTAAACTTGCATGTGATAGCCATACAAAAAATCTGCTTGCAACATTGCAACCTCCACAACTTCTAGTATCTAGTCATGTCTTTCTGGGAATTTTCATTAGATAGTTTTTTATATTGTTCTCAAGAACAATCAAGAAAGATTAATTATTTCGGAATCTAGTTACCTTACATCAAAACTAATTGTACATTTGAAATCAGCTACAAAAACTGAAACCGCCCATGAAGTTTCATCAAAATTGGTAAGAAAGCAAAAAAGGTTTCTAAGCCCCCTTAAATTAAGTGCATCCGCCATTAGGTGTCACGTTTGTTTAAACTTTGTCGTTTCTAAAGGGTGTGAGTGTGTTTAGAACTGGGGAAGTGCTCAGAATCGACAAAAACGTGGCATATAACAAAGCGAGCACCTGTCAAATTAATTGTCACTTTAGTTGCCACTTGTATCTTCGTCGTTCTTCGTGTGTGCATCTTGTTCCTCTCTGGTTGTAATTATGATCATTAACCAAGTGGCTGAGTAGTGTAGTGTGTCTCGTATTTTACAGAGATGTGTTGCTAGATGGTCGGGAAGAAGATTTGGGGGGGGAGGCTTTATTTCAGATGAAAGCAGAGGAGTTCAGGGTGCTTAATTTGTCAAGACGGCTTTTGGGAAATCACGGAAGTAAGTTTTCTAGGTATAGTGAGGTATTTTTAAGTTAGAGAGTGTTAGAAAAAAATTGGCTGGCGATTACGATACCCCTAATGCGATATTTGGGCGCAGCAGCAGTGCGCTGAGGCAGCACGCACTTGTGTGGTTCTCTCGACAGCAGCGATGATGAGCCTCTGTGTCAGTGGCGCGAAGTTCGTCTCGGGAAGGGACCGGGAACTAGTCTTAAAGGGACAGACAACCGATTTTTGTCGAGTATATATTCTCTATCCCAAATGAAAGGGCATCACTTAAAGCACCTTGACGAGAAACGGTTTTGCTGATAACGCTCTAGAACTTTTTAAATCGAATTGTTTGATCTACGAGCCGTATGTGTCCCTCCCAAAACTAATGCTGGCAACCATGACATAGAGATAGCTCGCCAACATACTTTTGTCTGTATGCGAAATAAAAAACGATATTTAAAAACTTGTTCCCAGCTAAAAAAGTTTGAATCTAAGGCTTTCCTGTTTCTTTATGTATTTTTTAAATGCAAGGATCTATTTTGCACGAATGCGCCATCTGTTGGGATAGACGATAGGTAGAATCTGGCTTCACGTTGTGGAGGCGGGAAGTTCGATTCTCCCTGGGCGCGACGGACGTTTTTTTTTTTTTTTAGGCTACCGTTGGCATATTTGGAGACTGAAATCAAATATTTTGGCATAACAAACGCCCCTGACTCAGACAGAATCGTCACAGCTCCTTCGCTGGGTCTGTTTACTGAACGCTGCCGTTGATTCTGGGCATGGTGGCTCAGTTAGACACACTGAGAGCAACCTAGCGGCGGCGGGCGGCGTGTCTTTAGAATTTTCACAAAGTAATGTTTAGAAATACATATACTATTTAAGCTTGTGCAAATACTTGTATTAAAAGGTTTTCAATACGTAAATAAACGTTTCAGCAGTTACAGCAGCTGCTAGGTTTGGAGGTCACGTGACAGGGACGCATATGGTAGTGTCAAGTTTCGACACTACGAACCGCCACCCCTTCGATTTCAGGAAGTTTGCTGCCAAATTAAAATTATTTCCGCCAGTTTGTTTAAAAATTGCTTGTGGTTACCGGGCTAATAAAACACTGGCTTTCATATGAGCCAGAGAACATATACGCGACAAAAATCGGTTGTCTGTCCCTTTAAGCGAACGCACATCAGTCACGCGCACGCCCCCCTCACGTTTTTGCCCCAGCGTCGCACCGTCAAGCGCCTCGTGCGGGCACAGCATAGTGCCCCCTCCCCTCCCCCACCGCGCACTTTCAGAGAGCGCTGGCTCGCACTGCCACGGCAAACCGCCCTCCCCTCCCAATTTCGCGACAATCTCCTCCTTTGCTTTCTTTCATCGTTCACTTTTTCTTTAGCTCGTCGGTCTTGCCATCGTTCACTCGGTTACACCGACAACGTGGCTCAGCCCAGAGACGGCCACCAAAGGGCTGCGCCCTAAAAGAAGTCAAGTAACATCCATGTTTATGTCCTATCAGACATCATGGTCTCACTTGGTTGTCGAGGGACAGTTTGGTGTTGTTTCGGGGCTGGTGCGATCACCAGTCAAGCTGTCCAGCAGCTGAGCAGTCAAGACTAGGGCCTAGTTTACATGGCTGTGACAGAGACTCATTCCCGCTGCACGACAAGCGCAATTGGCGGCCTTTTCAACTATGGCTACTGATGACGGGGTGTTTTCTTGGCATGCACATCACGTGTTGCTTTCTCACCTTCATGCACAAAGGGCACTCTCTTAAAAGATGTTTCGCAATTCCGGAGATTAACTGTCAATGACTGAGCGCTCCTCCAGCGGCCACTGAATGCCAGCCAGTTTGAAGTTGCCATCAGAGGCGACAGTGAACGGGGACTCGTGACGACGTTTAACGGTTGGCAGTGACATGTTTCAGCAGAAGCTCGGTGAACACGGCTGATGAACATGGCTGCTTCCAGATGGCTAGAGCCCATGTAAGATTGCTGAGTGGGCCTAGTAACGCTCTCATGGTAACAGAAAAACACACCCCTTGGTGGGCCTTGGCGGGGAAAGGGGTGATGTTCTCGCTACTTGGGCATCTTCTCCTCCTGATCCCTTTTGTGTGATCCCCTCGCAGATATCAACATGCTGCTGGAGCTTCAGCTGACCGACAAGATGTACCCGGCTGCCCTGATGGTGAGTGCACTCATAACTCGCACCAAGCGCTTTCGGAGCTTTCCAACCTGTGTGCAGGGCTCTCGTAATTTATATCTGTAAAAAGAGAGTTCCAGGTTGTAGTAAGAAACTTTGTATAAACTTTATAACGTCGGAAGATAGGCTTTTTTTTGTGTGTGGTTTTTTGTTGGTGGGGTCCGCTTGTGTGTGTGACCATATATCGGTGAGTGGTGTTCACCCGAAGTCAAGAGGTGAGGCTACATCAAAGAAGGCTCCTCCCTCCTACCCTCAATTGTGAGAGCAGCAGCTGAAGCTGCCGGTTACCCTCCCCGTCTATGTAGAGGAAGCCTGTCAGCGCTGCTGAAGGCAACAACGTGTGGGGCAGTGGTTGTAAGAGCTCAAGGTGCTATAGGTAATGCCTGGTTCACCGTACAAGAGAGGCGTTCTGCCTAGGTGTCTATCTGAGCCTTTTTCGCTCTTAATATGACGTAATTCCCTGTGTCTGAGTTAGTCAAATCAATGTCTAGTAATTGTCGTCGTGTGTCGTATTTGTCTTTCCAAACATTGGAACGCCTTGAAAACATTCAAAATTTCGTAAACTGCAGTTTTTTTTTATCCCGCCTCAAGTGTTGCGTTATTCGCTTTGATATTTGGACGATTTTTCAATATTGTTTTCGCAACTGTGGTTACTACGCTGCAGCCCTGGGACCCGTATGGTTGCTTCAGCAACCGGTTTAGCAGAACTTGCTACTGGGCTAGTTGGGGAGTAGTTCGCATAGCTAGAGTAGAAGAAACTCTGCATCAAAGATAAGACCACTGCAAAGGGGACAGGATGGGCTGCAGACGGGACTATGCACCCGTCCTGTCCCTTTTGCAGTGGTCTTGTTTTTGATGCTCATTTTTTCTACTCTAGAAATGCAGTACCAACAAGCCCAATAACATGCTGTACTGAGCTTTAGTTCCCATAGTATGACACTCAACAGGAAACACGAGCGGCGAACGCCAAGTAGACAGGACAGGTGCTATCCTGGCTTTTGGCTACTTTGCTGTTCGCTGTCCGTGCTTTTTTGTTGCGCATCACACCACGAGAGCAGTGGGTTTGTACGGGAGCATCATCTTCGTCTTTTTCGTCGTGCAGTTGTTGTCGGGGTGGGATCGTCACGTTGTTCCACCAGTGCAGGTGCTGCACAGCCACTGCGGGGTCAAGCTGCTGCCCGAAGGAAGCCAGGAGCTCAGCGAAGAGATGCTCATCGACAAGCTGTCCGCCTTTGAGAGGTAACGTGTTGGGACGCCTTCCTGCCGACACAGCACGTGTGCACTTACCCTGTTTTCCAAAGCTTCGCTGCCACAAATTTGGCCGGTTAACTAAGCAGCTCGTTCTCGCTGCGGTCGTTTTTTGCCGTGCGGTGGATGGGAAGCAGCCAGAAGAGTAGTCGTGTGTGAAGATTAGTTGGGAAATCGGGCGGCCCCGTGTGCGCGGAAAACTCCTCGAGCACAACCCCACGCACGTGTGCAAAAAAAAAAAACAGGTTCGAGAGGAGTTATAAGGGGACAGAGATTGGGTGGGTTTATTGCAGCAGAGCATGCGCGCAGCGAGCTACTGCATGAAAGCACAGATCCAAGTGATTATAGCAGGTGATGCAGATTGAGCAGCGTCAAGGTGGCAGTGGCAAGTGCCAGCCGCACGTTACTTTGAAACAGGTGGGCCACACGTTATATGTACTTCCTCCGAGGAGCAGGCTGCTTAGGATTAGCGATGCTGCAGGCAGAAAGGGGAATGAGCTCATCGACGCCAGTGCCGATGCTGCAGCCCGGGTGCAAGTACAGGCTTCAGTCAACCATAAGGAAGTGAACACGTGTAAACTACCGTAAGCACCGGCAGCACATTACACCCTTGCTGGTTAACCATCTGTACGAAGTGGATGGGCGCATTTATTTTCTTTGGACGTTCAATACGAATAAGACATTGTTAAGTATTCGCGTTTATCGGAGTTTCAGTATTAGAAAATTTCAATGTATTGGGCACTCACAAGTGGTGAAGTTAGGCAGTTCACCCCAAATTGTCACATATGTGGTGTGCATTTCCTACACAAGGCAAGTCTAATCCCGCTTGTCTTGTTCCTTTCATGACATCGTCCTTGGCCTCCTTTTACGTGCTGTATCAATTGCGATGGGTCAGTGGCTAAGGACAAGCCCAAGCCAAAGGACACAGGTTTTATACCGACCACAGCAGGTGTTTTTCTGATGAGAGGGCAACAAACTGCGACGCCCGCATGTTAAAGATGACTGTATGGAAATTCGTAGTTCTGAAATATTTTTACATTGAAAATATAGACGATATCGCGGGGATTTTTAAAATATTCGTAAATGTGAGAAATTTGTTAATCTGGGGTCCTGTTGTAACGAGATTTGACTATCTACTACTTGAATTTTTCAAATAGTCAAGTAGATTTGCCTAACGTGCCCAGCTCCGCAAAAGCGAGAAATGTCGTCACGTGCCAATACACTGCTTCTGCACCGTCTGCTCATTTTCCGTCCACTCACCAAGCTTCATCCAAATTGTGCTTTCGTTTTTTATCTAGCCTTGTAAAAATGTTTGTTATATTCAATATTCGATTCGAAAGCTGCTATTCGACACTTGCACACCCCTAAAAATTTTGGTAGCGGATCTGTAGCGTGACGAGAATAAAATGAAACTGAGTAGCGTTATGGAGTCACTTTTGCCATCAGATGCTGTACAATTTGTTTCAGTACGCCAGTAGAAAGCGAGTTGCAGCTGATGTGTGGGACTGTATTCCTCTCTTGGAAGCCTGCACTGATTTTTATAATTTCTCTTGGCTCACCCCCCATGAATTTACTCTGAATTTACCTTAATTTGCCGCATCAGCCACATATTAATTTAGGGGCAAATGCATCTCAAGTGAAGAATTGTCCAAATTTGCGGTGATTCACTCCGGCTGCAATTTTATTGTCAAGCTTCTGTCACATGTTTACACGAAACAGTGGACAAAAAAGATTCACAAGAGAAGCAGAGTGCACAGGTTGTCCTTAGTGCCAAGAAAGAAGCCCTAGAATATCAGCATCATATTAACACGACAGCGTTAAATTGAGCCCATTGAGTTAAAAGGCGAGCATCAGAAGCATCTGTGGCAGGCAAACGTCTCGCCAACCCTTGTGACTGAGGCTCCGTAGTGCATGATTCACGTTTATAAATACCAAGGAGAGGACCGTACTTCTAGGCAATGCCTGGGCATAGGCGGGGCGATGTCAGAGTCCTTCAATGCTTTTCTGGTCACGAAACTCGGCCGTAACACTACGGGAGAGGTTCAAATGTCGCCACAGCCGTCGACACGGAGGCTCTGAAAGCACGGCGGAAGCCAGACGAGACCTGTGCACTGCATTGAGGAAGCTGGCTCCCACAGGGCGTGGCAGCATTGGGATAGTTTGTTTTTGATCACATGTGCCGGGAACAGTGGGCGAAAAGGCCAAAGACCTGCTGTGTACCGGGATGTCGCTCTGTCTACAGAGGTGCGAGCGAGAAGTTCTCGTTGTTTTGTGTACCGAGTGACGCCGATCAGTGGGAGAAGTGGAGGTGTGCATTACCGCGACAGGAAGCCGGTGGTTTTAAGGGGGACGTGGCTATCAAAATCAACTTTTTTATTTCTTTGTGGATTTTGATGAGAATTGGCACAGCAACTGGAAATGCTTCCGTGATAACACCATAAAAATTTCAAACTAATATTTTGAAAACTTTTTTATGTATTAAATTTTCTTTCTGTTCCGCTTGTACCAAGCTTGAGCGGCTTATAAAACACGATAGAAAACTTGTTCGAAGTGCTTTGCATTCCCAAATGAATGGACGAGGTCGTGACAGTTTTTAGAATTTTTTTTTTTACAACACAATGTTTTTTAGTTTCATTTTTTTAGAGGTTAATGTGCAATAGGCATGTTGACAGTGAACGATTATTTGGAATAAAAAAATCACAAAAACAAATCTGGAAAACCAAGAGTGTCACGACCTGATCTGTTCATCAAGGAATGTAATGCAAGAACGGAATCAAAATAGACCCAGCGGTCACGAAGAAATCCCTGGTACAAGCGACACAGGTGGCAAAAAAACTGTTTTGAGAAAACGGCTTCCGAAGTTGCAACATAGGTTTCACTTATCAAAAGTCGTCACGGTTGTAGCCTTTCATGTCCTTTTGAACATGGGGCTTCTGGAATGCCTTGCCTTGAAATTGGAGTGCCTTTTACAGCCTTTCTCTTCTAGAAAACATCATTTTCAGCTCCTCTGTGAAGAGTACATAGCCCATGGTGCACTTTGCAGACCAAACGAGAGGGGGAGATGGGTTTCAATGGGCTTTCAATGCAAAGTAGGTTAGCTGGTTGGCTGTATGCACTGAACAGCCTCCTTTTGCATGTTGTCACCATGGCAACAAGTCAAGCATTTTTTTACTTAAATTTGAACATTTTTGGCTTTTTTTTTTTTATTTTTATCATCTTGCCTGGACACAGCAACTTAGTACTCATACGATACGTGCAGGTGTTCATTGCCAAAAGTTTGCATACCAAAACGATGAAAATGAGCTACTTTGAAGCTTGGTAAAGTATTCTGCATGACTCCCAACTTCAATGCAAGAGCATATTTTTTTACTACTTTTGACATTCAAGGCATCCAATATTTCTCGCAGCAAAGCCAGTATGCCCTAAGCAATGGTATCAATAATTTCACTAAAAAATCACTGTTAAATGCTGCGACAGTAACGTACATTTTTAATGCAGAGACATATTTTTACCTATATTACTAACTCAAACTGTTTGCATGAAAATTACAAGTGCACGGGAAACGTTGCGCAAGAAAGGCGATATGGCTCGCGCATCGCAGCGCACGCTTACCGCGACATATCGAACTTTGATTATACCTGATATGGCTGGTCAGGTCGCTTTTAAGATTAAATCTAACGCCGCAGGCATTAATTACAATTACTGGCGTTCAATCGTAACCGGTTGCCCAGTCATGTGCTGCTCCAATGCGCGTCGGCTATGCCGTGCGCGCCGCAGCGTTTGACGCGTCGACCGTTTCTTTCTCAAGGCTAGCGAGCCCACAGTCAAAACACAGCAATAGCAAACTAAGCGTGTAAACATCGCAAATCCGACTAAAAGTTCACTTCACGAACCGCTATCGCAAGCGCGCACACCGCGTCACCCTCTGGGGTCTGGCGACGGTAGAATCAGGCGCACCACGAAGCGTTCGATGACCTCCTCCTTTCGAGCCACACAACTTCCCGTAATCTGGCTCGTTATCTCTGGCATTCCACACCGCGATAACGTCCGTGTTGAATACCATAGATTGAACAGAAACTCGGCCGAGCGAAGCGGCGAAAATGAACTCAAACGCTCGCTACGCAGCACAGGCTGCAGCCTGCCATCTTGCGTTGCGCCGGACATCCAATCAGGAGGGTCATTGTTCTGCGCCCCGACCGGAGGACCAATAGCGCTTCAGCATCTATTTCTAGCTTCGTTTGTGCGTCGTTTCTTTCTTTTTTTTTTTTTTTATGACGTGGTTTGTGATATGAACGAAGATAAAAGAGACGAGCGGAACCGGAAAGACGATCGCTCGGCCGATCTAACCATATCAAAATGGCCGCGCCCGGTGAATGTTGTTGCGGAGATAGAGCGCTCCGAAAATTGCCGTTTTTTCGCCCTTTTGCGCTGATAGTTTGTCACCGCGCCTGACAAAAGTATTTTTTTTATGCCACTTGCGACGCTTTTCAGCGTAAAAACTTTGCAGACGCATAGATTAGGAAACATAGAAGCCGAATATGTGGGTTTCAAAAAACGGTGTTTTGTCATTTTTCCGAAGTTGAAGCCCGCGTCCCCCCCTTAAGTGCAAGAGCACTTTAGGGCCGTGCCTTGTCGTCGTAGC
>CM023453.1:4510338-4635508 GCA_013339765.2 Haemaphysalis longicornis
TCAAGCTAGCAGAAACTTCATGCAGTGGACAATCCAAAAAAGTAACTTGCACTGCAGGAGAATAAAGCACACATGTCACGTCACTCGTGGTGCATGACACAAAAAAACTTTACCATCCCTTCCCAAAGGAAGTTGAGAAAAGTGCGAAAGCTTTCTCAATCAAAAACTGTGTCAAAAGTGCTTGAAAAGCTTTGCTGAAAGTGCGTCTCATTCATCGTCAAACCTTCTGTTCAAGGGCTCGTTCAACAAACCTTCAAATGATCATGAAGAACGAACCCATGCGACGATTTTTCACGCACTAAGTAAACGCATCTACAAACTAGGCAAATGTATAGATGGTATGCACTGAAAAGTTTAGCTGTCACTTTCACTTGGCAACACTAGAAACAGTCATGTCCGTGCCTCTTCGGCATAATCATGGCGCGACTTCTGCCACTGCGTCCGCGCCTCTCAGAGAAAAAAACTTCCCCGGTTCAACCCGATTCTCTATGTAGGTGTCAACAGATACATCATTAACCACACTGACACTTGTGTCGAGGCAGTACCGTACTTACCCGATTCTAACACGCACCTTTTTTCCGCAAAAATAGGCTAAAAAATCGCATGCGCGTTAGAATTGGATACGAAACCGAACTGCCGATTTCGTTCCACCCATCGCCATCTCAAGATGGCGCCAAAGCTTTTAGCAACAATTTTTTGGATCTAGGCGCCTAGGCTTTTCTATCGGTGTTCACACAAATCGTTCAATTATTCCACTTGCGTGCTTGATAACAGCAACGGCAGCAGTGGCAACGAAGGTGCGCCGCTTCCGCGGCTTACGAGCGGCTCCCACGCGTTCACAATGAGCGGTTGGCTGAAGCGTATGCCTCTGGAGAAGCTCGCGGGATGGGCATGCAAGGCATGGGCCACGATCCCATTGAACATCGTTGAACGTTCGTTCAGAAGTGTGGCATCGCGAACGCGCTTGATGGCACCAATGACGAGATGTTGCAGTCAGTGGAAGGTGACAAGGACCTCTCGGACAGCGACGAGGAGTGAGGTGAGTGAGATTACTTGAGGGAATAAATCGCCCATTTCTCTCGCATTCGTTTTCCTTGCTCATTACAAACGGAGGTGCAAGTTTTTTCAATTTTTTTGCCTGGAAAATCGGGTGCACGTTAGAATCGGGGACGCGTTAGAATCGGGTAATTACGGTACTTTGCTTTGGGGTGGGGGGTAGTTTGGAACATGAAACACGCGTCATGTGCTTAGCACAGACAAGTAGGGCCATCTTGCGGAGCCCAACGTAACCAGTGACGGCGCACGCACATGGTTGCCCGCATGCATGTCCCTTTGGAGAATACAACCTATAGCGATGCGCAGTTTATGAGAAGAAGGTATGTATTGTACTCCTCCGTCATGATTGATGCTTGCATTGCCTTATCTAGAAGCGTTCCTTTTCACAATTTTCAAGTAACGGTCTGAACACCACGGAAGCCTGGTTTCATGCATGCGCCGTGTGCCCAAAGATATTAGCGAGTTTTAGCTGACCGTTTTTCACGGCCCGCTCCGCTCCGATAGCAAGTGAGAGCCCCATTGCGCATGCGTGGCGCGCTTGGCCGTGAACAGCATTGGCTCCGGTTGTGATGAGTGTGCCACCGATGGCAGAGCGGACCGTCGAAACGGTTAGCTAAAACTCTATTATCAGAACTTTTCTGGTGGCCAACTGATCTATGGGGAAATCCATTAGTTTTTTGACAGGACGCCTTTGGTCCCACTAAGAAAGCTTTCGCTTCAAAACTCGCGCGTGTGCATTGCAGTCTTCAACAGCGTAGGAGAGAGTCACGCACCCTGAAGGCCGCCGTGACGCCCGCCAAATCTGCCAGGGCCTCTGGTGCGACCAAGGGACCGTTCACCTGCAAAGCAAGTGGAGGGTGTTATTACTCGTCACGTGTACACGTGTGGGTTCACAGTAAAGCTGCTACAATACAGAATGTCACTTCTGTTTGCATGTGTACTGACACACACGTTACAGTCAACTGAGCAAAACCCACATTCACATCAGAATGCAATGCATGAGCAGGTGAATTACATGCCTCTTTCCAAAATCCATTAGAGCATTTTTGCTGTGGTATAACCTGGAAAATAATGAAAGAAGGAAACTTAACTGTGCATTTAACCAAAGTTTGCCCTGTGGAAGAGTTGATGTTCCATTTCAAACAGCGTTACTCCAACACGACGCACCACTGCACACTCGCAGATGTACACAAGAATGGGCAGTTGTAAAAGCATAGCTGTGTGACCTAATATTGTACCATTTGCAGCCCACTTATGAGGCGCAGCTGTTGTGTAGTGCAGAATTTTTGCAGCTCAGAGAGCCCAGAACTCTTCCTCCTTGCCAAAAAGGGGTCCAGGCAATGCGAATGCCTTCACATAATTTAAAGGGGCCATGCAGACAAAATACAAGTTTGTTTCATTCAAAAGATTCTATGTTTTCTAGTTCCCCCAACACTTTTCCAGCAGCGAGTGGTGCTTTATTTACTGAGAAATTAGTCAGTTTAAGTCAAAATTGATTCTCTCGCCAGATCGTGTGTTTCGTGATGTCTGCCGTGACGTCATATGTACGGGTCTTCAAGCAAACCTCAAGTGCATTCATTGTTCAGTCTACAGTGGACCTTGTTTGCCGTCAATCCCCCTAGATGGCACCACCATACTGCTCCGCACAGCCATTCGCCTTTGCTTTATTCGAGAGTATTTGCACCTGGCTTGTTTCCGTTACGGTAAGTAGTAATCGTTTCGTCAAACCTGGGTTATGTTCGACAAATAGGGTCATGTAAGACGATGCCACTTATGCCAGTCGGCCAGTGTTGTGCAAGACAACCCACAGCATTGCACTGCTGCGTAGCTATAACAAGCATAGTGCGCCCAGTACCAACAGCAGTGCGCGCTGGTACTTCTAAGTTTACGTGGTACCAGTGCGTACTACTGCTGGGTACTGCGCACACTATGCGTGTTATAGCTGCACAGCAGTGAAACAATGGATGGTATGAATGTTTACGTGTTGCAAAAACGCCCCTGTGTACGAGATTTCAGTGCACGTTAAAGATCACCAGGAGGTCAAACGGCACGCCTCATTGCTTGCGTTGCGTTGGTGCGTTAAACCATCAATCAATCAATGTTTACGTGTACTTTCAAAACTTCCATTGTTTCACCCCACCATTCTTGCCGCTATAAAATGAATATGCACTACACTTAAGTGAAAAAAGTTTGTTCTGCAAGCTTATAAGCCCTGCCAAACTTGCGTTTGTTTCTGCCGGCCTCAGCCAATCGCACAGCTGTGCATATGACGTATGTTCTGCTGCGGGAAATGAGCTAGTGAGTCACATGGCCATTCCCTTTTTCCCTAATTATGTTACTTAATTGAGTGAAGTTCACGTTAAAAGTGTGTCAGTACGATTCTAACGAGGCAATCTTTCGAATAAACCAAACTTGTGTTTTATCTGCACGGCCCCTTTAACGATAATGGCATCACTTTTTGCAAAGTACAAGGAATTGGGCACTGACATTGGGATTTCTTGTTGCAAACCATTTGCAGTTTTTAAATGCTTTTAGCATTTATAGAAACCACCAGCTTGTTTTAGTGAAGCCTGGGTTGTTATGGTCACAAGGCAAGTCACCCCCCTTCCCCATTTATTTATTTATTCATTGAAATAACATAAGAGCCCAAAAGGCCCTGCATAGGAGGGACTGCATATCAAACAAAACATTGCATACAAGTGACAAATGTCAAATGACTGCCACATAAAAAGCTAGCAGATACATCAAAAACACTAACAAGTGCGCTCTGGAACGACGACAGCTGGATAAAGTTTCCCACACTTGCAAGCAACATATCCCACTTGGCAATACTAAACGGTAAGTGTGAATTTCGGTGCTTTAGTGAATAGTCTTAGTGAATATGGGCCTGATTTTGTGCACATGATCGGTGCATGTCGAGACGTAAGTGGCGGGCGGGTGTGTGTTTATGTGTGCGTTGCTAGTGTTGTTGTTTAAACGTTCGCCACACTGCGGTCCAGAAGCAGTCTCCCAAGTAACTCACCAGAGAAAGGTTTTCCATGTTTGGATAGCTGTTGGCCAGGCAGCGAAAGTTTGTCTTCAAACTGGCCAGCGTCGCATTGTCTGGGAACAGGCTCGCATCGTCACCTGCAAAATGCACGCCTTGTTAGCCTTACTCAAAATGTTCCTTCGCCACAACGAATCTTGTCCGATGCAGCTAATCTCGATGTCACGTGCAAAATGTCCAGAGATAAAAGCTGGACGTAGCTCCTGCCACCCAGTGACGAGTGATACATCGCAATCAACCCAAACATTCCCTTGACAGAAACCACTCAAAACCAATACGTTCAAATCTCTTTTTAAGGGAAGACACTGTTCTTGAGGAGCAAAAATTTTCCGAAATATCAATTTCCTGTATTAATTTTCTTTGCAGTCTGCAGGTTCCAAAGAATGTACCTGCAAAATTTTTTAGCAGTACCTTAGGTATTTACAAAGCTGCCACCATTTGAAGTCGCCTAAACGACCATTTTTGCCTATGTTTCCAAACTTTGTGCCTCGTTTTCTCAGAACCATTTTTTTTCCGACGTGAGGTCAACTTATGGGTACAATATCTTGGGATGTACTGGTCAGATTTACATCATTCTTTCTGCATTCAAAAACTTATGAACTGAACAGTGCAACAAAGCCACAAAAATATAGAATTTTTTTTTTTGTTAGCACAGGATTTGATGCCGTCCGTTTTAACGAAAAACATTGGTAATTCATGACCTGACATTTAATAGATTTACAGTGTTTGCAGAAACAACATTAAAATTACTCCTGTAACACAGTTGCACACCCTGGTCCTTTTAGAGCACACAGGGATAAGAAGTATTCCAGTAGTTCATGGGTAGATAATTAAAAAATTTGCCCAAAATTGAAAGGCATAACATGTTGCATAACTGACCTTACACCACATAGACGAAAAAATTACTATATTTGTGCTTGGGATGTTAAAATGCACTTAAGGTGTAAATGTCAAGCACATAGGTTGAAAAATAACAAAGATGTCCTTAAGACCAGTGTCCCCTTTTAACGGCCTAAGAACAACAGCATAAGGCCGAAGCGAATTTCAGCATGAAATGGAGTTATGATTGACTGATATTACTTGCCGATTTATGATTGATTGATTTACCAATTTCTTGATTGAATTTCCTTGATTTGCTGTTTACTAAGCCTCAACAAATCCTTCTTTTATGGCCATGTGCATTGGGTTCATATTATTTCTCAAAAAACGACATAAAAAACTTGCGACGAAGTAGATTAGACCACCAAAGGCGCTGAAATTGGTTATTAGTACTGCTTGTGGTTGTCTTCAACTTTGTCCGAGTTTTCTGCACTGTTTTTCAAACCATGTGTGTACGTATGTATGCACATTTAGGCAAACCTGCACATCACGATGATGTTCTGCAAGCAATCAGCTGCGCCACACGCCACAAATGCAGCAGTGTTGAGATGATGCTATGAAAGCTGCTCTTAACAAAGCCAACAGCAATCAGGTATATCAGGCAGAAGTGCTGGGAACTTCAATTTGGGTGTGTTGTCGACAGGAATTACCTGCTTCCTGGAGACAGCTGAATGCCAGGCGGCCAACGAGGCTACCAAAGGAGCCATACTGCAGAGCCCTGCAGAACAGCAACAACAGTGTAGCGTCAGTTTGGCTGCTGCTCACACCTTTACCACGGCCCACACATCGAAGCAGACTACTCACAGGTGCTCGTCCAGCGAGAAGATGGGCTTCTGCAGCGCGGCCAGGGGCACCACTGCGGAGACGGGACGAACAAAGAGGCCCGGTCAGCGTCCTTCCATACGGAGATGTACGGAGCCACGTGATTACCATATTTACTCGAGTCTAAGCAAATACTCAACTGCTTTCACAAAGTGGAATGCAAAAGTCAGGTCAGCCTAAATTCGAGGATTTTATATTCAAATGAGCCAGGTACTCACACTCAAACTTGAAAACTTGGCCGCTGTTAGTGCCACCTAGACGCCCCTCTAAAATGAGGGCATTGCAGCCACCAGTATCCACAGCCGTAGCCAACCAAGCACAAGCGACTCGCCGCCTTATTGATCGTGCTCGCTTGGAGTTTCATATCAGCATGGCCATACAGGTTAGCCTGCTTGTTGCCACTGCACCAGCAGTGGTGTTATTACAGCGTCGCCTTCTGAAGGAAGTTGTGCTGGTGGCCTCGAGCTCGTCAAACCTTTCAGCAAAATGGCAACTCAGCATTTATGAAAGAAACACCCGTATTAGATTGGAACGGGTCCCAAGAGTGACATCCCGAAACAGCTTGACCGCAGGCTTGTTCCAGAAACTGCAGAATTGCAAATTACAGTGGAATCTCGGTGATACGAATTCGGTTGATACGAATTTCGTTGTGATACGAATTTTCAAAATTCCCCGGCCAAAATGCATTGTACGCAATGTAAAAAAATTCGGATGATCCGTTCGCATTTCACCCGGTGCGGGGTGATACGAACACGCGAGCCGCGAGCAGATGACTGCGGCGTGGACGGGAGGCGGAGTGTTTTGTGCGGCCGTTGGCCTTGGTCGCACTCAGGCACAAAATCATTAAGCTGGTGACTGCATGGAGCGTTTCTGCTCACGAAAACGCGCCGCGCACGCCACAGGCGCGCTGGACGCCACCGCGAATACCACCCGCATGCAGCGCGGCTGCGCGGTAAGCCGGTAAGCCGCGGCAACATGGCGGCGTCAACGGCCGCGAAGTAGGGCGGGTTGGCTCGACCGAACCGCTTCTGACCGCTCTTAAAGAACCAAAGAAGTTTCTTATGAAGTAATGGAGCTGATGAGTCTGAAAACGACACTGTAAAGCATCGTCCGCGCGACTAGGGAAAGCGCCTATCAAATATCCGCCACCGTGGTAAGCCTAAACATCTCCGGCGGAGCCAGCGGGCTGTCCGGAGCGCTTTCAAACTGCCGCCATGAAGAGCGGCCTCCCCGTTGGCGCAAGTCGGCAGGCTCCTCCCACTGCCCACTTCAGCCGCGCGTCGCGCGTCATTTTAAAGAACGCGCGCGGAAACGCGACGCGCCCGATGGCATGCGGTTCAGGCTCGAGTTCGTGTGCGCGCGTCGCGTCGGCGATGAGCGCGCGTTCTTTTGACGCCCGCGCTGACGATTCAGCCCGGCACCCAGGCGCCAGCCTCTGCCTCGGTTACCGCTAACTGCATTGGGAGAAGCCTCACGACTTGCGCCAATAGGGAGACGCGCGCCTCATTGTGATTGCGGCAATTTCGGAGCACTAGCAGCAGCTGGCTGGGCCACCTCCGCGGTGGATATTTGGCGTAGATGACATTTTATAGTGCTTCTCCCATACTGTCAGCTCCTTTCCCGCATGAGCAATTTAATTTACACATTGAGCTCCGTTTTACCAAAAGGTTAGAAGCGGTTGCTGAAGCTACCTGCACCTCTTCGCGGCAAGAGCCGACGCCATATTGCCGCCGCCTGTCGCATGCGCAGCACATTTCCATTTTTTCTCGTTTTCTGATGATACGAATTTTCGGGTGATACGAATATTTTTGCCGCCCCTTGAGATTCGTATGACCGAGATTCCACTGTATAACTTGGCAGCACCGAATGCTCCGCACACTCTACGAGAGTGTTAGCTGCGAAGGGGACAGAAACAACGAAGCCAGAAGTCAGCAACGATGATGATGTCAAGTGAACCGAAGCAGGTTTGCGGCTAATAAATAATAAATGTTGGTTTAGTTTTGTGGCTGCTTCACCCCAACCTAAACTAAATTTTTTCGATTGTAAGTTGGCTAAAATGTTTTGCTGTTTTTCTGAACTTCCGACTCTCAGGGGTCGGCTTAGAATCAAGTAAATATGGTAAGTTCCCGTGTCAAAAACGCCCAATGTGCACAATACATCGAGTAAATATGGTAAGTGCCCGAGTACAAAATACAAAATGCACAATGCGGCACTCCTGTACACTAGTTTTAATATGAACCCTCAAGGCACAAGCCAAGCATACGGCTTACCTCTCTCTGTGTGTCAGTGCACAGCAACCCAAGTGCTTGTATTTTAAAGGGACCGTAAAGAGAACACAACTCTACTGTAAGCTGAAGATTAAGCCCTTCTTACAAGGGGATACAATGCAGCCACAATAGAGTAACTTTCAATTAAAGGGTGGATTCCAAATTACCCCCTTTCCTTCACTGAGATTTGTGACATAATGAGCTAAGATGGGTGGTTAAAACTTTCAAGGCATCACACAGAGAGCAAGTGCACTGCACCAGTGCCGGTATTCTCGTGTTTTGTCCGTTTTGTGTCCGTTTCAAAAGTGTCCGTTTTGAGCAAGCCTCGACTGGCTAAAAGCTAACACCAGGATGTGACGCCGAGCAAGCACGGCGGAGCTCTGAGCCGCGGCTTCTCGAAGCAGACGATTTTTCGTCGCCTTGTGGTTGGTTCACTGGCGGAACAATAAACACATAAAAGATAGCTTAAAATAGGCTTAGTAGTTTACAATGTGTTTACAGTATAAAATAGGTTTAGTAGTTTACAATGTGTTTACAAGAACAGTTGCGCAAAAGTCAACCCGAATCCCGCCTACAACTGGAAGTACACCACAATAAAACAGACGCAATACGGACGTTTTCAGAACGGACAAACACGAGAATATCGCCCCAGGTTTGTACACCACATTTCTTCTAGGCCTAATGCTTCATTGGTAGCAGTGAATCGCTTCAAAACATGAATTCAAAGTAACAATGCCTCATGAATATATATGTATAGCAGGGGAAAATAAGTGACGATTGTTACTCTAAAAGTGGTGTTCTGAAATTTTTAGCACTGAAACATTTCTGCATTAAAAGTATAGGTCGTCAACACAGGATTTCGGGGAAAGTTTGTTTCGTCTGACAACTTTGACAAAAGTGAGGTTTCATCAGTAAATGGTGAATGCGCATTCATGTCTGTAACGGCACCGAAACCTGTCACTCCCAAGAGACTCCAACCATTTATTTGGCAAGCGTAAGAAATGGTGTGTGAAGTTGATCATGGCCACCACCACTTTCCACTTGGCCTTGGGGCCCAAATGTTCTGAAACACAGAGAGAACTCACCGACAATGTTGAGCTCAGAGTTGTAGACTGGCCGGGTGTCCACTGCCGAGATGGTCCACCTGCATTGGGGAAAGGCTCAGTTTGTACAAGAAAAGGAGCAAAGTCTGAAAAGTTGATCAAATAAGTAAATAACGCCATGATTTCCACCAATTGTAGCCCTGCATGACCAGCTGAGGTATCTGATAACCCTTTCCTGCAACTCACACAACCCTAGCTCCCTCTGAAAGTCTGTCCACACAATTCGTTGCCTGAATGGGACACTGAAGAGAAATTTAGAGACATGGTCTATTTATTTTACTAGGTTATTATGGTGTGGAGAGTGAAGGCTGCGTTCCAGTTTTTTTCGTAGGACTAGACGCCCGTTTTTCGCACGAAAAATGCAATTAAAAATACATTTACTTTCGCACTGCCTTCACTGACAATTTAAATATGCCGGCTGAGATCGCTACCACGCAGCAAGTAACCGTAGCAGACCTCAAACAGATTGTGAAGCTGCTTAACTTATACTGTTAACAGCTGTTTAACTGTACATTTTGCTCTGCATACCCCAGGTGGCACTGCCGTTTCAAGATCAGCTTGCGCTGGCTCGCACGTTCAAATCAGCCGCCATTTTCCCATAGGCCAATATGGTTTTTATTTATTTTCAGAATAAACAGGTAAGCACTGTCGTTGTTCCCGGTGTCAAACAAAATAGACCACAAAATGTGATTTTCACATGAAGTTTGAGCGTGAAATGAGCAGCGGTTTGCTCAGGAAAAATTTTTAGTGTTCCAATTATTGTCATACTACCCTGTATGTTCCAGCCCATTCGTATTACGTAGATATAAACTGTAAACAAAATTTCTATCAGCTCTATCTGCAAGATGCATTCAGTCTCCTTATTTTCCCAGTGCGCGCTTTGTAAAATTCTTGCGAGATCAACTGTCCATAGTCATTCGCATTGTTAAGGGGTATGCACTCTGTCGACGTCCAACGCACAGCCCCTTTCATCGTGCAGCCCCTGAAGTTTAGCGTAGTGCCATTTGAAAGTTCCCACTGAAGAAGTATCTTCACTGCAACATCACGCCCTTTGCGTTATTTCTTGGCAAGTACTGGGAGGTCCAGCATACAAAAAAAGGGCAGAGGTCGAATTAAGCATACACAAAACAAGTAAAATTGGTGTGAAGCTGTTTACTGTGCCCCAAACAAAACTGGCGTAAGCTGCGTAAACTCCACACAAAAACACGTAACGTTTGCGCCTTCGAATGCTTCGACCGTCCCGTTTCGTCAGTAACACCCATCTCGGTCCACCGCAGTGTAAATACAAAAAGAAATGATTGCAAGGCCCTCTGTAAAGCCCTCGCACGGTCTGGTGTATCTCCTGTGGGGAGAAATTTGTCCAAATGAATCCTATGTATTCACATCGCTCATCGCTTTGCATCTGCCCTGCCTCTTGGTACCGAAAAAAGTGCCTTTCCAGACTCCCTTGTGTTGCTGCAGCCAAAAGTGCAACACCTTAACATTCTGTCATCGTTTACATTGCGTTGCAGCACCTAATGTAATGAAAAAGCACACACTAAAGCAATGTTGGAATCCGACTGCCGCACAAACCCTGCCGCCACTAGCGGAGAGAACCGAGCAGTTTGACCGAATGTGGTCGCCGCCGATCACGTGACTGAAATGGGCCAAATGCGTGGATTTGTCCAGCGGCGGAGAAGAAAGAAAGGTGGTACTTTCCTAGTTCCAGTGACTTTACTTGCCCTGCGCTCACCCCCAGTGCAGGGGGCGAACTGCGGGCTGGTTTTTCATACATAGGGATTTTTGCAACTGGTCATAGAAAGTTACTCTGCACAGGAGGGGCCTCAGCCCTGCCGTGCGCACAAACGGAGTGATGATGACGACACTTACGTCCGGTCTTCAGCGGTCTCGTCGCCCTGCCGACCGCTCAGCATTGCGGACTGCTTGTGCACCAGGAAGCGCTCGGCTTCAAACACGTTCTCGAGGTGGGAGCCCAGCTTCACTATCAGCTGCGCACGGACACACACACGCAATGACGACTCAGTAAGGCTGCAGCCCGAGGGAAAATTCAACTAATAGCGGCATTAGCTTATTGCCAGTAGTAGATCTGTTAGTCTATAGGTGTATTAGTGTGTATTAGTCTAATAGGGCAACTGGTGGCTATTTGTGGCAATGAGTTAATACAAGGTCGATTAGTGTATTACTTCTATTAGGTCGATTGACACACGATTGCCAACCAACCTGCACTCTACCAAGAGACAACAACAGGGCACTCACCTCAACTCCATTTTGGATCATCCCTCCTTTTAAAGGGGCACACTGGTGTTAAACCAAAAATGTTTATTTTAACAGCTATGATGATGAAAATTTTGGAGGACACATGTAGTTTTTCATTTTGATTGCCGATATAAAATTTGTTTGATTGCAGTTATAAAAAATTGTACTGGTCGAAGGGACTAACTCATATACGCATTTAGAAGCCCTTGGCAGAGCAGCGCAAAAGGTACCCAATACAGAGAAGGAGGGGGGGGGAGGGGAACAGGATTCTTTCCGCAAAGGACACTCTTCTTTTCTACATCACAAAAGTGTGTCACTCATTTTTTTTTTTTTTTTTTTCACCATATGTTTATGGTTTCGTAAAAGGTAAAGCCACTCACGTCCCGGTAGAAGTTGTCCAGTTCTTTCGGCCGGTCCTCAAAGGCGAAGCCCACCCGAAACTCCAGGTCCAAGAGCTGCACACAGTCAGTACCACACTCACTATTCCCGCAATCCATGCCTTCTTTTTTGTTTCTTTATGTGTTTTGTTGCCAGCAACTGGCCGTGCCCGGCTGTCTTACCTCTGTTCAGCGGGGCGTATGTGTCCATTTCTCTTTTGCATGCTGCGAAGGCTTATCTTATTTGATAGGGAGAGCGTGTCGCCCTGTCTTCACTAGACTAAAATGTGCTTCTTTGATCGACAGTGTTCTCGATCCAATTTGATGGTTTCAGAGAGAATAACGTGGAAATTCGCAAGGCAAACGTTGCAGCGTTCGATTCACCGACATTCCCCTGCGCACATCTCTCTGTTGGACTGCCTCTTCTACACTTGTATGTTCTTTATATTTTCCACGGAGCACAAGTTCGCTGCAATAAACTTTACTCCCCGTCCTTGACCACGTGACATTATGTTGTCCTGTAATAGTACGAAGGGCCACAGCAGTACAATCCCACATTTTCGCCAAAAGTGTAGGGGCCAACGAGAACACTGCTAGTCAGTTACAAGTTTAAACAGCAACGGAAGCTGTTTCTCCATCTTATTACCACCACCACATTTCTCCACAGCACCTGATACATAGCCAGTATCCGAGCTTGATTTTTAAGACATTCGGACAAAACGGTCACAAAGCACGGATCTATTTATCGTTGTAATCTAAAGTGTTGCACGCACATCAATTTTGTGAGCACACATTTTTAAATAAGATGTACAGTCGAGGCCATGTTGTCAAAACCACTGTTGGAACCAAACACGGAAAACGAAAAAAATAGCAACAATGGTCGCTACTCCCAAGCCCACGAGGTTACAAACCCGACTTACAAAAATATAGGTAAGCTTGCACTCATGCGCAAGACTTGAATCGCGAAGCTGTTGTAGGTGAGCACTGATGGACACACAGTTTCAGTAGTACGACCTGCCTTTCGGTTCACGGGCTTTTCACTCAGCCATGCAAACTATTCACGGTCTGGCCATGCCGAGAACTGCGAAGATGTTGCGCGCGAGGTCTCTTGTATGATACTGAGCGCATGCGAACGACGATGCGAATTCCCGTGCGAAGGGCCCTCCTACGATACCGAGCGCATGCGCACGCTTTTCTCGAGTGTTGCAGCGGCCGCTATCACGTGCATTTCTGTTGTAGAGTGGGTAATGCGACAGCTGCGTGATGCGTAGCCATGCGATAACGTTCGTCGAGTTTTTGGCGCACACGAACTGTGAACTTACAGCCAGTAACAACAGCTCCGCTGTTAAAAAGAACTTCTACCAACTTTTCCGCCCCTTGGACATTTGACTTTACTGTTGCTTCAAAATGAAAACAATTTTTTTTTATAATGCATAATGTATAAACTGTTCGTGCTCCATTCCACGCCACAAGTGACATTGCTTGTCTCCCACCTCGTGTAATATTTCAACTATGGCCACTTCCAGATCACTGCTGCATCCATTCTGCATCGCGATTCCCAGTCACTGATTAACGAGAATGCTGCACAAAAAACTATGCTACAAGGCAAGTAGCAGCAGATTGACCTCATTGATGCCAAGTTGGGCTCTCATACACGACGCTCTTACGCCAACGTTCCCTTATGCTAGATGCCAACCCATTCAAAGAGTTAAGTGCTGATTATACCTCAGAGCAGATTTTTTCATCCCATTGCAGCACATGTGTCTATAAATGAGTACTGTATAAACCGGATTATAGGTCGACCCGGTATATAGGTCGACCCCCTACCTTGAGGTGGGAAAAGATGACAAAAAAATAAGTCGGCACAGAAGCGCACTCACAATGTCTATATTTATTTTCGACGCCCGTCCGTCACTGCCACTCACTATGCCTGCCGAAGTCACTCGTCCGAGCCTCTCAGAGGTCGTCCGAGGATGACTGCTTCGCACTGTCATCTTCCATTGCCATCAGGCGCGTTGCTGTATGGAGCACTTCCTGAACGCTCGTGTACCATGTCGTCGGGCAGCGACTGCCCAGAGAAGGACACCCAGCTTGACACCGGTCGCAACCGGCCCGTATGGGTCTTTTTGTTGTCGCCGGCTATCCATTCATTGTACAGTTCGCGGAGCCGGTCCGCGCATGGCCTGAAGAGCGATCGTGAGCGAAGTTCCCGGACGAAGTCCGCCACTTTGTTCTCCATCTCGGGGTGCAACGCTTGACGTCCACGGAACGATCGGTTTCGGGGATTGCACACGCACAGCTTAGCTTTCTGGCTCCGCCAGTACCGCACACTTTTCTCCGAAACGCCTAACTGGCGTTGTGCCGCCATATCCCCATTCCGCTCGGTGACTCAATTGCCGTCAGCTTAAACGCCGCGGTGAACTGGCGTCGACTGTCACCACTCATCTCGGAACAGAGACGTACAGAAATGTACGCACTCACGCACAATAGACGAGTAAAATACGAAAAACTAGAGAAAAGCGAAATCAAATTAAGGCCTGATAGCGCGAGAGAGCAGTCCGACACGAATGGCGATGGCGACGAACTACGCTTGCACATTGTTGCCAGACAACGATTTACATTCTGCCAATGACCGCTATATAAGACGAGGGGTGACTTTTGTGCGGATTTTTTTGGAAAAAAACTCGACCTATATTCCGGTTTATACGGTACAATGACGAAAACTAGACTCGGAAACAAAGAAGACGATCCCACGTTAGACCTCGTTTCAGCAGCCGCACGTAGTTATATTTGTGTTTTGACACGCCCTGTTTTTGGTAACTGGTCGGCTGGGTGATTGGGCAGCACACCTGAAAAGGCACCAGCACAACTTGGTAACTCCTTGCATTTTTGGCACCCGGAAGAAAGACAAGACATGGTGAGACAACAGGACGAGCCGTCTTTCTGCATCCCGTTTTCCTGCATGCCGTCCAGGCGTAAGTATACCAACTTGCCCAGTTTTGCACGTTACTACAGTTGGCAAATTCCTGCTATCAAGTTGGCTGACTAATATCAGTAACAGTAAGAACAACACAAAGGGCACGGCCACACAAAAAGCAGGGCATTGTTCTCGCTAGAACCTCCATTTCTTGACTCCAGGAGCACACCATAGTGTAGAAGAATGCAGCCAAACTAGCAACTCCATTAGGAACAGAAAAAAAAAATTCATCCCCAAATTCAGGACACATTTGCTGACAGCTTTCCTCTCTTAATAAACCCTCAACACGGCTGCGATGCCTGTTAAGAAATAGCAGGTCAAGACATTTTCCAAGGCTAACCAGAATGTGCGCAAAATAGAGGTGCAAAGCGCGTACCAAAGTAAAGTTCACCGGTTCATAGACACATCCACATGAAGGAACCAAAGAAAAATGTGAGGGTCGAAACGCACCTTCTCTCGCAGGGGTCCATGTTGGGCGATCCAGGCAACACCCCCTACACTCTCGACAGCAGCCTTCTTGACACGCTCAGCTACCACCCTTGCCTGGGCAGACAAGAAAAAACAAAAATGGCGAGGGGGTATGGGATAGAGCTTCCTCTGTTCTGCCTGCGTTGATCATGCTGTCACTTCAAGTACACATGCCACCAAATGAGTTTAGAAATTGGTAAACTGCGCACACATGCACCTCCCCCTTTTTCTTCTAGAGCTTCTGGCACTAGAGGGCACCACTTATCGTACCAACTCACTCAACCTACCTACTAATGTCCGTGCCAATGCACATTGATTGCACAACCTGTTAGTGTTACAATAAGAGCAGTCAACAGTGGTGGTTATATTTTGTTGGTGATAACAACAGGATAACAACGGGTGATAACAAGGCCTTCAACCTTTTCCAGCCAACACCAGGTGAGTACCGTATTTACTCGCGTAATGACCCCACTCGCGTAATGAACCCTCCCCCCACTTTTCTTCTTGATACTAATTTACTTTTTTGTCACATTGAATAAAAAATGAAGCGGGAATGTGTTTTTATCTCAGCATTGTTGCCGATGTAGTAGACGGTCGCAGTAACTTGATATCACGCTACGCTACGCGCAGAAATGCTAAAAATGCATTCCAACAAAAAGAAATCTCAACAGTAGCCAGAGACGTGAGCGCGAATGCCGTGGCTCAGAATTTAAAAATTGCTCGCGTGTGGAGCGCCACCTGCTGAACGCAAAACAAACCTTCTTGCGCCACAAAAACGTTGCGGCGTACGAACAAAGCACAAAACACACTCCACACTCCTTCCCTGCTCTTTGCTGTTCCAGCTGGTTCCGGCGGTGTGCGAACAAGGTACCAAGCGTACTCCAAGCGTACTCTGTGCTGTTCCGCGACTTCGCCGTTATGCTCCGTGGTTGTGCTGTTCAGGTGTGTTCCGACCTTTTTTTTGTGCTCCTGGTGCTCGCCGTACGATGGTCCAGTACATGAGCTACACAGCCGGTTTTAAACTGAAGGTGGTGCAGCATATACGTTATGCGCATGGAAACCATGTGGCTAGGCAGCATTTCAGTGTTGCCCCAGTGTGGGCACACTTCGAGCGAAAACGAGACGTTTTTGGGGTGGTGAGCAGGGATCGCCATTAGTTTCGTAGGCCTACAGAAGGGAAGTTTCCCAGTGTCGGAAAAGAAGTTTTGGAGTGCCTTGACGGCACGGAAGATGGTGTGCTGTGGGTCGCCAACAAATGTGAAGCCACAAGCGACTCCAGTGAGGAGGAGAGCTTATTAATGGTGAGTGGGGGGGCCACTAGCATGCTGGGAATAAAAAAGAAATTTGATTACATAATTACCTACGTGTTGTTACGAAAATAGTAAGGCTCTGACATTGCTTCTCTTGGCAACTTTATTGTACGAAATTTCAACCTTTAAAAATCGTTTGCAATTTTTTCCCACATAACGAACCCTCCCCCCAAATTCATGCCGAACTTTCTGGAAAAAAAGTGGGTTCATTACATGATGTAAACAGGTATATGTTGTATCTAAGTACAAGCTCTGTACCTATTGTCTAATTTTTATCTCATCATTGCTTAGTTTATAAAAACTGCATAACGTTTCTGCTGTTTGCTTAATGAGTTCCGGCATGGTAATTGCACATCGTAGGTGTTTTGACAGCCAAGGGACTGTGGGACCCTCGTCTGTATATTTAATGAATCGTAGCTTCAATGAAAAACTCCTTCTTTCTCGATTGGCCAGTCAGCTGCCCCATTGCCACACAGGGTGGGGTTAATTCGCGCCACATACACAGGGGCTCACACGACAGTGAGGCCATGCTGAACAGAAAACGATGCTGGTGGCAGCGCACCTGTTTGATGGTGTCTTGTGACCGCGGTCCCCCTGCCCGGGTGGCGTACAGGTATCCCCACGGGCGTGGCGGAGGTAGTGACTGGTGTGGCGGGCACACTGCTCCCACCACTCCTCCTCAGGTCGATCGGGGTCGTCGGCACCTGTGCACGTGACACGAGGACAGTCAACAGGGTTCACGCTGGTTTATAGCACAGTCTAGTCCACTTATAACAACATCCAAGGGCCAACGAAATATCATCGTTATAACCGCTAATTTTATAAGTGGGGTTGCAAAAAAAAAAAAAAAAAACGAAACAGAGCTGAAAACATTTTATTCGATGCAGCAAAGGTCCGTTGTTAGACGTGTAGAAGTATGGATGACCGAGTGGTAGGAAGTGACTACCGCAAACAGTAGGCCATCAGGCCCGCGAAAGACATGAGAACATGCCGAGCCGTTTGCCCAGAACGAACTGTGTTTATTTTCCCAAACCGGCCACTCGCGCTGTGCCAGGCTTGCACGGCTGAACACAAAACTATCAGCGCCACGTGGGGGCGCTGCACATGAGCTAACATTGTAACAGTCGTACTGCTACTTATCTGCAGAAAAGAAGCCATAGTCGGTCAGCTTCGTTTGCTAAACGCAAAGCTGGTGCACATCTTTTTCAAGAGCATCTAGGTGCTCCACATGGCTTAGCAAAAGGTCCTTAGCGAAAATGAAGTCCCTGAGGGACTGTATCATGCGTTGGTTCTTCATTGAAGACACTACCTGAGTAGGCTGCGCAATCACGTCGTTAGAGTCGTCACTGCCACCACTGTACGCAGCCCCTATCCGCGCAACAATCGCCTCTTCACTGAGGCACTCGGGCATTTCCAAAACCTCGGCCCTGACGTCCCGTCCACAAATAAAACAGAGGCGATTGGAGAAGCACCCAGTCAAATGGACCCTGTATGTAAACACAGTGACGTCACGAAACGCATGTTCGCGACGGGGGGCACCTACTGGCGGCCGCGAAATGTGGCGGTGGTTGGCAAAACGCGACTGTACCGATAGCCCGACCTGGCTGCGTGGCACACAAAAAGAACGGATTGAATTGGACCGTTGCTCCCGCCTACATTAGAGATAGGGGATCTAGCTAGCCTAGTTGCAACCGTCACACCTCCATGCAGCTCTCTGCACCTAAAACCACCGCAACACAACGGTGCGCTGTATGGGTCCACTGATGATTGGGGCATTTATGCTTTCGGATAATTAGTGTGCGAGAGAACATCCTAAAAAAAGGTTGGTGCTTTTGTGAGGCGTCCCAAGCATGTTCACGAAGATGCTTTGTGTCGGCTACATACCAAGGAAAGCTCGTTCATTTTTGTTTTCGAGGTCCACTTACGCCAAACGCTGCCTTAGGTAGCATGTACACTGCCTAAGGCCCCGCTTGCAAGTTCCACCATTGTAGCATGGTGCTTACTGGGCCTGTCTTTAAGTGTGAGCCTAAAACGGCGTGTGGTTTACAAAAAATAACCACAGCACACCCGTTATTTCCATGCCAACATCATAGCAATCATGTATAATCATCATCACCATAAACAGCTACTGCACATATTTTGCAGGACGAAAACGTACTTATCCTGCTTCAACCCAATTCTTCCGAAGCACGCTGATAAGACCAGAAATTTCTGTACATCATATAAAGCCGCTGTACGTCAACAAGTTGTCTCATCATCACGCAGACGACAAAGAGAGGGGGACTCACCATTAATGAGCTGCTGGAATCGAAAGTAGAGGGCGCGCACGGTCTTGTCGAGGTGCGGGGCGTACTTCATCACCATCCGCCACATCATGTAGTGGTTGATGGTGCTGCACACACACAACCCCCACATCAGCCTCCCCACATCACATGGCCACAGACTATCAGCAGGGCTCCGGAAACAAGCAGAGAAACACTACAAAACCTACAATTCTGCACAGTAGGCAAAGGACCTTTAAAGGAAGCTCGTCGCTTGTGGGACGTACACTCGGGGGCCATGAGGTCATTTTAATGTCAAAACACATGTCACCTCGGAAAATCGAAAATCCAACATCCCTGGCACATGGACGGCACACAAATCGCCAAAAGCTCGAAGAATAAGAAAATTAAAAGCAGTGCACTTGAGTAGAAAAGAAAATAGTGTAAATTTGGGTCTGGGCAGGATTCGAACCAGGGTCCTCTGGAATCGCAAACGAGCTCAGTGGTGCTAGCTGACTAAAGGTGGACCCAGTGAATTTGTTGTAGCCTTGAGCGTCTGTTGAAGACGTGCACTAAGGCGTACTGCATGAGCAATTTTAATTTGAGCACACTAATTAAACAATTAGCATTAGGCGAGTGGCAGGAGAGTACACCCTCGCTGAATGGATACTTTTTGCTTGGTAATGTAACTGCAGTTGTGTGCCAAGTCATAGTAAGCGAGAGATAATGAAGGATCAGGAGCAATTGATGATAATAAGACGGCACACGTGCTCGTTTGGTTACTGGACACATTCGTGGTTTCGCAATCCCTACACCGATAAGGGGTGCTTGGGGTTTTCTCGTGCAGAACGTTAATTAACATGCGCATATGCCGCACTCCACTCTTAAACTGACTTCAAAGATACCAGACCACCCTTATTTACAAAAAGAATGCGTGGAATTGAGCTAGGAGAACATTTTACAATGAAAAAAAAAAATCCACGGTTTCTGGAAAATGCATTTAGCACTCCTGGAGCTCAAATTCAAGCTGATCACTCCACAACCTGTATTTGTACCTCTAGAGAAATGACGTCGAACAGTGGAAATGTTTTAGCAATTGCTCAAAAGCATAAAAAGGAGTGTTCTGAGAGAACCGATTGATTGATTATGAGGTTTAACCCACCGACGCTACACAGGCGATGAGGCATGCCATAGTGAAGTGCTCCGGATTAATTTTGACCACCTCGGGATCTTTAACAGGCGCCGAAGTCCCAAACATACGAGAGTTTTCGCTTTTCGCCTCCGTCAGGAAAGCGGCTGCCGCTGCCTGGAAGCGAACTGATGTCCTTGCGCTCAGCAGCACAACACATTAGCCACTGAGCCACCGCGGTGGGTGTTCTGAGAGAACGAACAGATGGCACTGGGTGTGCCCATGAAGTGCCGGGCTTGTAGCTATCTGAGAATGGAATCTTGCATTCTTGTAATAACGCCATTTAACAAGAAATGAATTCAGAAAATGGTGGGAGCTGAGTCCTGTCTGGAATTACAAACTTGGTTATTAAATCAGAGCTCTGCCTCCTCCCTCCACTAGATTTCGTATAGATCAGTTTTCACTAACTTCTGCTTTTTCATCGCAAATAGGGCCTATAAAAGGGCGACTTATATGTTAAATGGGTGATCTACACTAACTTATTGTGGTGCATTCTGCAGGCACAAGGCAACACTGCAAGGGGCATTGTTGCAAGACTGTTTTGCAGCAAAGCAGACACCTACTGTGCATGAAAAAACGGCCTGTACACTGGCGACACCCTTCGCATCGTGTGTGACTGTAAAATCAGCTTACACAATATGCAACCTGTTTATAAGAATGTACCCGAAATGGCTGTACAATTCTAAATACACTATCACCAGCCCACCTGAATACAGTTAAAGCAGACAAGGAAGCCATTTCCTTATATTTCCATGAACCATGAATTCTTTTTTGTTTTTGTTTCGTGTTTGTGGCCAGCGTCTGGTCACGCCCGACCCCCTTACCTTGTGTTTTAAGCGAAGCACGCGTTACCTTCCTCTTTTGTATTCCACACCCGTAACCTTGGTTCCATAGCAGAAGGGCTGTTGCGTTGCACTCACTATCCTAGAGTGCTCTTGTTTGATCAGGAATGTTCTCAATATCAACCGATGCTTGTAGTATTAAGAGCAGAGCCAGCACTCGTCAGTGCACACAACTTCATCGAGTTTTCTTGAGATTAATTGCGGAGCACAAGTTTCCTCTAATAAATGCTCATTTCTACAAGGACCATGCTTCCTTCTTCACTGCGCGACAATATTTGAAAAAGAAAAAAAGAGATGCTGCTGACACGTCGCCCAAGTGGGAGACACTTGACAACAACATCATGCTGCAAAGTAGGTAATGTCCCTCACGTGGTGTCCGTGGTGGAGATGATCTGGCTGAGGCCCGCAAAGTAGTGCGGCTTCATGACGAGCACTCGGGTGCTCTCCCCTATGGACTGGCCGTGGAAGTAGGCCCCCAGCAGGCGTTCCCACGCCACCTGCATCGTGGGGGTGGTAATTACCGTATTTTCGAGCGTATACCCTGCCCCTGCATATACATATACAGGTCTCTTAGAGGGCACATGCAGGGTAATGTATGGGCACAATAACATTTCGTAACAAGAGTGCAGGTTTTCTAGGAGGGAGCGCACTGGACAGGAAGACACCATATCCCTGAAAATATGCACAGAAAGTCTGCTGGGGAGTAGCATTTAGGAAGCTTGATTGGGAGAAGTCAGGGTTGTGACTAAATGGAGAATACCTGAGCCATTTGCAATTTGCGGATGACATCGTCTTGTTCAGTGGTGTGAGGGAGAAAGTATGCTTCAGGAACTGAACTCGGAAAGCTTTAAAAGATTAATAAAAAAATATGAGGAAGGTAAAAGTAATTTTCAATAGACCTGCGGAAAGCCTCTTCTGGTTACACAGGAGAATACTTCAAGAGGTGAGTGAATATATACTATCTTTAAGCAAGTTGCAAGTGTTGATCCCAATGACGAGAAAAAGAGCTGTATATTTACTGTTGGCTGGGGCACATTCAAGAAAAGCAGCACAAAGTAATAAACAGTAAACTGCCTCTGCCACTAAGAAGAAAGGCATACAACCAATGTGTGCTCCTGGAGGCAACTTACAGGGACTTACCAAGCACCTCGAGAAAAAAATTGGCCCAACAAGCAACAGAAAGAATTATGACAGCAGTGATGCCTACATGCAAGTACGTGTCTTAGATCGGGGAATGATCCTGGTGGAAGCCATCCCAGCTCAAATTAAGAGAAACAAGTGGAGTTTGGCTGGACATGCAGTGCAAAGGACTGCTGATAACCACTGGACCATCACGGTAACAGAGAGGCTACCCAGAGACAGCACTAGGAGTAGGGCCAGAATGGTACCTCAATGGAGAGACGAAACGAGAAAGTTCGGGAGTAAGGGGTGGATTCGGGTATCACAAGATTGGACTACATCAATCGGGAGATGATTATGATATGTACATCCTTGCACGCAGCATCCAAGAGTTTGTATCCTCTAACCTCCCCTTCGAATCCTAATCTGGCTACAACTCTTCAAACAACCCTGTCAAACCTCAACCCCACTCAACAAGCTGCAAGGCACGAACAATCAAGGTCACAGCTTTTTTCTTTTTTTCAGAATTTTTTTTCGCTCACTTTCGCTATTTTTCGCCTGCTGAAAATGGTTTTGCCACTTAAACTGCTTAATTGGGACTTAATCTATAGCACTTGGATTTTTAATCCAAAACACAGTCCAAAAACGTTCCAAAAATACATGCATGCCTGTTCTGCAAAGCAATCGCTGCCTTTCTTTTCTTTTTTTTGCCCACACATTTCATGGCCATGTTGCTGCATGCAGACACCTGCATTACTCCTCCTGCACTATGCTAACAGCCATGTACAACTCCCGTTGGCCAGGGCCCTAGTCATTTGACTTCTTGAAAAGCAAGCTCTAACCCTTCTAAGACACTTTTCCCTATACATACACATGTTGCTACTTTGAAGATAACTTCAAAACCAAAAGACATGCATGCCAGGTTTCGATCTTTGAGGACGAACTATTTTCCAGACCCCCATAACGCATCAGAGCCCTAAAAGAATTGCCCTGCCTCTCCCACCATCTATACTTTTTGACTCGGATAATCTCGACACGATCACACTCGGCGTTCAGCTGGAAACCAAAGCCCAGGTTTTCAGGTTAAGCTAGGAAACCAAGCAGCATTTGAGGACCCAACTGAGGAAGAGTGTGCATGTATTTATAACTACGCTTGATGTTCGTCAGCATATTTTATGCTCTCACTGATCCATTCAAGGGACCATGAAAACAAAATACTAGTTTATTTTATTCAAAAGATTTCGTGTTCTATAGTGCCCCCAGCGCTAGTCCGGAAGCAAACGATGCTTTGTTCACTGTGAAATCAATCAATTTAAGCTAAAATATTGATTCTTGCGCCAAAACGTGTTTGAATGACGTTTGCAATGACATCATAAAAACAGGTCTTTCAGCTAAACAGCTAAACTTGGTGTGGAATGGAGACTTGCATACTGTTATTCAACCTAGATGGCACCACCACACTGCGGCAAGCTGTTTTCTGCCTGTTTTGTTTGTGACCGTACTGGCTTGTTTTTGTTCACGGAGAAAATAATCGTTTCGTGAAACATTGTCCTCACTTGACAAATATGGTCGCGTAAGACACCGTCGCTTGCGTCACTCGGCCAGCGTCGTCTGAGACAACCCCAAAGCCCCGCAGTGCTGTGCAGCTAAACCAAGCACAGTGCGCGCAGTACCAACCGCAGTACACATCGGTACTTCTATGTTTACGTGTGCTTTCGCAACTTCCCCTGCCCGTCCAACCATTCTTACTGCTATAAAAAGAATGTGCCCTTAATTTAAGCGCAAACAGCTCGTTCAGCAGGCTTATACTAAGCCCTGCCTAATTTGCACTTGCTTTTTCCTGCCTCCGCCAATCGCAGAGCTGGCTGGTATGACATATGTTCTTGTGGGGGAAATGAGCTCGTGGGTCACACGGCCATTCCCTTTTTTTCTAGTAACACAACTTATTTGCGCGAAGTTAACGTTAAGAGTTGTGTCAGCATGATTCTAACGAGGCGACCTTTTGAATGATGACTGACTGACTGATTGTAGTGTTTAACGCGCCGACACAACGCCGGCGATGAGGCGCGCCGTAGCGGAGGGCTCCAAATTAATTTTGACCCCCTGGGGATCTTTAACGTGCACCCAAATCTCGTACACACGGGCGTTTTTGCTTTTCACCTTCATCAGAAAAGCGGCTGCCGCGGCCGGGAATCCAGCCTGCGACCTTGTGCTTTTGAATGAACCAAACTTGCATTTTGTCATCATGGCCCCTTTCAGGAGAGCAGACATTCCCAAATTTTTTCCCTTCGAACGAGACCATAAGGTCCTGTTTCCAAAGTTCGTCGGCAGCAGTAATAAGCTCCACAGTCCACCCTGATGGCTGCATTGACCGAGAAGGAAGGTTACCTCCAAAAATGCAGCATCGACGTGATTGCGAGTCCATGCATCATTAGAACAGTAGCTGCAGCACAAGTGATACAGTTCCTCAGTCGTGTCAGTGCAAACAGTGGAGGTGCTTCTGGAACATGCTGTGCGTATACTCACGATGGGCACCATGCGGGTGAGCTGCCCGACGGTCATCAGCTGACTGCTGGGCTCGGTCACGTTTTCCCGAGGCCGCAACCTCTGCAAGAATTCACACACACGGTCAGTGTCGCACCACGGGGTAGCACGCAAGCAACAGGGCACTTCGCTCCCTGGCCACAATTCCTGTCGTCGCAGCAGAAGATGGCACACACACATGCTAGAACTGCTCACGTCTGCCTCAGGCTTGTACAGCAGCAAATACAGGGTGTTACATCAATACGTATGGGAGTCTTTAAAAAATTTTACGAGTGGGCCGTTGTTCCTCCGTTCGCGCTCAAACTTTACACAAAGATTGCATTTTGTGGTCTATTTTGTTTGACACTGGGAACAACAAGAGCAGTTACCTGCTTTTTTTAGAAAACAAAAAACAATTTCCACCTACGAGACATTCACGATGTGTTCACGCCAGGTTTGCGGGGCATCAGGTGGTTTGCTCTGGACGCTCAAGGTGGCGCCACAATACAATGGTAGGCAAGATAGCTGCGATGACCCCCAGGTATAGGTGAAAATCGTTTTTAGCTGTTTTCAAAATAAGCAGGTAAGTGCTGTTCTTGTTCCTCATGTGAAATAAAATAGACCACAAAAAGCGACTTTCATGTAAAGTTCAAGCGCGAACGGGGGACCAGTTCGCCCAGAAAAATATTTCCAAGATGCCCATTTATCGATGTAACACCCTGTATAGAGCTTGGCAGGTCACTGGGACTGGGACTTGTAACTCGTTAGAAAGCTATAGTGCAAAAGACCACAGTACTGATGAAAAGGGCACAAGCCAGAGCTGGCTCAACTTTGTAATCTGTTCACCTGTGCTGGCTGCAAAGGTAAACAAACATATTGCCACAAACCATGCATTGCGTTTGTTTATGTTTTGTTTTTACTGCCTGGCCGCGCCCGACTGTGTTATCTGTGTCCCAAGCGAAGCGTGTGTTCCATTTTTATGTTTATGCTGCACAAGTTATCTCACTCCGATACGGAAAGTGTTTCGCCCTAACGTCACTAGCCTAATCTTGGATCTAAAATGTTCTGCATGTAAATCGATGGTTCGAGAAACATTCGCACCAAAAGACAAAAGCCTGCAGAGCAGACGCCGCGGTATTAGAATCACCGACGCTCGCTTGCGCACGTCTGCTGACTGCTGCTTCGCCGCCTGTGTATTCTTTGAGTTGTTAGGGGGAGCACAAGTTCGCTCCAGTAAACTTGTTTTTTTTTTTTTTTTTTAAGACAACTGCATCGCCTTTGGCTTCGTGGCAATATTTCTGAGGGTAGCAACGTGCAGACAACCTAGGCAGCTGGTATTCGCAACTTAAATAAAAGCAAGAACGTACAACAATTCTAGCTCTAAAGGCTTTCATAGTAACTTTCCCAAAATTTTTGCTTTGCACTGCTGCAGAAACCTATCTGCGAATTCTTGCTTGCTTTTATGCAACAAAAGGGAAATTCTGTACAATCTTTTGCCAACTATGTTGGGCCTTTTTCACAGTGCTCCAGAATGAAAACGGCCTAGCACGAAGCATGTGCCGTAAGTCATCACTCACTTTCAGCACATTGCAGCAGACGTGTAACACAAGTCCACAGCAACAAAAAGTGCAAAGCAAAACAATGTCGTGTCATTGCAGTAAGATGCAGTTAGTTTTTTAGTTCTTGCAGACAAACAATCAAGGCCATTGGCATGAATTCCTCAACAGTATCCACTTGTACAAAGCATAATAAGGTGCAGCCCAACTTCGAAGAGCAGCTAGTGTGACGTTTGCCATATGTTTCCCTATGATCAGTTCGCATATATCCACACATGCACCTCGATGCCCCTATGTCCCGAACTGCGATCTCAAAACTTCGTGGCAAGTCTAAAGAATGTGACCGAGAAGTTAAAGCTTAACCCTTATACCTGGCATTTCTTCAACACCACTGCTTCACTATAAACTGGTAATTCTGCTAGGACCTGTCTAGACTGAGATTTTTGCACGTCAAGACAAGTCGATGAAGCCAAGACAAGTCGATGAAAACGCAAAGGAGATGATGCAGGAATTTGCATTTTGAACCGACGTTTGAGAGCTCCGCAGTAGCGTTAGAGAGCTTGGGTTGGTTAGAGAGCTAATGCCTGATGTCGGCCGACCCTTGAATGCAGCTACCACAGAGCTCCAGCCCTTTAGAGCGAGAGCTACGGCTGGCATGCTTCAATACACAAACAAACCAGGTAGTGGATAGCGCGATAAATAAATGGATGGCATCAACCACAAGAAAGGCAACACCTAAAAGTCCATTCCAAATTAAATGCAGCGAACATTCCACAGCTCAGTGCAACGGGTTTACGTTTTAGTGGGCCACACACCACTCAACAGCTTTATGCATTCCACTGCTTCGCCCAAAGGAACCATGCGAATCACTTACCGAACTGTGAGAGCAAGAAAAAAAAATACAAAACAGCAATTAGTTAAGGCAATTCGGGAGCCTCTTTCATTTTTCTACTCATAGCATTTGCAATACCCCTGAATAAACTTTGTTTTTGACGATCACCACTTGTCTCAATGTTTCTGTATTTGAAGTAAGTTTGAAACACACAATTCACCTATACACTTGTTATTTTTTTTGTACTGGACAAATGACAGCACACTGTCAAGCGCTTGAAACCTTTAGAATAAGCCTTTTTTATGAAAAAAAGCAAACGGCGACGACCATGACAGCTGACAACTCACATATGCAACGCGTTTCAACAAATCCCCCTGGAGCTCAACTAAATATTTTTTAGCAAATACCTATTTGTTTTCAACACTTTCACGCTAAAGCACCTAAAGTGTTTTTCAGTCTTTCATGCAACCAGTAACAAGATACACTGTACTGTTGCAGCATGCCGTACTGAGTTCAAAAACATTTTTTGTGGCCACAAAGTACAGAACCCATTAGCAGTCCACTCTATTTTAAACACTCCGAATCCCACTTCTTTTTTCACATTTTTTTTCTCACTGCCACCAGTTCTTAACTTCATTTTCGGTGCACTAACTAAATGAAGGGTTCATGATCATTCTTGGGCAGAGAAACATAAAGGCAAGCGATCAATTAACCTTCTTTCTTTAGTGACAGGTAGTCCTGTCAGTGTATGCTACACAGATAAAAGTTGAACAGTCCCAAAGGCAAGACCAGTGTGTAACCACAAAGGATTGCCTAAAAATAGCCCTTCTTCTGAGCCCACTGCCTGCTTTGCTCGCGACCTCCCATTTCAAGTCAGTGGGCAGGCCAAGCCCTTCCTGTTAGACCTAGAGCCGTCTAGTGGTTCAGCTTTGAATACTGCCACATCTTCTTGTTGAACTGCTAAAGCAAGCTGGCTGTTTGTCCTCTGTGGTTTAGGAGGTAGCTTTGCATGCTTCTAGCGTTAATCCAGGCTCGAGCCCTAGCAATTCTACTTTTTATCTGTATTTCCGGATTTTTCACTTGGAAAAATGCTCTCTTAGATCAGTTCTACGCATTCTTTCCATAAATAAGAGTGGTGTAGTACTCTTTAGGTCAGTCTAGATGTGGAGATGAAGCCGATCACCGTGTTTAATTAATTTTCTGCATCGCAGCGTAAGTGCCCACTTGCACTGACTTGGAAACAGAATGTAGCGATTTACTCAAAATTGGTGCTAAGACACACGAATAGGTGGCTTTTCGCTGACGAATAACCGGGTGATGATAAAGATGATTGTGCTGTTTATTATTATGGTGATGATTGTGTTGTTGTTGTTGTTGTTGTTGATGATGATGATGACGATGATGATGATTCAGACAGGGGCAGGGAACGAACCTCGAGCAGCCTCCTCTCGTAGTTGATGATGATGTCCGACAGCTTGGCGTTGTCCAGGCTGGGCGGCCCATCCCGCAGGTGGTTGGCAACCTTGTCAATCAGCTCCCGGTAGGCTGACAGAACCTGCACCATGCGGCCCCAAAAGGTCAAAAGGTCATCAATGCACATGCCCCGGACAACAATTATACGGTTACTACTGCGGTCGTCCAAGAGTGGGGAATGCCCACACCGTGAGGATCGACAAGGAACCTTGGAGTCTACCTTTAAATTTTTGCTCGTGGCTGTGCCATATGTCATTCCAACTACAGTGATCTCTTATTTCGGCTTTTTAGGAGAAGCCTCTGTGTATTTCTAAAGCTGGAAAGATGAGATGCTATCAAGCACCTTACTTTACAGAAACAGTTCCAATAGCTTGAAAAATTTGTACTACGAAGTGAAGCTTGAAAAATTTGTACTACCAAGTGAATCTGTGCTGTCATTACACAGCTTTTATGGTATGTTTGCCTCTGAGTGAATCCCACAATTGCAACACCACGTGCTTTTAGTTCCGATCGCTTGGAACATGTTTTACAAAGTTTGTGTATTGTTCCTATCACATGGCTCCACTCCTGCAATGACCCTTTAACAGGACTGAGAGTATCCTGAAATAAATAAACAAGCCTCAATTCTGGTATTTTCTTCTTTTAAATGCATTCTTAGGACATCTAAGAAGGTAGTAGGTTTGTAAATAAATGATGAAATAAAGCTCCCAGACCTTTGCACAGCTCCAAGTCTTAGTGCCTTCGTGACAGTCATACTCCTACACAAACAGAAACTGTCTTTCCTAAGCTCAGGGGTCATGTGCTAGCACCAAACAGGCAGTAAGAGGCAAGTACAAGCTCGGCCAGTCCTTTGCCCTTCCGTAGATTTCAGCAATCGCTCATGTGCACGCCTGCCTCTAAATGCAACCAAGGCTTAGACTGCAGTTCTGTGAGAGCTTCACCCTCTACTTGCAAAATTTGGTGCATTACACCCGAAATTTCCTCCCCTTCCCAATATGCCACTTCACCTGGCCAAAACTGGCCCATGAAGAAGCCCTTCAAAACAGAGCTACTTGCAAGACTGGACCAATTTTTGCACCGTGTGAACCTGCTCTTCAAGTCGTATAATCCAAAATTACAAACAGGCTGCGAGTTTCAGCGAGTACCTTGGAAAACAAAAAGTTTGTACTAAATATAAAGTAGTCAGATTTCTAATTATACAAATCCCACAGCATTTACCATCAACACATAGCCCCACATATGTGAGAAAGCCATTAAACAGCAAGATTTGAAAACATGAGAGGATGAGTATCAAATGAGACAGTCCCTCTATGAATAGGACAACTGTTTTGATTCAACTCATATACAATACGTTGTAAGCCGCTATGTCATGAATGGGCCAACTAGCACGCTTGAAGACACACAAAATTAACAAAAGTTTTTGTACTTGTGTTCCCATCGTAATTATGCTTGTTTCTGTTTCCCTGACATGCAATGCAGAATGCATGGGGTCAGGGACGCAGTCAGCTTGCAGTTTGGCATCTTTTGTTCTGGTCTTTTAGTTTGCCGTACCTAGAAAACTGTGAATGCTAATTAAAAAATAGTCTGCACACACAGCAGTTAGGGACCATGCAACGCAGGGACATTCCTGACGCGGTCACAGAAAAGAACGGATGTACGCGTATACGCACCATGGTAGCGGGATTATCAGCCGTGTTGTCGGCATAGTACTCGTAGGACGGGAACGTGAACCCTGCGGGCTCCAACTGGAAGGGAGGATGAGAACAACAAGTTAGAGCACCCATCCATATTCCTCGCCACAACACCCAACCCACTGATTCGGTGACCAGCAGCACTACACACGGCAGACAAAAGCAAAGTCTGGCCAAGGCAGCAACCTCTGGTAGTCAGCCGGTTTGTTGCCGATAGTCTAAGTGCACGACTACAATGACAGGATGACGCAAATAAGCTCCCAGCTCTTTTAGGGGCAAAGCCCCTTAGGGGCTCAGGCTGTCGGCGTCTCATGTCAGTCGTCGTAACCGTCGTCTCATGTAGTCACGGTACTAAAACACCAGGACATTCGTTTATGCCTCCGCTAGAACGTAACGCATACTAAAGAAACACCAGGACACTCATTTACGCCTCGCGCTAGAGATCTCGTAACGCGTACTAAAAAAGAACCGGGACACTCGTTCACGTCCTGCACTAAAACGCTTCGTGCTTCAAAGACACGCGACTTTTTGTCTAGCGAGCAAGTGGCGGACCCAGTTTATGACGAATTTTAAGGACTAGCTCAAGCAGAGAAATACCTTACAAGCAAGCCACCATTTTGCCTTTAACTTGCAGCACCCTTCGTTGAAAGCCTTGTGAAAGAAGCGAAATCCGAGCTGGAGCAAGTAAGCACAAACTAAGGGTTTCATTGCACTAGCCAACAATAAACAAGACGAAGCAAAACAAGGAATGAAACACACGCTAAACTTTAAGTCGTACCAAAACAAACAAGGAAACCATGTATACGTACATAAAACAAGAATAGATAAGCTTAAAAAGAATGAGAAAAACAAAAAACAAAGCAAGAACAAGACCCCGCTTAAAAATAATGAAAAAACAAAAAAAAAAGCAAGAACAAGACCCCGCATTACTCACACTTGCTCTTATCACAAACGCAATAGAACAGACGCGGTGCGGGCCCGTATCACAGGATGCACTGTATTGCTCCATGCCGGTGTCTTAATACGGCACGTGCTGTGACACACCCGGACTGTGCTCACTTGTTTTTTGTTTTATTTTTTTGCCGAACTGTGATAAGGAGCAGCTGTGAGTAATGCAGCATTTTGTTAGTCCTTCTGATTTCTTTCGTGCTTCTTTATACATCTACTCTTCCTTCATGTACGTATATAAAGTGCTTCCTTGTTTCTTTCGGCATAAGCCGAGTCAAAGTCTAGCACTGTTTCGTCCTGGCTTTCGTTTCATCCAGTTTAATGGTCACTAGTACGATAAAATCCTCCCCTGCTGCCCAACTTTCTCAACTTTTTTTTTTTTCCTGCTGCGGTGCCTCAGTGGCTAAGACGCTGTCCACAGATGCAAGTTCAATCTCAGATGCCGTGGCTGCTTCTCAGGTGGAGGCGAAAAGAAAAAAACGCCAGTGTGTCCGAGATTTTAGCTCACGTTAAATATCCCCAGGTGGTCAAAATTAATCCAGAGCCTTCCACTACGGTGCACTCATATCCCATGTGTAGCTTCAGCCCGTTAAACCCCATAATTTGAAATAAAAACAAATCTTTCCCAACTTGCTGCTTCAATTGAGTGCAAACGTTGTCCCATATGCGCTCCTGACGTCACACCCCGCAAACAAGAAAAACGCTTTCTTCTGCCCTGCAAAACTGCGAAACATGTCCGTCCCTTCAGAATTAAAGAACAAGAACAATTTCATGCTATACGATTGCATTGAAAAAGCTCATACAAGTCCAAGCGCACCTTCACAGTATCCCGTCTCACAAAGCTGTTAGTCAAATGGGACAGTGCTTGAACGATTGGGAATATCATGCTGCTGCAGTAGTACGAGGGGTGCCGACTACCAAACCCGCGGTTCGTTTACTTCAACTAAGAAACGAGCATTTCGAGCACCACGCAAAAAGGACTATAGATGTCTTAGACACACTGAGCATTTCACAGTAAAGACAAGCATCGATGCCCCTTCACTGGCGCTCTTTTGAAGCAAGGAACTTCCAGAAAAGGTGTTTTACCATAAGCTGGATCGACACATGACGGTCCAAAATCATTCCTCCTATGGGCAAGATGCTGGGAGTTATGCATGATTACTGGGCCTCACAATTACATAAAGTAACACCAAATAATGTTCTACACATTTACCGATCATGTTATCGTGGTGTGCAACACATCAGCTTTTAGCTAAGTGGAAGTGAGCCTTTTCTTTTTTTCAAGAAAACTGGGATTTCATGACATAGCTGTGATGTCACCCTTCTAAGCACTAGCCTCTACTAAAAAGGTGGTGAGTGCACATATTTTGCATAAAATAAATGTACCACTAATAGTCACAAAATACGTTAACACAAAACTGAAAGCACTAAGATAGCAAACATACCATTGCAACAAGCATGGCGCCATTGCTGTAGTTCATAACGCAGCCACTAAAGGAACCTGAGGTTTCTTTTTGTTGAGCTTTACGAGAGAGAAGGCAAGTTAGGACTACCCTGTAGCTCTCTGCAACATGGTATAAATGGCTGCGCGAGTTGAACCACACAATGCCGCCACAAATGTAAGCTTGACAAGATCACTTCAGTGTCCCTCTAAAACTGACCTGATGCCTTCCAACTGCACCACCATTGTGTTATAATAGCACTAACAAAGTGATTATAAAACGCAACCAGCAAAACACTGAAAGCGACAAGAAAAATACAGCGTGCAATACCACTCACGCACAGACCTGAGCTTTGTTAAATTCTGGGCATGGGAACAGCGGTATTAATGTATTAGCATGTGCTGTAAATTACAGCTATAACAGAACTGCCCTTTACACATCCACACCTCCATATATCTCCGCATAAAACAGCAGCTATTTTCAGAACTTCACCACTGATAACTGAACTTCAGAAGGCAAGTCAATGATCTCTGCCAGCACATGCGAACACTGTTCCAGAAGACATATCATACTGCGATATGGAAATACTTCTCTTCAATCAAGCGTGTATCAAGACGCACATCAAATCTCAGAAAAATACATTTTCTATTGAAACAGAAATTTGTGATAATCAAAACCGTAAATGGAAAGCATTGCACTGGCTTAGTGCGATGGCCTCCCTTGTAAGAAGAGTGGTCCATCACCATTTTAATTTTTTTTTTAAATGCCTACACAGAAATCACGCCAAAATCAAATCCGATGGGTGGAATTTTTCTGCTCAACCTTCAATTCAATGGCAAATAAAAAAACCCATTCCAGCTCAAATTCTGAAGAAGCCAATCCCGAAGGCCACAATGTAGGCAGCAAAAGCATTTAGGACATGCTTAGATATGCTGAGTTCATGGCAGAGAAATTAGGAAAACTTCCATCAAATTTTTTTCCTTCAGACCCGCATAATCAAGATCTATAATTGCTAGTAAGAAAAGTGCCCCAAGTTTTCAACGTCTGCAGAACCACAATAGCATGAATTAATGCCGCAAGCCAGATTCTGTCTTATGGACAACTGCATTGCCCCGCACCTGCTACATCATCGACTCTTAAAGTTGTCATGAATAAAAAGTAAAAGGTTGCTTTTCGATAGATATGGTGTTTCAGAGTGCCCCTAGCAGTTGTCTGGCAGCAAACGGTGCTTTATTTACTGAGAAATCAAACATTTTAAGCCAAAATTTTTTCGCTATATTGTGTGTTCCGTAACTTCAGTAATGAGTAGCCAGGGCAGATCCCTCAACGAATGTTAGTGTGTTGACTAAGGCTGTAGCGAACGTTGAACAGTGTTTTGTTGCCATGTTTACCGTCAGTCCTCCTCAGGACAGCTGTCCGCACCCGCTTTGTTTTTACCGGATTTGTAGCAGGCTCATTTTTGTTATGGTTGTTAGTAATCGTTTCGTGAAACATTGGGTATGCTCGACAAACAGGGTCCCATAAGACAATGTTGTTTATGCCAGTTGGCCAATGTCATGCCAGACAAGCCCAACACACCGGATGGCAGTGCAGCTATAGCCGACAGTGAGTGCAGTACGCACAGGTGCTTCTAGTTTACATGTTCGTTCCTAACTTCGACTGTTTACCCCACCAATCTTAGTGCCATAGAAAGAATGTCCACTAAATTAAGCGCAAACAGCTCATTCTGAAAGGCTATAATGGCTGTTTAATTTGCATTCGTCTTGTCGGCCTCAGCCGATTGCAATGAGCTGCACGTAATAGTGCCTGTAATCACGAGTTCCATGCAAAGAAGTAGCTAGGGTGTCGCATGCCTACTCTCAGCTTTCCTCATTACACAGCTGATTTGAGTGAAGTTTGCGTTAAAAGGAGTGTCAGCATTATTCTAACACGGCAAACTTTCAAATAAACCAAACTTGCATTTTGCCTTCATGGCGAGCTCTTTAATGCTGCCTCCTTCATATCGAGCTGCTATATAATGGCTGTATTTAATAGACCTAGCTTGCGCTAAAGGACCGAGGGGCATGAGCTTGCACTGCTGTCCGAACTTTGAATAGAAAGAGATAATAAGAATATTTGTCATTTAGGTCTGCTCGAAAGCTGCTCCATATTTTATTTGCCGAATTTCTATGGTGGGAGCCATTTCTTCTATGGCGGAAGCAGTTCTGGACAGCCCAAGAGCTGCTCAGACCTGCTTTGGGCAGGCAACTAAGAGACAACATATCGGAGCCAATGGGTCTATTGGAAACAACCGGTCGGACTTCTCCATTTTGGTCGTCCTATTGGAGCCACCGGGTCCAATTGGTCAAATCGTAAACAGTTATCCAGTAGGCTTTCCCATTGTATCACTCTACTGGAACCAAGTGGTCCAAATGGGATGGCTCCAGCCGGTCATACTGATGCCGTTCAATTCCAACCTGTCCAGTTGTACTTCCGATTGTTTCAAAACGTATACTTTTTACCCTGAAAAGTGACAGACATACTGGGTTTCCGTTTTATGATCATTTCCGCAAGATCACTTCATGGTCTGCTACAAACATTAGAGAGCTTTAGCATAGCGGCAGCTAGCGTACGCTACGCTAGGGTCGCCGGGCAACGGGGCCCGGCTACGCAAGCGCGTGCGGGCACGGCGATAAGCCCTCCCCCCGCCCCCCGAACGAATGTTGCGCGCCGCTCAGCGAGCCGGGCCTCCCCGGTCCCGTCCACGCGGAACGAATGCACACCTGCAGTCGCGACCCAATACCCATCGACCCCAGCGTAGTGCAAAATGGCGCTAACAAACACGTAGTACAGAGCAGGCCAAACCGTGGGAAGCTTCCCGGAGTTGCGAGGCGCGCGCAAGCTAGCTATCACAGCTCGAAGATCGAACTCCACTGCGTCGCGTCGGAGGGGATCGGATAACAGGCTTCGCGACTACGGAAGCGCTATACGTGTGTTTACGCATCCCCTTGCAAGCGGGGCTGCGCGGTCACCGCACACCACGTCTTCGGCGCCCCTGCGCTTGTGCTAGCTAGCACGAGGAAGCAGCGGGCAAATGCGGTGACTTCTTGCTTTCGATTCGAATACGAAGTGAATGGTGGCTTTGTTCGAACACTTCCCAGTCGAAGCGAATATTTTAAATGCAGAGCATTTCAGTAACTCACGATGTCACCCGCGTTGACGTCTGTCGTAGTCCGCACCGTCGTTGTCCGCACCCCTCCCCCTACACTATATAAAAAAAAATACTATCCGGCGCCTGGTTTCGATCCCTCGACCCTGCGGGCGGAACGCAATGTACATGGTGCTCTACCCACTGCGCCACAAAGCCGGACATAGAATGGGAGGCTACGAACGCGCCTTATATCCTTGGACTCATTCAAACTACGTCAAGCTGCTGATACAACGCATTCACTACCACCAACTCCGCAAACACTAAACGTTAACGCAATACACCCCACCCCATATGCGACGCATTTACTCGAGTCCCCCTCGCGGGGAGATGGGCCCAATTTTTTTCCTCTTGCCACTGCTAAAAGTTGTAATATTTTCAGGTGAGCAGAACTTGGGCGATTTGGTGCGTCTTAATGCGCGGGATTTGCACAAAAAAAGAAAAAAAGAAGGACGGGCAGTTTATGGTCCGAATTTCTCTTTTCCCTATGGTTCTAGAGCTAGGGTACTGTGCACTACGTTTTTGCCACGAAAAGCTCGTAAAGAAAGAGAGAAAAAAAAAGACTTCCCCAAGAAGACCTTAGCAAAAATTTTCCATGACATGAAAGTCGAACATAAAGAAGACATAACCTGTTGCGTTTATTAATAGGGCTACGGTGTTGTATGATCTGCTTATTGGTACCAAATTTTATGTGGAAGCAACTTTCATGTAATAGATTCCGCAGTTGGATCCAGGTATACCTATTTTTATCCGCGATTCACCAAAGCACAAAAAAAAATCCGCAGGTAATAGTTTCCTTGGTGTTCGCCTAAGTTCTGAGTGGAGCAACTCAGAAGAGAGAAAAAAAAAAATCCTTTCTTTTTACCGTGCACCTGTGCCCTCACCCAACGTTACCGACGATGCCTGTGAGTCATTGTTGCGGTGGTATATGCGACGTCACCGGGTTTTTTCCTTGCAACACTTCTCTTTAACTCTGTTTTGTACATTAATAAAGTATTTCCTCCAGTCCTCCTCCTTGCAACACTTCGGTTTCTGTCACTGACAACACACGAACCGAAAACAAATTCCTTTCTTTTTAAAAAACCTTGCACCTGTGACCTCACCCAACGTTTACCGACGATGCCTGTGAGTCATGAATTGTTGCGGTGGTATATGCGACCCGGTTTTTTTTCCTTGCAACACTTCGGCTTCTGTCAATACCACAACCTCAGCGTGCTCGTGACAAAAACCTAGCGCCGCCAGTGCCGCGGTGTCAATGCCTTCTTGCCAAAAGAGCTTGTTCTTCGGTTACCATCGTGATTGCGAGCTAGCCAAATTAGTTGTTATTCTTCTTGCAATAAATAAAAGGAAACAACATCTAGAGATTAAAAACGGCCCCAGGTTGACTATCGTTTCATGAGAAAAACGGAAGAGCCGCATTACGCAGCCAGGCCTCTTTATCTAGAAGAAAGAGGTCCGCTTATCACGGCGCCACGGCCAAGTCAAGGCACTCCAAAGGCCCGTTTGTCTTGGCCTCCAGCCGTATGCCAATGGTGCACCGCGGGTAAGCCGCCACCAAGGTAAGCCGGCGCAATTTTCCGCGCACGGTCGCAAGGATGCCGAAGCACAGGCAAAATATATCTTAAGATTTGTTTTGCCTCTGCTTTTGGAAAACCATTTCCCGTTTTAAACACAAAGCTCAGCTGTCTTCTGCCAGGTTCGCCGGGACGGCATTAGGGAGATCTGAAGGGGGGGATGGTAGCAACAGAGTGAAATATTATAGATGCCTTTTTAGTTTTACTACAACAGAGCAGGAACCAAACTATCAACTGCTACACCACTGGTCACTTTAAAATTTTCAACGTAGCTGACGCCGCCGGTGTCAGAAAGTCCTGCGAATACTCTTGAGCCACGGCCGGACTCGACTCGACTGTCCTCCTCCCGCGCTCCACTGAGGAGAGTCGGGTCCGGCCGTGCTCGAGCTTAACAATGGCCGCCCTTGCGACACTTCGCCAAAATAACTTGACCGGGGATTGTTAGACATAGAGGCTCAAAACTGGGTGCGATTTTTTTTCTATGCTTAACTGCTTCTCGCATTCAGCATTGCAGTGGTACTGACCGGTCCAACCTGTGCGCATCGCCGACTACGCTTTTTTAGCTCATCACTGATAACGATGTCAATTGGTGTAAGATTGGATTGGATTGTCAGGTAGCTTCAGCTAAACTCGTTCAGAGAGGGAGAAAGATTTGGCCAAGCACGGGGCGTTTTCGGGACATTTTCGTTTCGGCTGTACAATCGTACGAAACAGTCAAAACTCGGAAGTCTCCCGGACAAATTGGGAAACCTGGCAAGTACGCTGTCTATAGCCCAGTTCACTGAGATGTGTACCTGTTTCCATTTTCGAAGTCCGAAAATATTCCAAGTTGTCACGTAGTGGTATTGAGATTCGAAGCCAGATGGAATACGGTACTACTCGCTTCGATATGAATATTCACAAAACACCGGGAAACGATTCTTACGAGAGCGCATACGCGACTTTGCGAAAACGTTGCCGTGAGCTGCTGAGCGCAAACTCCCACCGACCGGTCCGGCCTCCTCCCGTGTGCATAAGCGCGGAATATTTGCCGGTTACTTCAGAAAAAAAAAAAGAATGCAAATATTCATTCATTCATTCATTCATCCTTTATTCGAAGAAACCAAAATACATATATGTGTGCTACAGGGACAGAGACTAAATCGCCTGACGAAGATTCTGTCCATTTGCAGTTCAACAGCGGTGCGTGTACATTTTACGCAAAAAATGTAGACAGTTTGGGTATCTGTACACAGCAAGTTTGCCAAAAAAATCTAAAGCAACTTGTCTAGTAAAAGAACATCAGGGAAATAACTACATCCACAATATATACGAGCCAGTTCACAACATAATATAAAGCAGCTGATACAACCGATACAATCAAAAAGAAAAAAAAACGCTTACAACTGATATAAGTGTTACAACAATAGTACATGCATTTCCTCATGATGCAGTGTACAACTATACAAATGTGCACAACGTTTCGCTAAGCACGGTGACGCCATTCACAAAAATAAAGAAAAAAAATCTCAGCTAGATCACGTGAACACTGACATTTTCCTCATTTTTCCAAACTTTCCGTATTACCGCTGCAGGCACCCAGCGCACAAAGCCACGCATTTTTAATTTTGCAGTATTTGTATATTAGTGATTAAAGATTATTAATTAATATTATTCCATGGGATAAAAGCTCGGCGCCTACGTAGTCCGCGCACCTCCGTGAGCATTCTGCGTGACCGTCCTTGCTTGTCATCAACTAACGCGTTGCAGAAACGCTGTTCCCCATCCACGCACGAAAATACGCGAAACAATGGTCCTTGCGGCGCCGCCCGTCATTCACAGTTCCCGCGCGGGAAGCGCCGAAGAAAAAGAAAAGAAAAAACAAAGGGAGGGAGGGGGAACGATGAAAGCTGCGTTGAGACGGAAGGGAAAGTTACAAAGAAGAAAGTGGCAGCGTGCGTCAGGAGACTGTCGCGTGGTTCGAATTCCTCTCACGGAAGCAAGGCTGACAAGAAGGACATGACGGCACTGCCTGTTGCACGCACAGAAGCCCACCAGTCGAGGAGTGAAAGTTCTTTCTTCATTCTAGGCGACATGGTATTACTCACTCGGTTACAACTCAACGGAAGTTGCCGCTGTGCATCATCACCGCGGCCGGATGTTACTCCGCGCGGCGCAAGTAGTGCGTTACTGGGAGTATTTTGAACATGGCACGAGCCGTTTACGTGATTTTTCGGACTTAATATGCTCATAAACTGCTGCAGCGACGACAAGCAAACTACGTGAGAAAAGGCAGACGATATCACGCATTCATAGCAATCTCCTTTCAAAACGCGCGCGCCCGTTGACATCCTGGTCCGTCGCTTGGGCGGAGTGATACCATACATGAGCTATTGCCGTTCTTAACTTGTTCCCGAGTATACCAACACTCCCATGTGACAGTTTTTACGGCGAAGCTATATACGTCTCGGTTTTCCCATATAGCGTGCCTCGAAGGAAGTCGCGTTGACAAAGAATCGCAAGCGCTCGGTCCAGAGCTAGCGCAAAATGTTCTGTAGCTTTCAACAGAATGTACTTATCTCGGCAAAAGCACGCTGAAATTTGCCGCTAAGACTACTTTATCATTACGCTGAGTTTCATTAACTTGTCATAATTACTTACTTCGCAGTGAAGTTGTAGACACTGTGGAATTCCCGTTTGCTGTCAATATACTGGCTTCTAGGGTAACAGACAGCCACAAGTCAGTCCGCCAGAAAAATAACTCTGGTCCTCCCAAGTTCAATTCTCCTAGTTAACTAGAAAGTACGCTCAATCGCAAATTACAAACAAATGTGTCTTTCTATTCCGTGCTCTACGTGAACTGCATCCTTCTTCAGAGAGTAGAAGGGCACTTAATTTTAAAACTAAAATTAAGCTGGTTGCGAACTTAAATCAAAATAGCGCTTGTCCCGTACACTTTGCGTTTGCGTCATCATTGACTTTGCCCCCAATGTACAGTCATTGCTAAATTAATGGGTATAATTTATCCACTTCAGTACCAGATAAGGGAGACGGGCTAAGGGGACTGCCGTCCCGGGCTTTCGGGGCCCGAGAAAAGAGTTATACCAACCACTGGTCACTTCCACAGCTGTTACGGCGCATGCCCAGTGGGGTCCCCTCTCGCCCTACAGCTCCGAAGCAGACCTCTACGGAATCAATTAATCGCTGGAAGGACATGAGATTTCTTATATCAGCCTGACAGCTCAGTGTGCGGTGACTTCAAGTCTTCTTCGGATTATCTGAACCATTAATTGAAACGAGAGGAGGTATTAACACGTTACGCGCTACATTAGAGGATGGGGAATCGGCATATAGCGATGTCTGATGTTTGGCCCTTCCTTACCAGGATAAGTTGGCCGCTAGAATTTTTCGACTGAATTCGTTCATTTCGTTTGCTATACCAGCAAATTTACACTTGTCGGTACGAAAATGCCAGTGCCCTGCCGAAAATGTTGAATCAGAACGATGAAAGTATCTCTAAAAACATTTCCGCCGCCTTCACGGCTGTATTTAATTGTGACGACCAACTAATGCGTGAAAATGGGACATTCTCGACAACGACCCATTTACACACGCATCCATAGAGGCGCCATGCATAAGATCACACGGAAGCACACCGGCGGGAGCCAAGTGCCTGCGAAAACAGCGGCGGAACGAGCACGGCGCCTGTAGGGATACCTTACAAGAGATTGGGAAGGAATCCGCACGCACGGGCAAGAACTTTCTCGCAGCCCTCATTCGCACGATTTCTCCTACCGACGCCCGCGGATGCCGAAGAGCTTGGAGAGGTTCCGAAAATTGTCATATCTCGCCTTTACTTGTCATGCTCCCGCAGTTCGTAGCGACCCATCATTGCATTTTGTATATACTTTTTTTTTTCTTAATACCACCTTGTTTATCCTCAATGCACGCCTGACTATATCCTAAAAATGTGCAGGTTGACGATTTGAAGCTCGGCCACATAATTACGGTGGCAAGAATAGAAGAGAGTTCCTTTTATTAGAATAAGCAAGAGCTGAGAACGTCGCCTTGCGGCACTCCGTTTGCGAACGCGAAACGTGCGATCGGACATCATAGTTATGAAAAAATTACGGTTCCACAAACGCCAAAAAATGGGGTCACCATGAATATCATATTTGATGTCATACGTACAACACACCGCTTTCGCTCGCAGCAGTTGCAAAGACTTTGAGTCAAAGTCTTCAACATTAACAAACCAAAAAAGAAAACAGCAAAAAAAAAAAACAATGCAGGGCGCATCATAGTAACGTCAACAGGCACGAACGGTGGCACGGAAGTATAGCACGAAGCCAAAAGAGATAAAAACGACATTTACAATTTTATAAATGGAATCTTCAATGCCCTCGGATATTCGCCAACTGGGAATATGGATATCGCACGATGTACGCTGTAGAAGAAGGCCCTTCAGTGTTCACCGAAGGGGTATTGATATCGGAGGACGTCGCACGCTCTACAAAGCAAGAGTGGTTCAGTGTCGTCCTCTAGCGGAGCTACATACAGGAACTGCAGCAGTCTTGAGGCCGTAGAGTAGTGGCCAAGGTCGCAATGACTGCTCTTACGTTGCGACCCGCTGAATCAAGAGTGACTCACGTAGAAGAGTACAGGAGTAAACGCTCAAGTCCGGGAAACGCATGACCGCCGCGGTTAACTCAATGACACGCAGCCCACGAAATTACGATGATTTCACCCGTGGTAGGGGCGTGCCCGGAGGGCGACCCGGAAAACGAGCGCTCGCAAAGCAGGGCTAAGACGAGCGAAACAGCATAACATCAACCGAAATAGTCTGCTAACGGCGTACGCCCGCCTTCTACCCCTAAAATCCACGGAAACATCCGACGTTCCAAGCACTGCATATGAGCACACCCATATTCTGGCGGGTTCCGGAATTCTCGCAGGGTCTAGAGAGGCCTCTGTTGATTTCCGGTTGCGCGCGTGCAAGGTGACCCGGGCGAAAGCTATCCCCCGTCTCTTTGTTCTATTGTTAATCGTCTGGGCCGTGTACGTGACGCACAACACCGCTCTTCCCGAAGAAAATGGAATCGACCTCGCAGGAGAAACATCCGTTGCGCTGGTTCGGCGTACGCTTACAGGCGGACGCACGCGGTAAAGACGAGGGTAACGGTTGCGCATGCGCAGGACCCTCTCGCGACATATCGGCTGGGTAGCGGCGTGGGCTCAGGTTTCCAAGATGGCAGCAGCTCCGGCTGCACGTAGTGGTGGAAGAGCCTAGAGTTTGTAAACGTCGGGTGCATTTCTCAGTGCGCGACGACAGTGTCATGCAAAAAAAAAAATCATGGAACAAAGCCACAAATGTATATTGCACAACACACTTGGCCCTCACACAGCCTATACTGCCTTGGGCGGAAGTAATTTAGAGAGTACCACTGAACCAGTCTAAAGCCTAAGCAGCTGACCGCGTCATTGTGCTTCCGTTTTCAGGTATAGGAACAAATTATGCGGAACACTAATAAGTCTGAAGCTTACAGAAAGAAAAAAATTAAACATTGCAAAAACTCCTAACTGTTTCCCTCACGTAAATATGTGTGAGCCGCTCTGCAATGCAGTGGTAAAAGTGCACTGCTGAAAAGACATGAAAAGACGCATTGCTGAAAAGACATGTTTCCAGACAATATAAGCAGTCCGATACGAAAATACATGGAGGCATTAGGAGCCTTTTTTAAAAAAAAAACCTCGCGAAGACACCATGCATTCCTACGGAGAGCCCTATCGAGCCAATTTAAAGAAGGTCGCACTGCCCCATACAAGTGATTTGCTGGGTGACATTTTTCCAGAGACAATAAAAGCTGTCTGATGTCAAAGTATAAAGAACACCAAATTTATCAAAGCACATTTTATTGGATGCTTCCAAAGACCCCGTGTATCCCTATGGAGCGCAATACACCCAGTTCTTCAATTCGGCTTGACTACTTTGCACAAACGCATTGCTGGAAAGACTCTTTTTCGGGCAATACAAGAGGTGATATAAAAATACAAAGACCAGGGCTTTTAATTTTAGCGTTTTCGTATGCGGAAAAAGTATCGGGATGCTTACGCATTTCAAATGAACTCCAAGTTCAATCCAGCATGAGCACGAAGTACCATGCTCGCCCGCTCATGCATGCCAAATATTGCATTCATAAACGGGCGTTTTGTTTCCCCCTCACGCCAACCAACAACAAAAACGGGAGCATAGCCGCCATAGTCGGGAAACGAAGCTGCGGTGGCCGGACTTCTTGGTCACTGGGCCACCGCGACGAATACATACGAACCAAGAACTACAAGTACAGTCCTTTGGCCGTTCACAGGATTGCTTTCCTGACGCAAAACTCGAAAGTAACACCAGTCAAACGGTGTTGATCAGATTAAAAGGTGGGAAGGACCTGTCTGAACGATATCCTGTCGGGCAGCCGTCGAGGATGTCACCGCATAGTCGAAAACGAGTACATTAGTTGGTTGTTAGGCATTCGCGCAAGCTGCCCGCACAGTCAGCTCGCAAGATCAATCAGTCTTTGTACCAACTGTTGCAATAGGTGTAGCTTTACCACAGTCTATTCACGCTAATGCACTCGAAGATATTTTTGAGAACTTGAAGGCGAAAACCTAGCGGTGATCAAAGCTTTTTACACCTACATAGAGGCAGACTAACCGCGATCCACGCGTCTTCACAGTCAGAGCTGTCTTCCGCGTGCACCTGTCCGCCTCACGCACCGTCACGCTCACCTGTCACGCGTCACGGTGCCGGGTTATTGCAGTGGTTAGCATACGTGGCTCCTGCTCTAGAGGTCAGGGTTCAAATCCCACACGAACCCAAATGCGTCTCTATTTCTCTCCAAAGCAGGGGAACCCTCTTTTGGTGCCATTCAAGCTGACTCACCACGGCGGTCACTTTGACATCTATTTGTTTGTTCAGACAATACCGCAAGGCCCCAATTATTGGCCCAAGCAGGAGTGGGGAAAATTATTACAGAGAATGTCAGCCAAGTACACAATTATGCAACGGTTACTCTATGAAACGGAAAAAAAACGACAAAAGAAAAGATCAATGAATGAATGAATGAATTAATGAATTTATTGCAGAGAGGAGGCTATAAAGCCCTGTGGGTAGGGAATGAATGAATGAATGGAAATGCAGATCAAGTAGCTGTCTCTCAAGGTAATTGGAACGCAAGGCCTTCCCTAGAGAAGTTGTTCAAGCTTCACTGCATGTTCTTGATTTGGTGGCCTTGATGGCACATGGACGCACCGGTGGTGGGGCAAGATGGATGCGCACCGGTGTTCATTTGTGACTTGAACAGGTAGTCGGTCAGCCATTAAACCATCATCTTATAGAGACCATTTTTTTGGGGGGCAAATTGAAAAAGTTGATCAATTGAGGCATGCAGATTGTTGGAAGTAAATGCGGTGACCGTGACACTGTTCCAGTCGGATTTAAGGCTCTCGCGTTATTCCGCACCCCTCGCATATTTCGTCACCGACGGCGGCCATCAGTACCGCAACCTTGGCGACCACCCACGAGAGCGGTCAAGGCGCCTCTCTTTATTTTCTTCGAGTGTCTTCTTTTTTTTTTTTTTTTTTTCGTTGGCTGCCGTCGACAACAGTTCACAGCGGTCGAAGCCGCCCGTGCCTCCACGTCTCGCTTTCGCCTCGGGTATCGTGTGTCGTCGCTTTAATCAACTCATTGCGACACGCTCTACTACGCGAACGTTCAGACAATCTCTGCATACCAATTACGCCTGCTTCACACGTCTTGAACGTTTCTGCCGAGAATATTTCCCCTACTTTTTGTTTGTGTGTTCTGTTTTCGTTTTGCTTCGTTTTTGTGGGCGCGTTTCTACGTTCTTCGTTCACCTGCTGCCAGCGTTTGGTTGTTTTGTTTTTAGACACATCAGATCGCGGACGACGTTTCTAGCTTTATCATACTCGATTTTTTCAATGTACTACAACACGAACGAACGGAAGCTCGCGCAACGTGGCCGATTTTTTTTATCCGCATTTTTGTGTCTTGCTATGCATGCTTCAGCGATTTACCACCAACGGTCATTCTTGAAACCCATCTATTATATTCGCGGGACCTGTCAGAGTTGAATTAACTGCGAAAGCTTTTCTGCGTTCTTGCTCAATATAATTCTAAATGAAATTCCTCTGTTGTAAGTATTACAATATTTGACGGCACGAGAAACAAACCATTCGAAACGGACGTCACAGTCCCTTAGAGGTGCATTTAGTATTTCTGATAGAAAAATAAACAATTCCATACACCCTGACAAAATTAAAAGTTTAGACGCAGTGTGATCTCTAATTAAACGTCAGAAAGTTCTCCCGTCTTCATTCCAAACAAGAAGACTGTACAACGCGGACCTTCCAAAAAACACGTTGCAACCAGGAACACGGATATGCTGGCGCTCAGTTGCTCGTCACCATGAAAGCGGACTGCAAGACATATCGGGAAAACTTCTTCGCTAGCTGATTTAAGGGTAATTCTTCTATGTGGGAAGCTCTGTGCAATGTACGACATCGGTAAATATGGGATGTTTCACCGCCCTAACGTATAGCGGGACGTTTGGGTCTACCGCCTGTCCCAGTCAATGTATATCCATCGGCCGGGACATGCCTGCAGCGCTCCAAGCGGGTTCTGAGCCTCCGCCTTTCAATTTGCCCCAGATGTCAATGATGGCTTGTGCCTGATGGATTGGGTCCATGGTTTTCATCACTCACTGTCCCCAAAATCACACCATGGTTTCCGTATGAGGTGAAATAATTTAACAATTAGCAATGGTTACCACGTGACGTGTAGCTGTCTGCCGCATGTACTGCATCTTCGCGGAAAACCTCGCAATTGACTGACAATCCGCTTTGCTGCGACAAACAACAGCCATATGGGAGCCAAAACTCCGAGCTATCGTCCCCTGACACCGAACTCCGGGACGTCTCTTCGGCTTCCAGTGAGCTTCGTCTACAGCCGGCATTTCCGACGCCTACGTCCCAAGCCGTGGCACATCTTACAAACGTCGACCCCGACCCTTCCATCGAAACGCATGCGCAGATCGGTTGCACCGACGAAGTGACAGAAGCCTAGAAATACAGTAGACTTTCGCAAAGACGAATTCAAAGGGACCGCAAAAATTTGTTCGAATTATCAGAAATTCGTTTAAAGCGGGTTTTTTTTTTTTTTGCATTGTGGACGTTACAAGAGACCAAAAATGTGGTTCGTCTTAACCATAGTGGTATGCATGTTACGGGCGTGGGCTTGGCAGAGTGCAGCCTGCGTTCGGAACACAGGCACAAAGCCAGCGTTCGGGTTTCAAACGCTTGTTAAAAATCCCCGGATTCACCCAAAATTCCCCTGCCTTTTCTCTCGAAGCGGTTACAGCAAATATCGGTTAGTATAAACATTCACACGGCTTTGGCATTTTAGTAAGTTATCGACGGGTTGCATGGCATGAAATAGAGTCGTCGATTGCATCAGCATTCCTGGCCAGGCTACCTCATAATATTGGGATAGAGACATTACTATAAGGGCAACAGTGAACGCGAATTGCAATATAGACTTGTAATACGACGGCCATAAGCGGTCAGTAACGTCATTAAATACCTGTTCAAAATACGGCTAAACTCTAAACCATTCCAAGCCTAGATCACACCTCATATTACAAAATATCCCACGACATGAAATAAAGGCACGCCGGTGTCAGAAATCATCCTGAAGCGCACAAATTCGCGACACGTGACTAACCGAGTTAGGTTTCATTGAGCAGCCTCCGATTGCAAGCGGACGACACATAAGCCGCAAGCTCACCAGTCAGAGCATTTCCGCTACCCTTTCAAAGTATTCACAGAGCAATGACGCTGGCTCAAGTGCCAGGCAATCGTTAATGCAACGTTTTCGCGCTTCAAGGAAAGTTTCCCGTAATTCAGCCCCGTACGCGATCCCGATTCGGCTCACATCTTGCGCTCCGCAAAGAAACGACCACGGTGGCCAGAAGGGCGTGCGAAGCAGCGCCTTCGCCGCTTCCGACCACGTGCGACCGAAGAGTGCACGCGTCCGTCGCAACCACACGCGCCAGCCAGACCCAAAGGGTGGTCAGCGACCCGGCAGCCTACAAAACCTACCCCATGCCGCACGCAACGGTTCTCGGAACGTTCCTCGACTTGCCCACCGAAGCGAGCCTGCATGCGACGTGCCTGCTCGCCGACCCCGACGCAGGCGGCTACGAGCGACCGACTTAGCCGCCGGACCTCGAGGAGGATTGGAGATTGCGGCGGCGGCGGGCAAAGGAGAACATCCCGATAAGGTCCCCTTTCAATACAGACAGAGGCCGGCGCGGAGGCCAATCGTCACCGCCGGGGGAGGCCGGAGGAGGGGGGCCGATGAAGAAGAGTTACGATCGATGTACAGCAGCATCCGGGGCCTGTTGTAAACGGTCGGCGCGCGAGACCGGTGGTACAGTGTATCGGCGGGGTGAGCGCAGTTAATTGCCGCCTGCTCCTTCACCCTGCAGGGCGCCCCCCTAGGTACGCAACGGCGGCGGAGACTCGACGAAGGGGGTCAGCGGCCGCCCCGGCCACGCCCCGCTCTGCCGAGAGACGACGCTCCAAGGGCATCGCCGCTTTTGCCAAGGCGCGCGTACGCATCCAGAGCGCGCCGGTTTTAAAACACGCGGCGGGCGATCCCAACGGGAGTCGATTTTTGAACGCGGCAGCGTGATTTTCAACTAGGTATGCTGCAAATCCCGCGCTTTGGCCAAAAGATGGCACAGATGACCCGTCTTCTATCGTGCGTGTCCTCAAGAGCTGTTTGACGATGAATCAAAACCAACTACGCCGAACCGTTCATTCGGCTCAAAGAATGCTTGAATACGAAGTATGCTAAGCACGACCGTTCTAAACTACTAAACTAGCACCCGCCGCGGTGGTTTAGTGGCTAAGGCGTTAGCCACGCCGGCTGCTTTTCTGATTGAGGCGAAAAGCGAATACGCCCGTTGAAGATTCCCAGGTGGTCAAAATTAATCCGGAGCCCTCCACTACGGCGCGCCTCAGAGCCCAGGTAATGCTTCGGCACGTTAAACCCCATAATCAGCCTACTGAAACTCGTGGCATGTCTCATACATCCTCATATTATTCAGAGCGAAGGAAACCTTACGCACATCTGAGTACACAATTAACATCGAAGTACATAACATCTAAGGACATAACTGAAAGTCACAGCATTCTTTCAAGTTAGAAAGCGCGTTAAAATGGTTTTGACGATAGGTACGCGGGAAAGAAAATGCGCCATCAAAGAGAAGCCAGATAAAAGCAAACACTAAAATAAAAGATGCCGTCTTGAGCTGCTCCAAGCGCAACAAAACAAAAGATGAAGGAACAGACGCGCACTGTCCCAACAGAAAGCGCGGGAAAATTCGATTGAACACGGTGTCTACATGCGGAAGAAGAAAAAGGCGAAAAGAGAAGAGGATGGTGATGATGATAAGGGGAGGACACGTTCTGCAACACACTCATGTTTTCGCATACATCACAAAAAGTGTTTAAGATATCATCTTCATTTCTGTTTACGTCGTTTCTAGTGGTGCTAACATGCAAATAAAGGAAGAATCAAACTGAATCCGTGGCCTGAATAAAAAAAAAAACTCACCATCCCTTCCTAACGAAAGTTGAGAGAAGCGCGAAAGCTTTCTCACATCAAAACTGCGTCAAAACCTTCGCTGAAAGTGCAAAATCGATTGTGCGCCCGAAACGCAGGCGATAATCGATCGTCAAACCTACACACGGACGTTTTTGCAAATTCCCAAATCGCAAACGAAGAACGAACCCACGCGTCCGTTTTTCACGCACTAAGTAAATGCATGTACGAACGATCTGAATATATGCAGATACGTGGTTTGTGAGATAAAGGTTTACTATTGTACCCCTTTTTCGTGATCGATGCGCGTATTGTTATATTATCTAGAACGGTTCCTCTTTCGCGATTTTCAAGTAACCGTTTCGGCACAACGCGGTTTCGCGCACGCGCCGTATGTCCAGAGGTCTTACCACAGATTTTCGGTCGACCGACCGGTCTACAAGGAAATGCATTAGTTTTCGCTTAAAATTCTAGATCGATACAAATGAGATGCGCACTATTCCTTGCCTCCCAGGTGTACTGGTTCTCCGCGAAAGCGGACCAACCCACGGTTACTCGACGGGGGCAGCAGCCTTCCTCAGAGACGGACGATTTCAGCGCGGAAGCTTGGACGCAGCAATACCCGACTACGTGACTTCCCCCGCCATTGCCTGTCTTTCTTTTTGCGCGCCTTTCCCACGATTCGCATCATTTGAGAGCGTGGACTTTTGAAAAGGGAACAGGAAGTTGCGTTCACCAAAGTTGAGGATATATTTAACCACGCGCAAAAATAACCCCCGAAGCTTGCTTACGCGCTTGGTTTCATTCCGATCTAGTCGAATTGTCCTCTATTAGCGCGATTTATTTGTATACCCCGCCCAGTAAAGAGCCATTCCAGAAGGAGCAAGTAACCGTAATTTTTTGCAAATCAGAGTGTTAAATGCAAGAAAAAAAAATGGCACCACAGCTTCCTGCCCTTTTGCTTACGTGCGTTGAAGGCGAAAGGATAGTGGCTTCCCCTGACCAATACTTACCGCAAACTTGTTCGCGTCTCGTTCTTTGCTTCCGTTTGTTCCGCCTTTTGACGCGAATTACTTCTACAGGCAGACTGGCGGAACTTCACGTCACAGCTTTCACGGAATCCGAGTTCTCCGTGACTGGCGTGCGCCCTTCTACTCACGCCCGTCACGTTCAGCTGTCGCGTGGAATGCACTAGAGCAGGAATCGGCAACCCCCGGCACGACGTCAGAAACCCCCTCCCCTTGTCACTTCCTATCTAGCTGAAGGCTGACATGGCAATTTTAACCTCAAGTGGGTTTAGAAAGGAACAAAGCAAGATCGCTTCCAATAGGCATTGCCCCCATCTTCACACTTCACCAGATAACGTCTTCCTTTCTTTCTTTGCACTGGTCCCTCCACCCCCCGCCCCGGTTTGCCGTCCGGCCCTTGCCGTGTCGGCTTCATGCAACTCGGCCCTCCACCTCGAAAGGTTGCTGACCCCTGAACTGTTGCTCTGCCGCTGGCAATGTGCTGAGTTACCGCTGCGGTAACGCATTCGGAACCTCCTCTGGAGACCCGAGTTCCACAGCCGTACGCACTTAATTTTTTTTTAACCGTTACAACGGCGGCCATTTTTTGTACCGGACAACAACAACGTCGGTTTTCGCACAATGGGGCGATTGAGGCTTTCGCCTCAAAAGCTTAGCCGTTCTAAAGATTCTTAAAGCTTTCGTCTACAGTGTTCGCTACTTCAAATAGCTGTCGTACGCGCTTCCACGACTTCATGAATATGAACGGACTCTAAAGCAGAACAGGCTTGCAAGCGTAAGTCCTGTGTTTGATCGCTCAACACGCTGTGACTTGTGACGAAACAGCTGGCGCGCTCAGCGTTAACGGCGCCCCGCTACCTGCTGCGAAGCATCCGTATCCTATCACGCGCCATCAAGTGTAGCGTGTCGAATGCGCGCTATAGTTTGCGGACACACCTACACGATATACGTGTACACACGCGATCGGCTGCCGCGTCGGGTAGGACGTGGGGCGATAAAAAACAAGCGCCCGCTTGTGCCAAGTTATTTCGGTCGCCCATCGCTCGCTCGCACGCGTATCGCTAAGGGGTACTCAGCAGTAGTCAAGTAGCGGTAGTTCTCCCGGTTGTCAAGTTATCCGGGCGAACGCATTTCCAGCCACGCGAGTGCGCGATAGAGCCGCGCCGACCGCCTTCCGCCAGATGGCGTCACGTGCCTTCGCACACAATCGTGGGGCATAAGGCCGGGTTCAGACGGTTGCAGCAACTGTCGCAATAACTTTAAAGAGTGACGTCATTTCACGTCTCAGCCAACCGAACTGCGAGACACGCCATTTTTTTACGTCCGTAGATCACGATATGGCGTTTGCGTCGGTAGTCTGAACATGGCCTAAACTTATTTGCGCGTATATGCGCTAAGTATCGCAACAATGGCAGGTATAAATTTTATAGAAGTGGAACCCTTGAAAGAAATAAATAAAAAGATGAGGCGACGGGGGCCTTATGTCGGCGTGATGGCATGTCATCACCCCAATATAAAGGGGATGTACCATTAGAAATCAATCCAATCAATTAACAAAACAGAGGCATGACAGCGGCCTTGCGGCCGAGTCGTATAGGCTGGCACAATTGTGATGGCTGCCCTCAAGGCTGTGCACTTTCCCCTGCGCCTTTTTTTTTTTTTTTAAGAGTGCAAAGCCGCGAAGTGCATTTTGAAAACTGGAGTAAGCCAGAAGGCTATACGGTGCTGTAAATCGCGAGTATACTGGTTCTCTGGCTGTCAATACCTGTAGGCATGCATTGAAATGCCTCACCACGGGTGCCCCAAACGCAGTCATTCATTATCACAATTATCATCATCATCATCAGCAGCAGCAGCAGTAGCCTATTTGCCTCCACTGCACGACAAACTACTCCCTCAAAGACTACCTGACACTTCATCACGAGTTTGCCGAGTCCATTCCCGCGCAATCCCTTCATCGAGTACTTGTATTTCCCCTACTGCTTTCACTGTCCCTTGGCAGCCATTCTGTTAAGCGAATGGTCCACCTGACGTTTAATTACATGACCTGCCCAACACAGCTTCTTTCACTCAATGTTGACTATTTTACGGGTTCCACCCAAGCACAGTTATTGCAGACCACTCATCCCCTAACGCCAGCATTTTTCCCGTCATTGGACATTTCCATGCGCTTTTTGCAGCATTTAATACGCATGACCAGGCACATAAAGCCAGGGGGGGCGGGGTTTGAACCCCCCTTCCCCCACCCCGCGTGGAAGCTTTTTTCAGGCGCTGGCGTGTAAGCGGGTGCTAGTGTTTGGCGTGAAACAGCGCGAAAACACAGGACGACAGAACTAATACTCTTCTTGTACTGGAGCGTACAAGACAGTCTATATACTCATGGTTCTGTTGTCTTTCGTTTTTGCGCTGTTTAACGCCAAGTTAGGTACCAACTGGCATGCCTTCGATTCATGCTACTAGTGGTGTTCCTTTTGGCCTAACTTGTACCTTCCCATAACCCCCCCCCCCCCCGCCCCTTAAAAAAAATCAAAATATGGCGCCTGCCCTGCACTACATGTGGTAAGAACTCTCCAGGCATTCATGTTGCAAAATGTTTCGGCGGCTTTTTGAGGGCACGCTTGCAACAGTCATTGGCTTTCCTTGGGAACGAAATGCGGAAGACTGCACTCTGAAACAAAGCAGGCACATCCACTGAAGACCTACGAAAAATACCGATGACATCTATAAACGTTAGGACTTTAGGAAACATGTCAAATGTTTGCGCTGAAACTAGGCAGTTTTAGCATATCGTTACCGTGTTTGTGTTACCGTTTACCGTGTTACCGGAAGCCGCTAGCGACGGTGAAGCCTGCGCCGGTAAGTTACCGTTCGCGGTAACTCTTGCACTGCGCAGTCGACTCCCGCAAACACGGTAAACGGTAACGTAAACACGCTAACGATATGTTAAAACTCTCTACTGATAATTTTTAGGAACCTTTTTTTACTGCTGATTCTCACGGAAACCCGCAAGTTCTTTCACGGAGGGGCCAACAACGGCACAGGGCTATGCTCGGGTACAACTTAAAGGGACACTGAAGTGATATGTAAACATTGCGGGATTACTTGCGCAAATTGTAGTCCGGAGTCCCCAGACCATGTTTCGACCACCCTGGGCGCGTTTACGCGATTTTATTTAGTAGAAAAATTAATTCGAAAATGCTGTCCTCCTCTCTTTACGCTCGCCCATTTTCTGCGGCGTTTTCGTGTGACGTCGCGAGGAGCCGAGCTCGCAATTGGCTGCGCTACTGCACGGCTCCCCTGCCTTCAGACAGTCAGTCGGCCCAGCGTTTCGTCCGCCGGCCGCCGATGGGTCGTCGCAATTCGTTCGCTCAGTTGAAACGAAGCCAGGACACGTTTGTGAATGGTAGAATCTGCCTTTCTTTACTTGGTTAGTTTGTACACTGTATCTGGAAGGCCGCCTGCACGCCGAAGAGCCCCCCTTGCATTAAATTGATCGGCGGCCTTCCACTGTCCCAATTGCAACTATCTCTTTTTGAAGAATCTTGGAACTGCTTCCAAGAAGGGAACAGGGAACTGCTTTAAGGTGAATTCTCGCGGTTTTGGGAGTCCACTACAAATATAACAGGGCTGCAAAGGCGCTCCTTTGCGGGCACTTGAATAACAAGTCAGTGAGAATACAAAATACTTCTGAAAGTGAACAGTTCGGGTAGAAGAGAAGTAAAAAAGTGGACATTTCTGTTGGTCTTTTTTTAGCGTCTGCGCGCTGCGTATTATGCGCGTGCGCGTTTTACGAAAATGCCTTACGAAAATGCCATATCTGGCCATATATGGCCACGTCAGGAATTGGGCATGTGTGGCCATATATGGGTGTGTCATATAGGGCCATATATGCCAATTCCTGACATGGGCATATAAGCCCATATTTGGCCCAAATCCATATATGGCCTCACCCATAGATGGCCATGTCAGGAATTGACATATATGGCCCTATATGACACACCCATATATATGGCCACATATGCCCAATTCCTGACGTGGCCATATATGGCCAGATATGGCATTTTCGTAAGCAAGTAGCAAGAAAGCAAGAAGCAAGTAGCAAGTAGCAAAAAAGGAAAACTCCCGTGCGTATACGCACGGGAGTTTTCCTTTCTGCTACTTTTTTTGTTCGTTTTATTTTCTCTGTTTGGTTCGTCGGTTTCTTTTTCGCCCGAGAAAAACCGCCGCCGCGACCACGTACACGTATTCGCGCGACGGCTTAGCCTCTGTGGCGGCGGTTTCGAGAATCCTTCGGAAAATTAAACGCCACTGAAAACACTGTCCGCGAATCGCCGCTGTTCGTCACGGCCTGTATAAAACGTGGCTTCTTTAACGACTTCGAATGCCGTACGACTTTCCTCAACTTTGAGTTGGACGAAACAGTACCTCCCCCTTCCCCTTTCCCCCAATCCCAACGGTCGGTGATACGGTTGAGTTGCAAATAATTCCGTAGCGGCCTAGATGCGCGAATTCCCCGCCCAAGTTCCACTGCCTACAGGTTCTTCGACCATGTAACGTGACGTGGCTGCAAAGTGGCCATAGGTATACGTCCCATATTCGGGAACAGGTTAAGAACGGCAATAGCTCAAGTACGTATCACTCCGCCCAAGCAACAGACCCGGATGTCAACGGGCGCGTGCGTTTTGAAAGGAGATTGCTATGAACGCGTGATATCGTCTGCCTTCTCTCACGTAGTTTGTTTGTCGTTGCTGCAATAGTTTATAATTTGAAGTCCAAAAAATCACGAAAACGGCTCGTGCCGTGTTCGAAATATTCCCAGTAACGCACTACTTGCGCCGCGCGGAGTAACATCCGGCTGTGAAAATGAGGCACAGCGGCAACTTCCGTTGCCGCATGAGGCACAGGTCCCAGGGCAGAGAAATGGGACATCAGAAAGGAAAATTTTCTACGAATAATTCCCAGGGCAGTGCTTTGCTTTTTGAGGCTAGAGCAGGCTGCTTGCGAACTAAGAGCTTTGTGTGGAAGTATTCACAAAATGATGGGGTATGCGAGGTCTGCGGAAAAGAAACAGAAACTATGCGGCACATAATGTTAGAATGCGAGGGTATCCATCCAAATCTACATGAGGAAATATTCGGCTTCCAGAAGTCCTAGGATTTAAGGGTAGCGCAGAGGAAGTTAACTTCAAGGCTGTCGAGGCGACGAAAAGAAGATTAGAATGCTTCTGGACGAAAAGAAGAGAGGGGAATATTTCCTAGAACAGCTACCACCTGTAACAGGAAAAAAAAAGTATTTTGTGCTTAATAATGTTTTTGTGCCTGCCCTAAGCAGAGCTAGTAGAGAAAATACGTTTGTTTTATTCTGAAGATCGGTGTTCGATAGTGCCCCAAGATAGTGCCGCAAGTGTCCCAAGTAGAAACACTAATATAAACCGTATACGTAATTTGGCTCAGTTTCGGCATAAAAACTACCCTTTAAGGAATAAAGAACCTTGGGTGGCCTCTACCGCCCGTTTCAATAGTGGGAAAGAGCGGTTGAAAAATACTCTGGCTTCTCATTTAAATGTGTTTCAGTGGGCTCATCTTGTTGTGTACACACGTTCGAAGCATCAGCTCCGTGCCATATGTAGCAAGATGTGTGGTTAGCCTTTTTCCCTGTCTTGTTTTCGCTTACTGGTTTAAAACATAGGTATATTAGTCCTTTTGGGTAAGATTACACGTCATCACCCCGCTACAAAGGGGAAAACAATAGTAATCATCATCACCACCATCATCGTTGCCGTTCTTAACTTGTACCCGAGTATATATCAGGCGGAGCTTGCTTGCATTGTCCGTTGTAACCAGAGAGCGTCGTGCCTTCGCGGGGCTCACTTGGCCTGGCTGCTCGAAGGGGCCAGTTCGAAGTCCTTGTGAAACCATCGTTATCCGTTATCGTGTTTTTATCCGAGCATCGGTCGAGGGTCACATTCTTGCGACTGACAGACAATACGCGGCCCTATCGACGCCGTCCACTGAACCCGTAAGGCGGACTAGCGACAGCAACGAGTGTTCACTGCGTTTCAACAGCATTACACCGGCGCAGCAAGCACGCTCCAGGAAGGACTCGATTCATTGATAACGGAGCTTGTTGCAGATATCGCGAACACCCTTTGGCGGGGAGACTTTCAAACGTTTCGCTAAAGGCGCTCTATACAGACGCCTATAGGGTTTTCTGAGGCTACTTAGAAACGGTAATGACTTGCGCTGAAGTCAAATTACGCGAGTTTCTCCCGGTAGCACCAATAGCACAGTTAAACTGGAACCCAGTTACAAAGTCAACCCATACTAACTGCGACGCCATTTAATGTTTTTTTAAACATTAAACCAAAACACCAAACAAACTCTGTCAAAATTTATACGCCTATCCTAAGCCTTCTGGACCACAAATAATTCTACGAATAAGCTTTTTGATTACCTTTAAATGTGATAAAATTATTTTATTACAGTAAGAAATAACGGTGTGTTCTCTAGCTTACCAGCATAAAATGTTTCACCCTCGCTGGGGACGTAAGCTTGTACATACAATTTTTTGCGGCTCCTGCCCTTTCGGCATGACCTATAGAAAATTTGGACAAAAACTGTACGCACGTACATACTACATACATGCATACATACATACATAATACATGCGTACATACACAGATACATACACACATACGTACGTACGTACATACATGCATACACAGAGCACGAGAGAAAATATCTGCACTGAGCATTAACAGCCTACGCCCTAAACGACCCGCATATTAAATCAATACTACACAAACGAGTGAATTGCTATTACGCAGGCTGAATACCAAGAACCGACCGGTTCTGCCGCCTTCGGTGCAAAGTATTAACAAAGACGAGAGACAGCTCCCCTCCTTGCCCTCCCGATCTTTCGCTTGACGCCCTGCTCCAGAAACGACATAACGCATCGATCCCGTTCGTCTTGCACAGACCTTCCGCAGTGAGTGGGTATACCGTAGCAGCCACCGTCTGACAGGCGCGGCTTCAACCAGCTTGCCCTTCCCTCCGAAAGCCTTAATCGTAACCAGCGTGTGCGCCCCGCTGGGTAGGCCGTTACGGCTGTACGTCACGTACGAGGTTAGAGTTATATCCCCTCAACGTAGTGGTTTATTTTTCACCACGGCGGCCTATTTTCTTACCCTTGTCAAACCCATTTGTGGGTCACAGCGGCGGAACGGGCACTCTAGCACGAGCTGTCAGTGCTGGCATCGGTGGGTTATTGATGCATGGCGTGGTTTATTTATGTCTGGCGCAGTTGACGTTCACGGAAGGGAGAAGGTCCCACCACCAGCAGCAGACATGTAAACAATAAGGTTTCAGTATGGAACTGCACGACCAAGACTGCCGCATACCCAGTGAAGGCATGTTGGTCAACGCCTGATAAAACCGGATAACCAAATAAAAATGGCTAACATTAGCACTAAATCAACAATCCTATTTAATTAATTAACCAGACCAATATAATAAATCAATATTTTTAGTCGGTAATCAAACTTTAAACTCAGCTAAGGCTGTGTGGTCGCCGGTAAAAGCTTTTCTAGGGGAAACCGGCTCAAGAACACTGGCCTACCCCTCGAACCACCGGTCCGAAAATCACGGTGTCAGTGGATTTTTCAGTTTTTTTTTTTTAATGCGATAAATTTCGTTGTAATTACCGACAACGGTGAAATTAAAATGTCAACGCGTAAAGAAAATTGGCCGCCAAGCAGCGCGGGCATGGCGCTCTGGGCTTGCAGCGGGCGACGCCTGTAATGCTTCAAAATGACTGTGTAAACAGCACCGTACAAGCCTAAAACAACCACTCCACCCTCCCTTCCCCTTCCCAACCTTAGTTGACTATACCCGCGTACAAGTTAAGAACGGCAGTGGCTAACGAGCACGAGGTCAATGTCGGCGCACGTCCGGTGGTCGAAACGGAGCCCTCCACTACAAGAACGGCAATAGCGATGTATCACTCCGCGATACAAAGCCCCGGATGTCAGCGCGGGCACGCGCTTTGAAAGAAGATTGCAGTGACATCGCCTGCTTTTTCTCACGCAGTTTGTTTGTCGTCGCTGCAGTAATTTATAAGCAGATTAGGCCTGAAAAATAACTGAAACGACTCGCGTCATGTCCGAAATACTCGTAGTAAGGCGCGGAGGAATTAACAGCCGGCTGCGGTGATGATGCGCACGTGGCAACTTCCGTTGTCGTTCTTATGTTGTCCGCGAGTATAGACCCCATGACCGCTTCGGACGTGCCGCGGATTATCACATTATGTCGGCACAACCTCCCTTTCTATATTTGTGGACTTTGCGACTGGAGATATATAAATACTTCGAGCCTTTCTTATCGGCGCAAGGAGTACACTCACGCGAACCGGTTTATCGCGGGCTTTGGAATGCCGCCCTTCAACACACAATAGCCGTTGGAAGCATGGGTGGGGGCTGTTGTACGCCGAGGCGGAAACCGCCTATTGCCGGCGATGGCGTCACCATTGGCGGATCCAGAGGGGGGGTCTGGATGTCCTGACTCCCCCCTTTAATTTTGAAATTTATACCCCCAAGAACATGACCTCTCAGGCCGTAGAAAGAGTCTAGTTGACCATTTTTGTCTATTTTGTATTTCTTGTTTTCCGAAATTTATCACCACCATTGTCATCATCACTGATAAAAGGTGACCATCCCCCCTCAGAAAAAACCTGGACCCGCCCCTGGGCGTCACCAAACGGTGAGCGTTGGCTAGTACACGTGCTCACGCTCGAAGACCATCCCGTTGTTCAGCTTCAACACAATGCACTCGAGTGAGCAATACACGCCCCCCAACAAAACTAATTCAGGCGAATGAAAGCACCGTGAATATCATCCCGAATCAAAAATGTGATCTGCGCTTTTGCACCGCGCCATGCAGAACATCATGCTTGCATCGAGTGATGCCACAGCGCTGACCGAACTTTCGACTAATTGTATGCTCGACATTGTAGTTTCCTGACGTTTCCTTGCTTGCTGAATGGATTGGTCGATCGAGTGCATTGTGCTGGAGCTGAGCCCCGGGATTGTCTCGCAGTGCACGAAACCGGAGTTACACGCTACGGCTAAGGCAGAAAGTCGTACCCATAAATCTTAGCCCAACTGACAAAAAAGCGGGCTATTCGCAATCGTTGCGCGAAGAGGTCAACTGAGGGAAGGTTCGCGCAATGCGGGCGAGATGCCCGGGCAGCCGCGCTAGTCGTGACCGAGGCTGATGAACGATACTGCGATTGTTTTGAAATTCCGGTTGAGCGCAGTCTGAAATGGGCGCGCCAGCGGCGGTGACGTCACGCAGCAAGCGGTTGTATGCGGGCATCTGTTGTGCGAATGAGGCTAACACTACTGCGCTCACCACCACGCTGTTGTCGAAGAGTTTATAGCTGTACACCAGTGGTGACGCAACCTCACCGGGTCAGCCTAAAGTGGACTCGATCCTCACCGTGTGAGGTGACGCTGAGGTGAGGTCAGATGTCGCGACCTGGGGCATCAGCGAGGTATACGAGGTTACGATATCAGCAGGCAAGGTGGAGGTGGAGCGAGAGGTCAAAGCGTGAGCCTTGGCGAAACGGATTTCCAAAATCGCGTCAAATTCTACGCCGCCATTTCCGCGCCCTCTCGCAACTGTCATTGTCGAAGTGCGATATATGTTTTGAACCACCCTGCCAATCCGTAACACAAGGTTTTGATATTTATGCCCGCTATTTCAGTCAGCTATTAAATTCCAATAATACCAGTTGTAAATGCCAATGTCTCGTACTCATTTACGTTTTTTTCAAACTTGATATTCATTGTTTTCGTTTTCACTTGATTTGCTCGACTACCTGTGGGACGCGAAACCTATAGCAGGAAGCCCAAAACATGCTGCCAAGATTTCTGCGGTAACTCATTAACCGAGTTACCAGAAACAGGCGCATTACGTCTGCAAGGTCAGTTCCGGATTCAAGGGAAAAGCAAGGACAGCTGGATCATCTGCATGAGGTTCAGGTGATGTCGAGTTTGACGTGAGTTTGGCCCGGAGGTGAGGGCTATGCTGTTCGGGCGACGCTGATGCAAGGGCGCAACTAAACGAAAGTTGAGTTCGTTTAGTTCCGCCCTTGCATCAGCGTCGCCCGAAACATCATAGCCCTCACCTCCGGGCCAAACTTTAATTGTATAGTTGAGGTTGCTGGGTGAGGTGGGGTAAGCTAATCTGTGTTTGAGGTGAGGTCGAAGCGGGTGCAATCATTTGTGCATGCCTAATTAACACACGCGCACACCATTGCAGCGCGCAAATAAACGAACGAGTCAAGTCGAGCAGCACCGCATCACGCCCAGGGTCCACCCCACGCCGTACACGCTTGCCACCGGCCTTTTCTGCCTGTTGGGCGCCCTTGCACCCAGACGGCGCCACTTATTCGCCTCCGCTCCTCCATCGTAAGGGCTTCAGATCGAGTGACGTCTATGAAGCGCGTGCAGTAGTTCAATTTCTTAACCAAGCAGTGCTCCGTGATTTACAGGATACTGACTCGTAGCCCCTCACGGACACATTAATTTTTACTGAATGAGTGGCGTCCTCGGTTACGCGCAAACTTTCTGTTTTCCCGCCAAAAGTGTAAAGAGTCGGATGAGACAATCAGTCACGGAAAAGCACGACATGCAGGAGTTGTGGGTAATGGGCCACGCACGGATAGTCCAAACGGGAAACTATCTGGAATGTTTTACGGCCTATTCCAGGAGATGAATGACGCCAACTAGCTGCTTCCTTAACAATATGGTCATTTGCGGGAGCCGTGTTTTAAGTGCAGAGCACTTTAGGGGCTCGCCTTGTCGTCGTAGCAATTGCTGTAACGCTCGATGTCAAGCGACTGCCGGAATCAGGCGGCGCGAAGAGACAACGGACCCAAGTGAGCCCGGCGTACCGTCGTAGGGCGTTTCGCAGAGGCTTCGAAACCCAAGCGGTTTAAATAGTCATAACAATTCGAAACTCGTGAACCCCTGGTGCTTGTCATACCTCACCCCGTTGTTTAGCGCAAAGAAAACTTCAGGTACATTTGAGGCAGAATATACGTAATTAACAGGCAGCGCCCGCATTCATTTAGAGAGGAACGCTCATTGGGTTCGTTTTTACGATAGTAAGTGAAAAAAAGTTTCAGTGCAACGCCAACAAAACTCCCGCTGGCGCTGTTTCAGGCAGGGGGCACGCGAGCACTGCGAAGGCGGCAAATTTAAATTGCATCGTGTGGCAGCAGTGAGCGGACAACGGCGCTACAGCCCATTATGGCAAATCACTGTTCTGCGCTTCCGACAGCTTTCACGTTGACTGGAACGGCTTTAATTTTTTGATGATACAGGCTTACTACCCTTACCAGGGGTTCTGACTAAGCACGCGTCAAAGCCGTTGCGGTAGTGTAACAGCGTTGGCTTTAGCCCCGCTTGATACGGGCCCGTCTCATCAAGCACGAGTGCCACATACTTGGCACCGACCATGACCTGATTGTATGCCTTGACCGGGTTTCGGGACACGCGAGCCGCCCACGAGCTGGCGCGTGCCGCACATAGCGCAGAAACTTAATCCGCTCTGCATCCGGTCCCCCCATTAATTGACATCAACCCACGAGAGCGAGTCAAACGCGACAAGGCCCAACGACGGAAATATTGCTGTGGACTGCACCTGAGAACGGCAGACCCTGCGCCCAAAAACTGATCTCGTATGCGATTGCTGCGCTGGAAATGTCGCCGAAAGACTACAGCAGTCCTCTGCCCCCCTCCCCTTTGCCAATAAATTCCCCACTAAGGATTGAGTTTGGGCTAGTTGGGTAGTCATTGCTGTAAAAAAAAAACAGTTCCAAGAACTTGGACGCAGTAGACGGACGACAACTAGCGCTGTCGTCGTCTGTCTAATGAGTCCAAGTTCTTTGCGCTGTTTTTTTCTAGCAATGATTTCCCCACCCTCACACTCTTCCCGAGCTCCAGTCTCGCTCCGCAAAATGATGAATGCAACAGACATTTACTGAATTCAATTTCCCTCCGTTCGATCTGCTCCCGCGCCATGTGCTGGAACATTTTGTTTCTGCATGTTGTGCTCGGAACAGTTCGAGCCCACATCTTTCGTTTCAGTGTTTGTGTTTACCTCGCAAACCGTTTTTAAAGGAATTTTATTTCTTTTTTTTTTCATTTGCTATAGTAAACACCATTCCAAAGTGTATTCTTAATTAGAACGACAGCACTTCCTGTTAGGTATACAGTTAATTCTCGTTATAACGAAGTCGCTTTATTCGAAGTGCTTTATTTTCCTCATTGCGCCACTGCATTGGGCGCAAATAGCGGCTTTAACGAAGTATCGCTTACCGCGAGGTCAATTTTATGTCCCCGGAAGTTGGTTATAACGACGGCGTGCTGTACTTATATTCTGATCCAGATTAGTCTGAGGTTGGCATAGCGAGAATAATGTGGACACGTTACGCATGGGCCATGGCAGCAGTTCCAGAACTTTCGAACGGTCCTGCCTATACATACTCTTCGTGCTCACGCGTTCAACTGAATTTGTCCCACCGGCTGAATTGAGGTACGTACGTACGTACAGACAGACAGACAGACAGACAGACAGACAGACAGACAGACAGACAGACCTTTTCGCGCATAGGATTGGGGCTTTCGGACTACAGTAGGGCCCCAACCGGGCAGGAGCTGAACCATTAACGCCTGAAACACGTTTAAATAAAAGCTTATCCCGTAACTTACAGCGTTGCCCAAGAGAGACTATCGTCTTTAGATATAATCGCTCCGACCCAGTGCTACGGCCGGCTGAGGAGGACGACGCGTCTGGCGCCCACTGGATGAGCGCGCATATAGAAAACAACCTACAAAGCGTTTTAATAAGAAGGCCAGCAATTAGGCCATCGCGCGTTCGAAAATGAGTCCCGGCCGTGGTGCGAGGGTGAAGCCCGTCTGGAGAGCGCGCGTGGCGAGGTCAGTCCGTTTCCATGGCGACGTTGACGCGCAGCCGCCATAATGCAGGTGTCTCGGAAGGCGGCAAGCGCACCGCGCGAGCACGTGGCGCGAAGGTCCCGTCCCTAAATCGAATGGGCACTAGCGCGATTGCCGGCATAACGAATATGGTCTGAGGCAGCAGCAAACCTCGGAAGAAGCTTCTTTTCCGCGTCTTTGTTACCTTGCCACAAGGCGGCCCTTCACGTTTATCCAACAAAACCGCGTATCTTTCACTCCAGGTGAGTCAAAACTTGTAGATAATGCTGAATTATAATTCCGCTACCTGGGCTTCTCTGAAGCGTACACAAACTGCGTATAAATCTGCAAAGGGGTGGATTCCCGCTCAATGGGCAATAAGGCTGCATGGTTAGATACAGTGCCGACAACTCACGGGATTCCTCTTCAATAACTGAGCTGGAAACGTGCGCGCACGCACACACGCACGAGAAAAAAAATTGACAATCTGGGTCAATTCCACTAAGCGCAGTCGTGCAAACCAGTGTTTTCACAGATGCATTGCGGGCCAAGCACGGTGTCCAAAGCAGAGCGATACCCCCCTATAGAGCTACCCACAAAAGACGCCTGCTACAAAGCATTTCGCGCACACAGAAACAAATGACGCAATATTTAAACGTCGCCGACTGCGGGAATTCCCGGCAAGGCACAACGCTAATGATGGTTGAACTCGCATGTATGCGGGCGACGAGGGAGACTGCTCTGAGCGCACACGCACGGCCCGCACTGTCTCGGAGTCGCTTTCGTTTGCGACACGGCGCCGCGGCATGCGCCAAAGAAACGAGCCGCTGGCAGCCTTCCAGCCGAGCGGTTGACGAGCGTTTGGGCCCATTTGTGACGAGCGCGACGAACTGGTGTGCGCACGACACTGGCCCGCACCTCTCGTCAGCGCACAAATCTCTTAAATGCGCATTCCTAAGTTTCCGCACGCGGTCCTTGTAAGTTTCTCATAAACAGTTACAAAAAAAATCATGAGCCATTCTACTCTGGGAATGTGGATGGCCAGCGAAAATTTTCAGCACGACATAGAGGCGATACAGAATTCAGGCGAGAGGTAGGAGCAAGTTTTAATTCCCTTGAACGCTGAGGGCTGTCATACTCACAATCAAGCCTCCTGATAACATTATCTACGCAGACTGCATATCCATGTGATGAGATGTACGAGCTTGAGGTCTAAGCATGTTCTGATCTTTGAAATTGGGCCTATTATTATGTAATCCACTCAATATGCATATCCAAGTGATGAGACGACGCATAAGCTTGGGGTCCAAATCATGTCCTCAACGCGCACGATTAGGCGGTGACCGCGTGCACAGCACACGCACACCGGGCCGTTCGTTTTCCATCGCCTCAGCGCTTCAAAGACACGTGGTGCCTCGACAATTTTCGTTCGAAGACCCGACAAACTACATGAAACCTTAGCCATATAAGCTTCTCTTAAAATCGCTGCCTCACTTCGCAACGGAATTATCCCCCGTAATATTCATTCGTTCGCCGGTATGGGGTCCGCATGGTTGTCAGGCTAGCGCGTCTGCAACGGCTGAGATCATTCAGTTCTTCGGACGGGATAAGACGATAAAGAAAAGCAACCCCGCTCGGACCGGTCCGAGGGGCAGCGTCCAGTTAATGGATGGAGAAAGAAAAAAAAAGAAAAAAAGAGGAGGGAGAGAACTCTCTCCACTCTTACTCGGTTCATTTTTCACATAAATCATAAGCGCGTCGAACTTGTTTTGAGCCTCGGCGATAAGCATGGCCGTAGACATCGACGCCTCCTACCACTCATTGTCACTTCGGGATAACGCCGGTACGGTCGTGAGGCCATACAATGGACATCTTGTGGACAACAGAAGGGGAAAAGGAGAGGAGGCGTGCGCTGTTGTTCACCACTCATCGTTTGAAATTTCCAATCCCGATTATTACATTCCTTTGTTCTTTTCAAGACGCTCCGTAACAAAAACTACCACAAATAAATCCACAATCAAAGGAGACTCAGTACAACCTTCGCCTGTAAACGGCCAACCCCACCACCTCCGCCCGATCCTCCCAACCCCGCCCCCGTTCCGTTGTCGACCCGCTCATTCAGTTGTCGCACGGGCATTGATTTAGCGGACAGTGATTTCCGCGTCCGTGACTGCTCTGCCTGCAACTAGAACAAATCCGTTTCGCAATCCAGCCATTACATTAGCTCTGTGGCGCAATACGTTTGTTGTCGACGGGCCGTAATCGGTTCTCGCAGCCTTTCCCGGCGAGCTGTCAGTGACGGCCGCGTTGAGACGTTGAAATGACCGTCTATTCAATAGAAACTTATTGCACGCGGGAACGCCAGTAATATGTATTACGACGTGAATACGGCAAGCACTACGGAGCTACTGGAGAAGCAGAGCATTTACTTTTTTTTTTAATTATCAGACTCCCGATTACAGAAATCATCCGCACAGATACACTACGATATCCGCCGCACGACCATTAATCTGGCGTGTATGTACAGTCCATTCCGCTCGTAAATACGCGTCTATTCTCATATTTACAGCAACTTACAGGGCCGGATACTTGTTTTTTTTATCCGGCACATCGTCCGCTTGCTGCTTTACGCGGTGACCGCGAGTGCGGACGGCGAAAGAAAAAAATTAGGCCGCGGCGCCGATGTGCACAAGAGGAGCCCGAGGTGCGTCCAAGGCCGCGGTCTGGCGTAAACAGGACGGCGACAATTACGGCGCGTCTTACCCGAATGGTGCGGTCGGTGACTCCGATGGCGAAGAAGGGGCTCACGCCGAGCCCGACCTGAAGCTTCTCCAGGGCCGCGTCGCGACTCCAGCTTTGCAGCGACCAGGACGAGGCGCCGATCAGCTCCCAGCCGCCCACCTCGCGCAGCCGGTAGAAGAAGAGCGTCAGGGCGTCCCGGCTCAAGCTGCGGCCCTCCATGCACGTCTCGTAGAAGCGCTTCGTCTTGGCTTCGGCCGACCCCTGGTCGCTGTCTGTGGACACGAGGTCCACCAAGTGTCGCACCGAGTGGTGCGCCCGGTGCCGCAGCGCCGACGCGGCGTCCCAACGGCTCCGCCGCTTCTCCTCGGGTCCCTCGGCCTCGGGCCTGCTTCGGCAGGCGAACGCGTAGGGGTCTTCGCATGGCGCGGCGCCGAGCTCGAGTCCCTCGAGCACCGCGCCGGCCGAGCGCAGACAGGCGGCCGACAGGCAGCGCGCGTCGGGCCCGCCGGCCGAGGAGTGCACCTTGACGGAGAGCGCGACGATGATGACGAAGAAGACGAGCAGCAGCACGCACAGCAGCACGATCACCAGCGACGGGATGTTGGCCACGGCCGAGGTGACCTGCGCGCGGAGCTTGGACATGCCGCCACCGCCGGGAGCCTCGCCCTGCGGCTCCATGCACTTGTCGTTCTCGTGCGGCTCGCTCTTGTCGTCCATGTCGCCGGGGGGAACCACTTGTTGCGCGCCACCGCGCAGCCCGAAACAACCGACCCGAGCAACTTTTCAAAGCGGACGCAAAAACCGGCTCCCCTACTCCGCGGCCCCTCGCTGCTGCAGCAACGCGTGCCGGAGCCGCTGACCTGCGCTGGGGGACAAACTTTGTTCGTTGAGGTCGGTGGCGCCGCGTGTTGACGACCGCACAAAACACAGCGCGTAGCTAGTCCACCACTTCTTAGTGGGTCGAGCGGCGGCAGCGCGCGCTTCGTCTCGTTGCACGCCGCCGCCTACGCCGTGTACGGCGGCGCAGGCATCGAGGCACCCTACGTCCAGTGACGGAAATTTTGGCGGCGCTAGCGTCTGCTGTAATTCAAAGAATCAAACTTACAGCTTCTCCCACCGCTGTAAACTAGGCTTATATGCATATTGAGGCCAGAGTGCCAAAGCTAACGACAACTTTTCCAAAAAAACATGACTCGCTGAGAGAATACGTTTAAGGGCAAAGAGAGACAAGACCAGCTGTCAGCCTTGACAAAGTCGATTTGGCTGCGTTCTGATAGGCGCACGCTTTCGGTCCACACGGGAGCAACGTAACGGCACCTTCAACTAAAGTTTATTCGTCAGGAAAGCTGATGAAGGGACTTGATATTGATCGCGCTTTCACACTGGTGGGAAAGTGTATGATTTCTCCTAGAACAGGCCTCGTTTTGGTATCAACGTTTGACAACGTTTAGTCAACGTTCACTATGAACGTTCACAACGTTCACAAAGGTTGACTATGGTCAACGTTTAGTATCTATAAGCGTTGGCTATGGTGCCGGCGAAACGGAGTTTTGTAGTCTCCGTTGGTGCACGTGGTTGATCGTAGGAGACGTAGTTTCGATTGTTCGCGCGATATGCAAGACTTTTCAGTCTGCTCCATGCGTCTGAGGCGGTCTGAAGTATTAGAGACGTACAAAATAAATATTACTTTCCAACCAATAAAAAATGGCCGCTTATCTGCTTCCTTCGCTGAAAATTCGAAAGGCCGCCCCTGCCATGAAATGTCTCACTTCTCTCCCTCGCCTACCTGTCACGCCCTGTCCCCCCTCCCCCTCCATCTCGCTCCTCCCACCGTAAGCACTGTGAACGTTTTCCCGCGTTCTACTGCTCGCGCCGTCTATTGGAACCTTTCGTTACGGTGAGAATGCCGCCATGAAGTCTAAGCTCGGGCGCGAGCTCATTTCTTTATTTTTGGTTAAAGGGACCCGGAAAAGCCTTTTGTAAAAGTTACAAAACGCCTTTATTGTCGCGTAGTACCAATATAGCGATGCAATGCTGTTGGAATTATTGATCTACATTCCGTATTAGCTGCGCCGGAAGCAATTAAGTGCACCTCTCCCCCCTTGCCGATCGATTCATCCTCCCTCTCTGCTTCTTTCAAAGCAGCTGGAAACACTGGGAATAGCCATGTGACATCGCGACGCTCGACTTCCGTTCTCCGCTAGCTACATTCCTGCGCCTAGGCACGCGTCAATCGCTGCAGACCCGCCTTTGCATCGGGATCGCGCAGGAAGGAGGAAGAGCAGCCGGAAGTCAATGGCAGTGACCTTGCCGGCGACAGACGATCGGCCGAATCAGGGGGGCGCCTCGCCGTTGCGTCAGCCGCGATAGCCGTTGCGTCAGCCGCGGTCGGCTCGCTGCGGCGGCGCGCCCATCGGCTGAGAAAGGCGATCTTCAAAAATTGTTTACAAATTATCCGTACAACGCATGGGGCTCATACTTGTCTCAAAAATCCCCCGTTATGTGTTCTACCACCTGAATCCATTTGATTGCCACCTTCACAAAGCTTTTCTGGGTCCCTTTAAGAGAAATGCTTTAAAAGTGCATTTTTCAATTCGCTATTACAAATATCAAGCGCACATCTACTTTCAATTAAAATAACATTGCAAATATTACTTAAACATTAAGATTAATACGTGTAATGTTCTCTTTCTGCTCAATGTTGTGCTCAATGTTGAAAGGTATGCCGAGTGTTACCAGGTTTAGCGATTTCGAAAGGTTTCGCTCATACAAACTCCTCATTTCAGAATTATTTTATCACGCTAATTTTATCCATTGGCCGGGTGCCTGCATCGGGGGACAGACTAAAACTTTTGGGTTTAGGTAGCTGAAGAAAGATTATCGTCTTGAAAGGGGTCATGCAGGCAAAATACCAGTTTGTTTTATTCGAAAGATCCGGTAATTTATAGTGCCCCGGCGCTTGTCCGGGACCAAACGATGATTTATTCACTGAGATGATTAAACATTTTAAGCCAAAATGTCAATTCTCCCGCTAAATCGCGCGTTTCCTGACGTCGACCCAGAGCAGGGCCTTAAATATAAAGGTAGTACGCGGACCAGGGCTGCTACCGCCTCACAGACGGCCGTTTGGTCGTGGCCTCCGCGCTTTGCTTCCGGCGGCGCGCCGTTGCTCCGGCCGTCCCATTCGGCGTGGAAGCAAGGGGAGCGGTGTAATCGCGGAGGCCACGGTGTAATTTTGCTAACTCCGACACACGCCGCGAGGCGGCGCTGTTTGCCTAAGGTTGAAGCGCGGCTCGTCTGGCCGACGGCGCCTGCGCTTTGTAGTTGTAAATCAGCCTTCGTTGTCGCGTCTTCGTGCTAGAAAAAACTCTCATGTGGTCTATGTCTTTTGATTTCGAATCGACAAGTACAAAGTTGAAGTTTGTTTAAAGGAGCGGAAGAACAAAGCCACAAGTTGGTTTAAAATGCAAGTTAGTCCCGATAACAATTAGTCCAATAGATAACAATGATACGAACAATCATCGGAGATACAATAAAGAACAACGTGTGAAGGAGATACTAAACCCCTATAAGCAGTCGCCGAACTTCTCTATGCGTCACGGAACCCGTTTGTTCTCTCTATGACCACGGAACCTGTTTCGACGCGACATGACGGGACCGTCCTAGCTGACCTGTCGCGACGAGACATGACTGGACGTCGGTAATGGGGCCTCTAGTTCCATTTGACCGCACCACTTGAATGCTAACGTGCAGTTAACGCACTGAAAATTATGTTTTATTGTTGGCCCGTATGACGTCATTCTTGCTCATAACACGTCACTGTGGCGCAAAATTTGAAAGTTTTTAAATACTTCTTGCTTTTTTTTTCGTCAAAAAAACATCTTTTGTGGCTGTAATGGAGCTGAGTGAAATGCTGAATCCTAGTTCTTTCAAATTAAACGAAGTTGTATTTTCTCTTCATGGCTCCTTTAACACCCACGATTGCCTTTACACGCAGCTTTAGTGGTCGTTTGCTTGAAAGGCGAATGCCATAACCCAGGGTTCTGTCCTCTCGGGCAGAGTGAATGCCAGCGTGCTTAATTATTTTTTCGCTGTTTCAGCGTTTTCGCGGGATATCGCAGCGCGAAAATATGCTTTTTTTGCCTTTTAAGTTGTTTCGAACGCTCTAGGTATCCGTTGTGTGTGTGTGTGTGTGTGTTGTGTGTGTGTGTGTGTGGTTGTGTGTGCGTGTGTTGTCAGTGTGTGTGTGTGTGGTGTCGTGTGTGTTGTGTGTGTGTGTGTGTTGTGTGGTGCTGTGTGTGCGTGTGTGTGTGTGTGTGTGCGTGTGCGTGCGTGCGCGCGAGTGCACAAGCGCGACAGCGTAATACCGATAAGCTCTCGTGTATTGTTCATAAGGCAGGCGACTACGATAGTCAAATAATCTGTTTGGCTTCCACGGGTACGAATCAATCATTTTTTGCGTTTTATTTAATATGCTTAGGGGTTTCAAGTACCTACTGCAATCTCGCTACCAAATTATTTGCAGGGAGTGAAAAAGTCATGGTTTTCCGCGATGCCTTTCATACCGCTATCGACTCTACACGTGTATTTTTTCGAAAGACTGTTTCGGAATTTCTAGATTTGCTGGGGCAATATATAGTCTGCCCATAATTTGTTGGCATGACATACTAAGGGCATTGTTTTTTTCGGTGAGCAGTTAAGCTGATCACCAATATCTGTATGCACAACATCGGCTGTAAGTAAGTTGTTCCGGATATTAGTGAATAAACACATCAAGTGGAGAACTACCAATCGTAACTCGGGCAAAGATTTTCATCGCATTACTTAGACCACATCCATTTATGCTAGACTGGAAGACTCTCTGGGTGTTTGTATATGCAAGCATGCATGCCAATAAACGGCACCAGCACGTTTACCCTGCCTATTGCGGAAGAAATACCGATAGCCATTTGGACAGTATACACTTCTGATGCTGAAGTATACGACGTCTCTGTTATTAGTATCGCGGTAAAAGTTGCGCCAAACGTTTCAAGTAGTGTTGCCGATCATCTACTTCATCTGTCGAAGGCCGCACGTTTAAAGGAGAAAAAAGGAAACGACATAGGGGGTATTTTCGTGTTTACTAATGGTTGTATTTCGGTCGGTTGAATTCCCATAATTTGGTTCTTGCTCTGAACGCGCGGAATATGCGTTCCGTGAGTTCCAAACAACATGCACGAGATTTTCAGAAATAGAACAGGAAAACGTGTGGTGTTTTGCAACCATGCGTGACTACAAAAAAGAATACTGCTGTGAAACGAATTCACTTATGCGTCACCCCGGGCATAGCCTACGTCGAAAATGCAAATGCACCAGTAACTTCCCTAATGACACCAGTAACTACTTCTACCTTTCTCCTGCTAACTTTTTATTATTAAACGTCGCACACAGGCTGCGAAGGCCGAGTTTTCGTCCTCTGCGCCCGCCCGCGCCAGGGAAAGCGACCTTAGGCTACGCGCGCCGCGGTGCGGCGAAAACGCGGCCACGCCCCCTTTTCAACTTACGCTCTCTCCGGGCGATTGGGACGGCCCGGAGCAACGGCGCGCCGCCGGTAGCCGATCGCAGAGGCCACGGTTTGGTTATCTTCTTTATCTCCCACTTTCACAGATGGCGCTGCAATACCGCTGTGTGATCGAGACCTTGACGAATACTGCAAGAAATACGGCGACACAGCCACGCTCTTCCGCGCCACCATGGTCCTGCCCAATCATATGGGGAAAAGGCACCAGCAACACCTAAACGCAGCCTACCACCCTGGTACATGGGAGGCGGCCCTGGCAAGCACATCTCTACAGGGTCAACTCGACCTCCTGGAGAGAGCGAAGGCAGGAGCACTCGCAACTGAGTCCCTGGACCTCGGGTTCCCCTTATGAGTTCCACTCCATTCTATCCCCTACCCCATCCCCTCCTTTTCCTTTTAAATGCAGAGCATTTCAGTAACTCACGATGTCACCCGCGTTGTCCCGTCGTAGTCCGCACCGTCGTTGTCCGCACCCCTCCCCCAACACTATATAAAAGAAAATACTATCCGGCGCCTGGTTTCGATCCCTCGACCCTGCGGGCGGAACGCAATGTACATGGTGCTCTACCCACTGCGCCACAAAGCCGACACAGAATGGGACGCTACGAACGCGCCTTATATCGTTGACTCATTCAAATTACTGCTGACGAGCGCTCTCTTGTCAGCAGTTGCCACAAGTGCAACAACATTAACGTAACGCAAACTACTTAACGTCGTGCGCCCCCGGAAATGCTCTGATTTGGGCCCCTCGGAGGGGGATGTTTCACTGCGTCGCCATGCGAACAGTTTGCCACGCTTTAGTTTCAGTTCTTTCTTTGCTGGGGTGCCGACGAGCGGCGCCACCTCCTCGCACTTCGCCGCGGAAGGATCCGCGGCGGGGGCGAGAGATGGCGCTGGCGTCTCCGCGGTTGTGTCTGCGGCCTCCGCGGGCACCGGCGCCGGCGCGGGGTCATCTTTGACCATACTTGCACCTGGCTTGCTTTTTCTCAGTAAAGTTTGTTCGATCAGTCAGCCAGTTCGCACTAGTGTCACTAGATAATATACAGAGTACTGTCACTGAGGCGCGCAGCTGAGCAACGGCGGCCATTTTGTTTATCAATGTTGCCAGATTTGTGCGTCTGCGAATCACCGCTAACTTGGACGAGGTCATTTGTAAACAACACTGCCAAAGACGCAGCAACACGGCATCTCCAAACACACTTCTGCAGCTGAAATGCTGGGAAGCGCGTTATCTTCGATTCGCTTTCGGAACAACGCCAGTCACGCGCCCCCGCAGGGTAGGGAGGACAAGCTGAAACTACCACAGTTGACCGACAGAAAGCGCATAAACAACAAAATGGCGGCGCCCATGAACCGTCGCAGTGTAAACAAGTGCCACGTGATGCGAACTGACCAATCATCACGGCGGCGGCACGGAACAATAGGAGAAAAGAGTGCCGATACTCTGTAAGCTCATCTAGTGACACTAGTTCGCACCATGGTGTGAACCCTGCAGTGTTTGCACAGAGTTCGAACCTTGCTTCTGACCGGACTTCTATACATGCCGGTGTTTTAATACGGTTGATAGTAATGGTTTCCTAAAACAAGCTATGACTCGACACACATGTCATGGAAGTGGTCGTGCCGCTTACGGCAGTTGGTCAGTGTTGCATTAGACAAGCCCAACCCCCCACCCGCCCGACGGCTGTGTTAGGCAGTGTCAGCCGGCAAAGTGCTGCACTAACTGCTTCAATGCTGACGTGTTCGTTCGTAGCTTTCATTGTTAACCCCACCATTCTTACTGGTATAAAATGAATATGCATTGAATTCAAGCGCAAATAGGTCGTTCTGCAAGCTTATAAGACCTGCCGGCCTGGGCCAATCGCACAGCTGCAGTGGCGTAGCCAGTAGCCGGGGAGGGGGGGCTGACCGGGCTTCAGCCCCCCCCCCCCCCCCCCCCCCCAGAAATTTTCCGGCCGGCGCCGTGCTGCCTGTTACGCCTGGCACTTCGCCTGTGAACAAATGCGCATAACCTTAGGACGTGCCGCTATTAGAACATTCATTCCACGCATGGCTGCTTACACAAAACGAAGCGCCCGAGTCGGGAATGGGACCTTCGGGTAAGCTCAGTGCACGGGGCGCCAAAGGACAACAACGCGGACAACAACTGGCCGGCTGAGGCTTCTTCAGCAGGGGAGATTGAGTGGTCACGCTGTAGCCGGGGAAGCAAGGAGTGGTCCACACTAACTGGCGGCGGAAAAAAGGGAGACCGCCGGCCATTGATGGGTGAAGACTGGTACGACGAAGGCCTGGAACAGACTACCTTTGTAGCAGAACAACGTGCAAGCGGCGGCGGTGGCCTAAAAGGTAACTGAAGAAAGCGATGGGCCGGCGTATTAGGCAAAACGCGTGGTTTAGCTGGATGAATGTCGCGGCTGGGCAGAGGGCCTTTGTGGATGAGGCGCACAGCAAAGGATGCCCCCTGTTCCGCGCGTCACCCCTTCATTCTTTCTTTTTCACGTTTCTGTGGAGCCCGAGAGGGTGTTGGTGCGGAAAAATTGCATGGTCTCAGCTTGCGCGCACTGCGTGTCCCCTTCTGAAAGCGGTGTTGCAGACAGCCATTTTCTCCTCCGCGATTAGGCAGATTCGTTCGGCGGTATTTTTCGCTAACCTAGGAAACTGGGGAACAGCGAGTTGACAAAAACGGCACGCTGCGGCTTGCAGAGCGAGTTCCAAACTTTATCCTACACGTGAAGGCTTGACGGACGGCGCTCGCGACAGTAACAAATACCCGATGGCCATCTTCGACCTCGGTCACAACTAAAGCCCCTCCATTGCGTCCACGGCCGGTTTTTCCCTGGGCGGCGGCTGCCCAGAGTAGTGCATATTCAGGGGCCTGAGTCCCAACAACGGCGATATGCCGCAAGGACAGGCTTTGGGAACCTCCCACTCGAAGTGCCAACACACGAAAGAGGCCCCAAATTGTAAGTCATTTTCTTCCACTGACCACTGATTTATCCTTGCTTGATCACTAATGTCTTAATATTTGAATAATCACTTTCTAATTTACATGCTGTCACAGTACTTTTGTGTCTGCGAGCTAAAAAATGTGTATCTCATTTTTTTTTGGAATGCAATATTTGGGTTTGAATTGGTCGTTGAAAGAAGCGCCCATGGTGAAGCGGATAGGTGACTTAGGAAAACGTAAATTCAACTCGTATAAACGCCTAAATATTTTATTATGCACGAAGTTGCAGGGGGTTACTTAGAGTGTTCCGGGACAGCGTTAGTATCAGTTTCCGAAGAGTTAAAAATATATTGGTTCTCGCTGCGGTTTCAGTAGTTTGCTTTTACAGGCACGCAACTCCATGTGAGGTAGCCGCTGTCGCATGGTGTGCCTGTTATCGGGTTTTTAAAGACGATAGTCTTTCTTGGGCTACTTAAACCCAGAAATTTTGGTCTGTCTGTATGTCAGTCTGTCCGTCTGTCTGTCTGTGACTCGATTCAGCCACCCGGCCAAACTAAAACAATGCCCGCGCAATAGTCTTATATAGTCACAGCTAAATGTACCTGTCTAAGTCCGGTGTAATGTTCATACTTGTCAACATTGTTGAAGAAGAACAAGACATTACGCAAATCTAAGACAAGAAATTAATACAGAAGTAATATTTGCAGTGTTCCTTTATAAACAATCATACATGCTTGACTTTTGCGAAATTAAATACTTCATCAACTGCAGAAAAGAAATTCACTCCGCCGTCGCCTGCTGTCGCCCGCGCCACTATAGCTTCTGGCGCCATTTTAAGAAATCAACCGGCTACAGTTACGAAAGGTTCCACTACATAGGTTCCACGTTCGGTTTGCAACGCACGTGGAGTAGGGAAACGCGGTTCTATAAACTTTGAAGTAGGGCGCCTCGATTCACGCGCGTCTTCGCCGTACGGCAGCGTTGGCATCAGGACACCCGGTTTGGATCAGGGGAACGCGGGAAATTTAAAATGATATAAGCAAACCTCTGGCGTCTTTACCTTGGCAGGAGCGCGACGCAAGAGGAACAAATGAGCGGAAAGCGAAGGGAGGCATTTACTTGGCAAAAGTCGATAAAGACTATCGTCTTTTGACGACATTTGCAACGAAAGGAGCAGATACGCGGTCATTTTTTTTGTTACCGCGTTTCATACCGACGCGCGCAACCGCTGCTACACCCAATTTTAAAATCATCATATAGCAGCGTTCGCAAGTGGAGGACCTTCGTATCGGTGGCGAAGAAACGAACGTGCCTTTCTGGTAGAATTTTCCTTTAACTCTACCTGGCGTTCTTTGAAGTTCTGTGGGGCGCAGGATTATCGTTCTTTCATTGCTCAATTGGTCTGGCATGTCAACGGAATTTCGTAATTAAATAAACATGCTACAGACCACAGGCCCTCTGAAGAGCACCAGTACACCTCCGCCCTCCCACTACCCCCCCCCCCCCCCCAACATACGGGTGTGCGCTGATGTGATTCTACCTGAATCCACAACTGTTACGTATACATTATAAAATTTCGCATGAAGGAAATTTTGAGAAATCATCAGCATTGCTTATTTAGTAACCAAAATGACCGAGAATTGTCACTGTAAACAAATTCGCAATTTCCAGCAAATCTATCATTCCTAGCATGAAGCCATGCTTCAGTTTGAACATCACGGCCACTGTCAACCAAGGCAATACTTTAACTGTGCCATTACTGTCCGTTTCATGCAGAAACACGGTAGTCTGTAGCATTTATGTATGCGGGGCTATGCCGCTGCGCATGTTTTCTTGGTGCACTCCGGGAAACAAAATGCTGACTTCTTTCGAGCATCGCACCACGCCAGGAGGTTATGCTGGCTCTGTACAACTGCCCAATGCTCCCTTTTCTGGTAGACCAAGGAGCTTCCCAACATGATTTCCATTTCCCGCGTCTCTAACGAAAACTGCAAAATTCCTGTGCGCCATATACTTTCCACAGCCACCCATGCTCATGCTCTGCAAAGACAAAATATCCAGACTGCCGAAGTCTGAAGCCAAGGTCCGCTTCAACTCAGCCAAAGCCCAAAGCCAACGCCCGCACTGCGAACCAGAAGGAAATGCCAAGTGTCCCGAATGCGATTATAGCGCAATCGAATCTGCGCCGGTTTCGTCACACAAGGGACCCAGGTTTTAAAATCCCGACCAAGGGAAGCGTTTTTTTTTATTGAGGCCGCGCACTCCCCTCACCTGCTCGTAGGCTCCCTGCCTCCTCGCCACTTTTCCTCAAACTTCAGGGCCAAGCATTTTCCTCCTCTCCAAATTGCTGTGCCGAGTTTTGAGCGACGCCAGACACCGATGCAATTCAAGCCTAAACAGCTCCGCTGTTAGAAACCCTTGGGGTTCCCCAGTGCCTACTTTCATTATAGTATTTTTTACTCACATGGTTCCCGCGTCCGTCCAAGAAAGACCTGAGCCCGAACAGGCATGCGAATCGGACTTGGCACCAAAAATACCGTCGAATTAAGAACCTCAGCCGGCAACGGCTTGCCGACGCCTCACCACCTGGTTTTCTTGCTCCTCTGCAGTCCCTGCCAAGAACAGGAGAAAAGAGGAGAGAGAGTCTACGCTGACTCGGCCTACACTCCGGACGTCATCTCCAAATGGACAACGCATAGGCACCTTGCTAGTCCTCGGTGCCCCTACTGTGGCAGCAACAATACACCGAACCTTTTCCACCTCATCTGGGCTTGTTCAGCTTACTCGACTGACCGCGACCAGTTCCTTACAACGCAAGTACGCCCGACGACTTCTGAAGAACATGTCCAACACGTCAGAAGCAACCCCCAAATTTTACAGAAAATTACAGAATTCGGTCTCAAAACAGGTCTCTATAAAGTAGTATGATGGCAGATCGTTCACCCACTCCTAGATGGCCCCCAAAAACACCCTTTGTGGCTCCTGAACGGCTCCAATTGCACACCCCGATCATGGTCGTATTAGAGTGTCCTCGCCACAACTTCAACTGTGCATGCCGTGCTAAGTGGAACCCTCACAGTGCAGTGAAGACTTTATATGAACCATCTTCCCCTACCCTTTTTCCCATGTCCCCCAACAGGGCCTATTGGCCTCTTCCTATAATAAAGTCATCCATTCCATTCCATTCAAATGTCGGAGAGGAAAAAAATGGTGCATACCGGACAGGGACATTTCGTCCTGACGTCGTCACTACTCGGCTGTTTGTAAGAAAACGTCCACTACATGAGGATTTGTTAGTGTTGTCATATGCTGACCAAAGCACGCACCATAAGAACAAATTTTTTCAGTGTAACTTTTCATTTATCCTCAACTACATGATTGCCTATCCTCGGTATTCAATGGCGTGGAATGTATGAGGGCAACCCAGTGTGCGCCGCCATATCTGTGGCCAAGCGTCTGTTGCTAGGCGACGTTGCGCGCACGGCCCGCAGATCAGGCACCCCTCTTCTCCTCCATGCAACCGTGTGAGTGCGCCCGTGGCCTCCGCGATTTGCTGCCGGCGGCGCGCCGCCGGTAGCCGATCGCGAAGGCCACGGTGTGCAGTCACTCGTTACGTCGGGCTCCGCGGGATGGCGGCACTTGTCCGTGCTAAGCACGACTGTGAAACACATGACTGTGTTTCACGTTACGAACTCTTTGCCGAACACAAAGTATTGAGTCGAGTTCACTGTGAGTGCGATTAATAACATCTCTGTTGGCGCTACAGTTTAGAATCGGATTGGAACGGAGCAGGTAACGCACGCCGGTGTCTTTTTTTCTTCGGCGTGCGGCCGCAGTGGCCCAGGCTACGCCGTGTCCGTGGCGCATAGGCCATGTCTGTGGCCGTTTCCAGTGTTGCTAAGCGAAGAGATTGACCGCTAAACTTTTCAACGAATACCGTCTATAGGATTGGTAATCGTCAACATTATCATTTATTACGTCGACAACGAATAGCAGACGGGTGCATGTGTGCAGAGAATAGGGCCCGTATTTGCTTTTATAGGGAGAAGAACTTCTTGATGGGCTAGTTGGTGAATAGATGCCATGATCTGAAGCGCAACAAAAACACACGGACGAAAAACAGAGTAGACGAGACAAGCTTTTATAGGCTTTTTATTAGCGGTATGCGGATAGTTTGGCAGCTTCCAGTATTTGACACTTGAAAACAAATGTAAAATCGGAAAAGCAAATATGTATGCAGTATTGGCTGACAACAAAAATACCTTTCAAGGTGAATGAAAGGGTTCTACAAAAACATTTAGGACCTTTCAGTCATGTTTTTTTAGTCATGGCGAAAGTTCTATCTGTACTATTTCCCCGACAAGCAGCACATTTAATTATGTCCGCATCTAAACGCTGCGAAAAACGGTTCGTATCCAGCTACGACATCGTCGCAGATGTTGTGGCTCTGAAAGTCAGTGAGGAAACAGTTGGTGTAGCACCACACCAAGAAGAAGACTTGATTCGCAGTAAAGTTGCGAAAGCTTGCCAATGTTCGGCCGGTTCCATCTACAGCCTCCGTGTAGGCTGCATGTAAAATTTGCAGCGCCTCTCGTTCCGACACCACCTGACTGCTGAAAGTCGACGCATCGCTCATTTGAAATTCGCGCGAAGAGGAGTGACCGTCACCAGGCTTGACTCCGCTCCACGTAAGCATCCTCAGGGTGTTTGCCGCCAGCATCGACCCCAAGCCTGCGTACAGCATTCCCTCCGTGCCGTCTATGAAGTGCAACGGCTGCGTCAGTGCAGTCGCCGATATGGTCATAGTGTTGTGCTGGAGGTCGTACGCTATCGGGACGTCGTAATAAAAATGCGGCAACCGTGACAGTTCGTGATAGACGTTCTTAGCCACCAGCCGGGAGGCATTGCGCTTGGCATGGACCCAGTGCGTTACGTAGGAGTCGTCGTTACCGTCTGGAAAGTTCCAGTAGATGTCCTCTAAGCGGCTCTCGCTCATGTACTCGGTGTCTGGCCAGATTTTGACGCTGACGTCATCTCCTGGCAGATCTAAAGCGGCGCGATTCTATTTACTCAACGTCTTGGTGCTGTTAGAACTTGCGTCCGCGTCACTTCGCCAGAACTTAAGGGTCTCTCGGAGAGTTACCGAGACGAACTCAGGGAGGGTTCGCCAGCTGCTGCGGGCGAATAGGGTGTTCGCTTGGTCAGCAGCAACCAGCAACTTGTAGACGTCTATCACGTGGATTGCGCAGAACAATGTCGGCGTGTAGTGAACTGGCGCCTTGTGTTGGACGTATATACCAGAGGATTGGACCAGCCACCACCCGAGCGCATCTGCCATGTCTCTCTTACTGAACACGCTGAACACGTCCAAAGACCTGTCCAGGTAGGCCACGTCACTAGTCAGGACAACGTCCGTCTCGCGTAACGGGAAGATCATCTGAAAGTGGTGGTTGAGCATGTCCTCTAGACTGGCTCCGGTGAATTTGCTCGTCTTTTTCTTTACATCGGCAAACGTGAATGTCTGATAACCACCACGAAAGTTGATCGCGTAACGGCCGAGACCGGTGCCGAAAATCGTTCGCGTGATCGTTCCTTGCATTCTGAGCACTCTGTCAGCCCGATCTCGTTGCCCCTCTTCGTCCGGAGAGCTGAAGTTACCTCCCGTTACCGGCGCTAAAAAATTGAAGCAGGAGAGCCAGTGTTCACTGAAGGTGTCGGTGTCCTCAATTTCGAAGAACGGTGGGGGCCTTGCGACGGGATTCATCAACACCTCCCGAGGCCTGTGCTCCTCGAAGCGCATGAGTCTGACGCGGAGTCATAGAGGCAAATCCAGAGTGATGGCATAGTCGAGGAAAAGGTCCAGGGGTTCCACGTCAGCTCTCGGCTCGGCTGGCCAGTAGGCACCATGCTCGTTGAGGAATCCGCGGAGGGTGTCGGCAGCCTTGTTGGCGCTGCGAGAAGCAACACGATATTTAGGTTGCAACGTGACAGCATGGGGGCCTGAGAGATGAAGCGGAACACGCTCGTTTGTAATGGCGACTATATCGAGAGCCAAAGTAATTCAACCACTCAGCAACCTGTGCAACAAACCACCCCCCCCACCTCTCCCCATTTAACCACCTGGGTGGAATAAAGGCTGGCACCAATAGACGTCCAAGACGTCAAGACGTTAAAAAATGTAGCGCAGTGTCAGCCTGTACAAGGCAGCCATCAGACCGACTGGGCCACCCCACGCCCACCCACAACGTAGTCATCTTCGTTTTCTTATCGTGACATAGACCAACGCCTGCCATAAAAAGTAGAGCTCGTTTAAGCTTCGCCTTTACTACGATGGCCGAGTAGGAGCAGCTATGAGTGCGCCATCTGCACCTTAGAAGGCGACGATTCAAAGGGCGCTAGGCGATGCTACGCGACACCACATCCATCCCCAACGTGTTTGCCGGCGCGGGGTCCCGGCGAACAATGACGGCTAGGGTGCCCACACCAGCGCCACAGCACAGGGCGAAGGCACGTAGAAACGAAAAATTGACAAGACACCCTTCGACAGGGGCGACGCCACCGATATTTCCAAACGGCGCCATTTTGGGTCAAACTTCTCAACGTCGTCGGGCAAATGTTGTGAGAAGCCGCTTCCCGTGTGGCGGTATTACGTGAGCTGTCCGTCCATGATGTACTCCGGTGCCACAGAGCACTTCGAAAGAACTAGCCTTTGGTAACCAACTCATCCCTATTCCAGCCACGAAATTCGTTTTTTAACCGAAAACACACAAAAAAGAAGTATTCACAAACTTTTAAATTTCGCCCTACAGTGACGTAATATGGTGCACGCACTAAAACAGTTATTAGTGACTAATTTGCAAGTTATCATTCAAGTGATACGATCAAACGGAACTAGAGGTCATACGGCCCCACTACAATCACCCAGGCATCTTCCTTGGTGGTGGTTTAGGTCGGCGTCCATCAATCGGACAAACAAGATTCTGTGACGTCATAGAGACGTCACCGGAAAGCGTCTGGGGAGTCGCCACTGCTTCATCTGCGTTTTTTATATCTCGATCTTGTGCTGCAGTTTTGGCGTGAAATTGTTAGAATGGTCATCGAGACAATGCAATCTTTTTAATGACACAAAACATGTTTGCTATCTTCATGACCCGTTTAACGTGTTCGAAAACTGCTCTTGAGGTTACTAAGCACACACTTTTTTAAGAAAAACAAACGAACGACGCGGAAAGCACGAGCGCTGTGCTGACCACGTCGTTCGTTTGTTTTCCCTTAAAAAGTGTATCCTTAGTAACCTCAAGCGCAGCTTACGAACATGCAAAACCAGCCAGCCCAATTCCTCACCTTACTACCCGTTTAACGTCTCCGCGTAAGAATCGTATGAACTCACCTCTTAAGATCGTGGTCTTGCCGCTCTAGGCAGGAGCGAAACATGTTGGCCGCCTTCCGGATTGTCCGGGAACTGGACAGCTGCGCCTCCAGGGCCTCGCGTGCGCGTCTCGCCCAGGCGTTATGCAGGACCGCCAGCTGGGCGGTAACGGAGAAGGGAGACCTTAGGCTCATGCTTGAAGTACGCCAATGTAACAGGAAAAACAGAAGTCAACTGGCAAGTATCTGGTCAACGTTGACGCTAGGGCCAGTTGGTGTTCGATATTGTTTAATTGGCAGCGCAAACAACAAACAAACAAGGACCAAGCACAAGGGCGTCTGTGTGTCTCGCTCTTCCTCTCGTCCGTGTTTTTTGTTGCTTGCGCCGTGAATTTAAGAATGGCAAGAATATCCATTGTTACGGGTTAACGCGAAAAAATGCAAGCAGTTTCACTCAGCGCGAAAGCTGTCAAGTGCACAGCAGTGATTCGCCGAAGAGGCTGTGGCGCCCTCTCTAGACTAGTTTCAGTATCAGCCTGGCGTTGATACCGAAAATAGTTAAGAGGAAGCGCCGCAGCCCATAGAGTTTCATACTAATGTATGCTAGAGGGAAATCTGGCGCCACTGTCTAGGGGAGCCGCGCTTCGGCGAGCGTTCCGTCATGTTCCGAGCAGGCACGTTCCACTTGTCCTTGACATGAATGATGAACAGCTGAAAAGTTGGCTCTGGCTGCAAAAAAAACAAAAATATTACTGCAGAAGGTTCATCAAATTTGTTTTGTTGTTATAAAATTGAACCGACAAAAAGATTAATTTGTCAGTGATTATGTAGAACCTTGAGGCACGATCAACAAGAAAAAAATGTTACCCTTTTTGTTGATTTTGGGTTCGAGACAAAAAAGAAGCCGTATGGCTAGCTAAGCCATGTCGTCGAGGAACGTCGCTACCGTCAATGGAACCGCCCACGGCGGCCCGCGACTGCAGCGACAGATTTCCCTCTAGCAAAAATTAGTATGAAACGCTATGCCGCAGCCAGTGAAAACCCCTACAAAAAGACACTGGATTGAGTTCTCTTTAATTTGGGGTAATTATGCGGTAATTCATGATTTCTTGTCTAATTTGATGTTATTGTGTGCTTACTTGCAGTCTAGAAACGACCAACCCCGTGGCAACGGCACAGCGCAAAGATTATCCCACAGGCTTGATTATACGTAACGTGGGTCGGTGTAGTGCAATGGGAGCGGCAACTGCTTCGTAGCGCGAGGGGCGCAGGTTAGACCCAGACCAGAGGAAGCGGTGAACTTTTCGAAACCTCTGCTTGGGTGCGTGACGCCACGTGACTGCGGCGGCCAGATACTGTGACATTGGACGTGCTACGGCGACAAGCCGGGCCCGTGATGTACGCCGCACTTAAAAAGGTTCCCGGCATTTTCTATTCTTCAGAGATGGTATGGCGATATGCAATGCTGCAATCCTACGCGGTGTTCCAGCAGGCAGCGAAGGACGGCCTTCGAAGCTGTTCTCAACTTCATTCCATTCCTCCCGCATTAGTTTTGCTATTGGAATCAGGGTTAAGGGGGCTCACGTGATCACATTCTTAAGGGACTGGCTAATTCATCACCCACGGGCTTAAATCATGCACCGATAAGAAAAGTTTTTACAAATGCACAGAAATCTTCCTAACGGCCTAGTTTGCTTCTTTTAGAAATATATCAGCGCTTCACTGAGATAAAAGATACACAAGAAACGCATTTTGGTTTCTCCAGTTCTCACTAGATGGCGCTAGCTGTCTAATAAAATACGAGGTGGTAAGGGGAGTCTGGAAAGGGGTCATGGTACCAGGATTAACTTTCGCTAATTCGGTTCTGTGCATGAAGCCAGAGACCCAAGCGGGCCTGGAAGTAAATCAGAGGGCGGTAGGCAGATTGGCCTTAGGGGCCCGCAGCAAAACTACAAATGAAGCGGTACAAGGGGATATGGGCTGGTCGTCTTTCGAGGCGAGGGAGGCGCAGAGCAAGATAAAGTTTGAGGAGCGACTTCGTGACGTGGAGGACGAAAAATGGGCCGCGAGGGTGTTTAAGTACCTGTATATGAGGTGCGTGGACACGCGGTGGAGACGGAGGACCAGACAGCTGACCAAGCGGTACGGAAAGTCGGTAGGGGAAAGCGGGGTTTACACAACAGTTAAAAAGCAGGTAAAGGCAGCAGAGACGACGAAGTGGGCACAGAGAATGGAAGCGAAAAAAACCCTGGAGACTTATAGGGCAGAGTAACGGGAAATTAAGAAGGAGGGATTTTATGGCAATACGAGAGGCAGTGCGTTGCTCTTCGAGGCACGGGCAGGGTGCCTGAGAACCCGGGCATACACGGGTAGCTACAGGCAGCAGGATGAAACGTGTGCATGCTGCGGCAGTGATCGGGAAACTATAGACCATATTGTCAGGAGCTGCACAGAGATACGGCCACCGCGGGGTGAGGGGGAAACGACGCTGGCGGAGGCTTCGGGATTTGGGGCGAGGGGGAACCTCAACTTCAAGGCCATAGAGGTGACGAAGAGGCGACTGGAGTGGTGGGAGAGAAAAGTAGGGAAGGGATGGGTACGCATGCGGAGTAGAGTAATCATACGGTGAGAATTTAGAACGGGGGGAGAGAAAAAAGGGGGGGGGGGGCGATTAGTTTAAAACAGAGAAAAGAGGGAGAGATGGGAGGGAGGAAGCAATCTATAGGTTAGCTGGGAGTAGGGCAAGTAAACGTAGTAAAACAGGCAAGTCGGTTGCTGACAACCGACGCCCCGATTTAAAGGGAAAGCCACTAATCATCATCATCATCATCATCATAACAAGAGTTGTATTTTTTATTTCAGCACAGAACTTGCACATCCCTAAAATAAGCCAACTAGATCGCTGTGAACGTCGATATGTATTTGTAAAACTTTTCGCATCGGTGCACGATGGTTTTTAAGCCCGTGAGTCAAAAAGTAGCAAGTCCCATAGGGACCGGACGGCCATTGTATGGCGCCACCGTCGCTTCAGCGAACAGCGCCGCCGGTGGCGAACCGCTCGTCAGTGGAATGCCGGTGGCGGTCAGCGCAGCGTTGTTGTGCGTGGCTTTCTGTCGTTCTGCTGCGGTGCGACTTGCAAAGCATACATAACCGCGAAGGCTTTTTTTTTTCAGATCAATAAATCTTCAGCATGTAGGGGACCTTTACGAGGCATGCCATGTGTGTGCTTTACGCTTATACTCATTAATTACAAGTAGTAGACGATGCTCAAATCGTCAAGCTGAAAGTCAAGCTCGAAAAGCAAGTCCGTTTTTTCGTGCAAATTTTTCCTGTCTGCATGCGATTTGGCGCATCGAGGAATATATTGCAGCTAAATGCTCCTACAAAGCCGGTGTGTGCAGCCAATCCAGGAATTCTGTGGCGCTGGCCTTTGGCAGTTGATGACGAAACGGCGTCGTGCACAAGCGAAAAACGAAGTTGGGGGTTGCCTTCTATTCTAAGATTTGCCCCAAAATGAATTGTGATGGACGACCCTCCGTAACTTCATTAACTACGGTAGAAACGTGTTTACTTTCACTGAAATATGCTTACTACAGTCATCGAGAATCGTTTGCAGAATAAATGCCGCACGATATATAACGTTATTGCTTGTCGTGGAAAAGCATTACTTTACAAGAATTGCAATGGTTGCCGGCTAGTTGGTTAATGCTTTTTCAAAAAAGAATACCTGCGTGGCTGAAAGTCGAGAGACAGAAGGGTGCCAAAAACCTGCCCCCAGTTTCATAACTGATTTCTGCGGTCGAGTTTTATAAGCCGCCATCTACGCTTGAATATTCATGCACTCCTCCGTCTACCGTCGATGATGGTTTATTGCGAAGATTTCTCGAGTGGGTTTCTTTGGTTGCCTTCTGGATTTAAACATTGACTTATTGAGCTTTGAATTTGACCATCACGCAGTTTGGTCTTTTGATCGCAGCGTCTTTGACTTTGACCCTTTCCCATTCTATTTCGCACGAAGAAAACTTTGCGTTCAACCATCGCCTTCGCTGAACTGAGGCCTGGGTTATTTTTATGTTTAATTTTGCACTTCCATGCACCCTTTTCCAAATCATAACTACTTGCAGCTTGTCGGAAGTGCGTCTATGCTGGATGACTCGTTTGATTGATTGTAGGGTTTAACGCACCGACGCAACGCAGCCAATGAGGCGCGCCGTAGTGGAGGGCTCAGGATTAATTTTGACCACCAGGGGGTGCGCCGAAATCTCGCACACTCGGGCGGTTTTGCTTGTCGTCTCCACCAGAAAAGCGGCCGCCGCGGCCGGGAATCGAACCCGCCACCTCGTGCTCAGCAGCGCAACGCCTTAGCCACTGAGCCACCGCGGCGGGTACTGGAGGACTCGTGCTGATGCACGTCTGTTTTGGGGCAACTAGTTGGGCTTTTTGTTTTCTTCACAAAGCATTACACGATTTTTTAGGTACTCGGTCAAGAATAGTTAACAATTAAAAAGCACAGGCTGTCGTTAACACTGCCACAATTTTTAACTATCGGAACCAGCCTTTATTCCACGCAGGTCGTAAAATGGAAAGGAGAGGGGTGCAGTTTGTAGCTGGCTGTTGGGTGGTTGAACAACTGGCTCTTAATAAAATGACCACTACAAACGTGGGAGTTCCGCTTAGTCTCTCAGGGTCCCATGCTGTCACTGTGTCGCTCACCAAAACAGAAAGCACAAAGCTCACGGTTACAGAAAAAGTGCAAACTGCCGCAACGTCTCCACGGCAACACAGTACCGATCTCGTACATAAGTTCTTGTCTTTACAAAACACGCGTATCGGGGTATCCCAGAGTTAAGGTTGCCGTGGAAACCGTAGTGAATGAAATCAGTGAAGATAATTTAAAGTGGTAGAAACAAATACTAATATTAATGCTTTTATTCCCACTTAGACCGCGCAACAAAAAGCGCTCATTTAAATGTAGCCCATTCCCAAACTTAGAAGCGTCCAACAAGTTTACGGAGCCGTTTGTGCATTTAAGAAGAAATGATAATAGTAGTTTTGTTCGTGCTCAGAACGGTTGGAGCCAAGCGTAGATCGCTGCAAATGTCATTGCAGCCCACACCCAACTTTAGAAGCGTCCGACAAATTTACGTAGCCGCGTTATTACATCTAAGAACCAAACACATCTGTCTAGAATTTGTTTCACGGCACATATCCGCTCACGATACTACCAAAACATTCAAATCACCGAAGCAAACACGGCAAAAACAACGGGAGACAACGTAGTCCAATGCACTTGCTCATTCCACTAACGAGGGGAGCGCCGAGTGGTGGCGCCACCCGTCCAGCTGCCCTGTCCCTATAGGAATGTTAACCAGTTAGTCCCCGTTAAGATCCGGTTACCGCACACTAAAGAGGCGTAACGTTCCGACAACTTCCTCGTTAACGAGAACAGCAAATAACGGGTTGATTAGTACATTCGTCTTTATAAGGGATTGTCACATTTTATAGTGCCTTCTGCGTGTGTGGGAAGCGTAGACTCGTGAAGTTTCAGCGCCGCCTTACGTCAAGTGACGTGACGTCACGGTTATACTAGAAAGAAAACTGTTCCTCAAGCGCGCTGCCGTCAGGGGGACCGCTGTTACACCTGACAGTGTTCTTCTCTTACTTGGCTTGGCTTGCACCAAGGCTTTTTTTTTTTGCTCATCACAACAAAAGCTATACCAGGAGCAACACCTTTTTGTCTTTGCATGAAACCTTTAAAAAAGCCCAAAGAATACATCATCTAAAGGTGTATATTTTTCTATTGATAAAGCTGCAAACTGTCATGTAACTACAATTGTGGGATTTTCTAGCCGCAGGCAACTTTCGAGCTTGTTCATGAGCCAGGACAAGTGAGGATGGGACTCTTCTCCATCGGACATGATGGCACTATTGCTTAAACGTGGTCCAAATAGACACTGGCGCCGCGTTTCCCTCTAGCCAATATTTGCGTAAAACTCTATTACACCGCAGCATAACTAGTTCCAACGCAATATGGTTTCCTTTCATGTGTCTTGTGAATATATGCATCACGATTTCGCTCGTACTTAGACTCTCGTAAGTTATCACCCCGCTCGATATCCTGAATGCATCTTCAGGACACAAATGTGTTTTTAAACGTTTAAAATATGGGCTGCTGGCACCCGGTAACCCTGCGCTTCGGGTATGAGTTAATTATACACAGACATGCTAGTATGACCATAACAAGATGCAGTCGATAGAAACTGCCGCATTCTACCGGTATCCCGACTGGACCCATTAAACACAGCTGCCACGCTTTTTGAGAACTCACAAAGGAGCTAAGCAGTGAAGCTAAAGTGCATTAAGCAGTGCCTCTTGGCCCTGGTAAACGTCCGCACAACCCCAAGTTTTCGGATTGCCCGTTTTATCGTCACGTGGTGCACCAAACCTTTCAATGGAGCATACGGCTAACTTGAGGTTTGCAAAGACAACTTTTTTATCTCTCTGTGGTCCAGGTTATGGGAGGTGAACGCTGAGGTAACGCTGGGAGATGTCTACGTGGTTCAACTGGCGTTCTGGTAAGTTTACCAAAGCGTACACTCAGTGACGAGTTTGAGGTTAACGTGAGGTCAAGAAGACCAACTTGAGTTTGAAGTAAGCCCGAATTGTGCGAAGTAATTTGCCTATTTTCTTGTCAGTGCACCAACCCATCTAGGAATGAAGATATTACCATAATTATGCTGCCAATTTTCACCACGATATTTTGTTTATTGGCTGGCTTTACAGCTAACCTTGCTGTGCGTATAGCCAGAGTCCTTCAATGCTTCAATGCTTTACTGGTCACGAAACTTCGGCGCTCGTTTCATATAGGGACCGCGCGCGCCACTACAGGCGCCACCGCCGCACGAAGGTCATCCAGCCGCCGCGCGTGCGGCGTATTGGCCAGCTCTTGGCGTGCAAGCGCTTGCTGCTTTTGGTGTCTGCGCGCGTGATTAAGTGTTTTTTTTTTTGTAGTAGTTAGCAATGAATAGTCCAGTCATTGTGTATATCACTTGCCTTCAATGGGGTTTTATTTTTCGAAGTAAATTACCGTAGACTTCGGCCGCGAACGGCAACGGCTTCTGTGTGCTCTGGCAAAAGCGCTGCGCCGTCGTGTTTACGGATTTTAAAATCTATTTTGCTTCTTTTCTTAGAGCAAAGTTGTAATTACCACATATACGGCAGCTGTGTAGTCACGGACTGCTGCGGGCCTATCGATAATACAATAAAAAAAAACTGAAAGAAACCAAGTACGCGTCGTTCAGACTACGCTTATTAATGAATCCGTTGATTGCTCTGGAATGCACAGAACGCTAAAAGAGATAGCCCAATAGTATTGTCGTTTCGATGAGTGGGTACATACTTGAGAACATCCAAAAACGCTGAAGAAACACGAAGGATCAAAACACGAAGATATATAGTTGCACCATGTGTGTCTTTCTGCATCCACGCTTTGCAATACTTGCAAAAAACAGGAAGCGAAAAAAGAACAATAAAACTGATTTGATCACACGCAACAAAAATATTATGTTACGAAGGGATACAAAAGAGCGTGGTGCAGCGTGCAAAAATTTATTTTTTCGTGCTGCGATGTGCAGCACACGGAGGAAACAATGTTTCCGCGTAGCCAAGAACGAAGCAAAGCTTTTCTAAACGCAGCCAGCTAGCGATCTCCTGCACTAGAAAAGACTAGAAGGAAACACAAACGTCGAAGAAGCAGTCCGCAGTGTGACGTGCACAGATGAACGTCGATAAAGTGAGTTGCGCGGCGTTTGCTATGCATGCATTACTCTCGGAACGTTATTAATTTCAGATCCATGGAAATAAGATCGAGAACATTGTCGAAGAAACAAAAAATCAAGTTGGCGAAAAGGTGGCATCCTTTCCATATCAAACAATATTGCCCGACGGGACGTACGACAAACAGAGCAAATGGGCGCTCCGGTTGAAACGCCAGATAAGAAACCGGAATCGGCCACGCGCGGTTACAAAACAAAGAAAACGAACCCTAAGGGATAATTCGCGGAAATATGAAAAGTAAAAGCACAAGGACGTCCCAAAGCTCTTTTACACGCGAGCCTGAGCGCAAGGTAATACAAGTTTGCAAACAGGTAACGAAGCACCGCTACAACCTGACTGATATGACAAAAATCCGGCTTTAAGTTAGCCTTGTACAATTCTAGGTCCACGATGCTCTCAGAATGGTACATTGCTTTTTCCATTCTCACACACAGTGCATTCACACACTGTCGCACAGTTATAATCGAAGCTGAAATCTCCCGTTGCTAGCCTTGGAATGGCGCGCCTCCATTTCTTACGCAGCTGCCCGTCGCTCGGTCAACAGACCAAGGAAACATTTTCTGTTGTATCGTTGTACAAGGATCGACATCCCGGGACGCAACAAATGTTCGGCATCGTCGTTGCACTAATTAAGTCGCATCACGTGAGCGTGATAAGCACATTACATTTTTTTTCCGCACAAACAAACACAACTCGCCGGCGGCTCCGCCGTTCGAGCCAGCGCAACGACGCCCGAGGAGTGACTCAATGAGAGGGTGGCGCCAACGCGCGGTGGCCAAACGCAGCTATGAAGCTCTCCATTGAGTTACGGAGCATTTTCTGACCAGTAAAGCATTGAAGGACTCTGCGTATAGCCTTTGGCCACAGAACGTATCCAAGTAAATAGGTCGAAAATCCCCCTAAAGTAACCTCCAGAAAAAGGCATAGATCTTGGTAACGACAATTAAAAAAAGGCGGACTACATTCGAATAGAAGAAACAAATGCATGTATGCGAGAAGAGGCGGCGCAGTTACTGAAAGATTTTACCGAACACAGCTGAAATCGACAGCTAGGTAGTGCGGGCATGCTGTGGGCGGTGGCGTAACGTACGAAAATATGCATGCCCTTAATTTTTGGTCGCCGTTTTAAAGGGCATGAAGATAAAATGAAAGCTTGCTTGAATAAAAATAGTGCATTGTCCCGATAACAGTGACACCAACTTTATCGCAGCCTTCAAACAAATAATGGAGATGTTGCGGAAAACAGACAAAACAGTGGCAGCCATTTTTCTGCCATTTCTCTATGACGTCCCATAATTATGTTTGTGCGATTGGCGAACTCTTACTTAAAGGAACCCTGCAACACCTTCGATAAGCGCTTTCAACCTTTTCTTCGAGTCTGGAGCCACTGCGAAAGCTATAGTTATCGCCAGCAAAGAGCGGCACTGCGTGATTTGCTCGTCGCACCAGATACGCCTTCCATTTCTGCTTTGTTTTTGTGGCTTTTTTTGAAGTTGCTATCGAAAAGCGCTCATTGTTGCAACTGAAGGAAGACCGGCCAGCAGCCGGTACATGGCCTAAGTGACGTAATTCGAGCTGTCGAAGAACGTCAAGACCGGGAAAGAGAGCAAAATCTTTTGAGCGAGTTTCCAAGATGTCTGATTGGCATAAAGCAGTAATTTTTGGCTGAGGTACTTTGCGACCCCCTAATCTAAGTCCTGGGTGTGTTGGGTGTCCACGTTCTGCAAGCATTTAAGATTTCAAAAAAGTTAAAAAAGTGTTGCAGAGTCCCTTTAAGCCACCGTCAAGAAACATGATTGACCCGCCGCGGTGGCTCAGTGGCTATGGCGTTGTGCTGCTGAGCCGAAGGACGCGGGTTCGATTCCCGGCCGCGGCGGCCGATTTTCCAATTAAGGCGAAAAGCGAAAGCGCCCTTTTGTTAGAGATTTCCGCGCTCGTAAAGATCCTCAGGCGGTCGAAATTAATCCGGAGCCCTCCACTGCGGCGCGCCTCATCGCCTGTGTAGCGTCGGCGCGTTAAACCTTATAATCAATCAAGAAACATGATTGCGCGATTGTAGTGGGGCCTGCAGTGTCGTTTTATTGTGTCAATCGAATGCTTACATGCATTTAACACACTCATAACTACGTTTCTTCTGCTGGCCCACATCCCGTTACTCCGCCGTTACTACGTCCTTGCCACGCGAAGTTGAAAATTGAAGCCTTTTCGAAACTTCTCGCGTTTTGTTCGGTAAAAAAACGTTTTTCGTGGCTGGACTGGAGCTTGGCGAGTTACCGAAAGTTAGTTCTTTCTAATTGAAGGAATTTGTGTCTTGCCTTCATGGCGCCCATAAACATGGGGATTTAAAGCACGCTTATTCATACATTCCTACATCCATATACTCTGGGTGTATAAAGAAAATAAAAAAGTACGAATTATGCCCAAAACGGTGTTCCTGTTATGCAAATCATTACAATTTCGGGAAAACGTTGAAGGCAAATGAGGCTGGCGGCCAAAACACAGGCAGACAGCCATGCTCAATGAGAATCTCACAGCCCAATCTTCCTATACGACCACCTTGGGCTAGGACAGTCGAGGTCACGGCTAGGTGAATCATATTAGCGCACTCGGACATTACGTGTAGAATCTGGCTCTACTTTCGACGCTTCTCATCACTTGTGCGCTGTATACAACAAATATTTATTTTGTTCCATGGCCCCTTTAAAAAGCCGTTGAACGAAGCGGTACCCTTCAGGGTTCCCTGGCACGTACCGCCGTGTGCGGGTTGTCGCCGCTGTCGTTGTACTGCCACTGTCCGGAGCAGACGTGCGCCGTGAAGTCGGTGCAGGGGTCCCAGCTGAGGTTGACGCTGGCGGCCAACATGGCGTCCATGGTGGCGCACCCGGCGGTCAGGCACAGCCCACGGTCCCCGTCGCCGCCGTTGTCGTTGAAGTACAGATGGCGCAGCAGCAGCGCCAACACGATGGCGGCCAGCACCCCGACGCGCACGCACACCAGCAGGGGGTTGCTGAGCACGCACATACGGTCCGCCTGGTCGCTGCCATGCTCCGCAGACCAGGACTGCCCACGGGGTTAGAGGGGGGTCATCATTGTGCTGTACACAGCCGGTGTGTCTCGCTTGTTCATTCAGTCAATTTGCATTGAAAGGCGATAGTTTTCTTGTGGCATATCTGAACGCCAACCGTCTGGTCTGTCTCTCTATCACTTGATCCAATTAATTACCACCTCACAAAAAAAAATGTCAGCGTATCTGCTTTCTGTGCTGCAAATGAGCTGCTGCAGTTGCTGATACATTGCCCCATTTGGCGCGAATAAAACCAACATCACTGAGATTGCCATCCCTAGTTTGATTATAATACACGTTGGATTGGTTTTGGTGATGGCAAATGAAAAAAAGATGGCTCAGGTTCACTACTGTTGAACCTGAGCCATTGGCAAGACTGGGGGACCAATGGCGGATGAAGCATCACTTAAACCCTCGCCTATATTCACGTGCTTCGCATGCTCGGAAGCACAGCCACGGACGGCGCCGCCGGCGCTGAGCGATAGAGCGCTGGCCAGCAGCCGTTTTTCAACCTGGCCTAGTCGGGGGATACGGCAGCTGCGATGCTCCCTGCGAGCGCATCGATAAGAAAGAAAAGCGTAGCTTGCCCGCCGGTGGCTCAAGGTCAATGCGACGTGATGAATGACATTGAAAGATGTAGCTAAACAAACAACTCGTCGAATACGTTGTGAAATAGAGGCGGGATAAATGTGCGCTGTCCAAACAGATGGCGTGCATGCAGTGCGAAGGCGGGAAATTGAGTTGAATTGAGTCAACTAGTTGACTCAATTCATGATTCATTCTCCCTCCTCCCATGAGCAATGAAATGAAAGCTTTCATTTCGTTGATCATGGGAGGAGGGAGAGGGAGAAAGGGGAGGTAGTTAAGTGGCAGGAGCAGAGGAAGGCTGTCGTCCAAATATTGACATTTGTAACGAAGCAAGCACATGCGCAACAATTTATTAAAAATCTGCCGTTATGGCCAGAGGATTTACGGAGGGAGTGGGTAGATAATCATTCACAAAGTCGGCCGCCTGTAAGGTTGCTTCACTTCGAAGGACGTCTAAACAGGATATAGCCCATGCCGCTCCGAGGCCAGCCCCAGTCATGTTATACATTTCGAACGGAGTGAACAATAAAATTCGGATTCGTTGTCAACTTTTTGCTTTAATAGACAGCAGTGAGACAACACTGGAACGCCCGTTTCGCTGTGAGATGCGAACACGACTACAAGGATTGCAAACCAGAGCAGTTGTGTTTCGTATGTGCATATTCTTACTGCCTAAGCACACTTTGCCTAGAACATCCACAGCTTCAACCGTGTGACGATCTGCATTTGAACAAAAATGCATAATTGGCGACTACCGATGCTGCCTTAACCATACCTGACCGCGACATTTCCACGCGTTTGCCCTAACACTCCGCACTGCTTTAACTCATGCGCAGCTATCCCGGATTAGTACCCCGAGCCTTTTCTCGTGTGAACTTTGAATGCAAAATGAAGGGTTTTGTCAGAAATGCGATTCTCGCTGCGGTAAACAGGAACGCCTTGCCATGTCAACTCAGAAGGCCGGCGTCTAAGCTGTGTCGAACGCCTTGAATATGTTTTTACCAAGAGAAAGCAATAGGACCCAGTGTTGATGCTCGTACGGAGAGTGTCGGTAACAAATTAAAATAGTATGACCGGGCCCGGAATAATACACATTATTAATTAATATTATTAATTAATACACATTATAAACTGCGCTCAGCGCCAAAAGTGAGCAAACAGTGCCTAATTTGAACGTATCTCTCCTGCTCCGCCTATCTTCACGTCAAGGGCTACCGCGGGCACTGGACCGTTGCACCGCAGTACGGGTGGAAAAGTGAAGGCTTCGCTGATGCTACTCCGTGTCTCTCGACATAACCAAAACACGACGTGCTTTGATCATTAAATTTTAACACGGAAGTGTTTTATTCCCGGATACACAAACATTTGAATGACGTCATATCCGTCACGGAAGTGACGCCAGTTCAGCGAAGCAGGCGGCCTGTAAAGGGTGCACCCCTGCACACAGGGTCTTCTTGCGAGGAAGCAACCTTTAGTACTACAGAGTACGTTATACTTAGGATTGTTTGTTTTCGGGTTTTATATTTTAACACGAAGTGTTTTATACCGGCATACACCAAGATTTCACTGACGTCATATCCGTCACGGAAATGACGCCAGTACACCTTTGCCGAAGCGACCCGCCAGCAGGACGTCGCTCGCTAAGCACACCCACAAGACAGCTGCCGACCCGCAAATCATGCTCAGCAGCAGATTTCGCTCTACATTTAACTTTCGTGTTTTACCGATTCCTATGACAGATGTATCAGCCACAGTTTTTTTTTCCACCTAGACCCCTCTGTAAATAGCTCGGCTATTCGTAAATAGCCGACGAGTACGGTAGGTCAAAACGATATGAAAGACATTATCGCGCGTGTCGAAAACCACATACCCCTGCAACGACAACCCTCATGCTGACACGAGAAGCTGCATCCGAGACCGAGGCCACTGGTTGAAACTGAGGCAGAAACGAGCGCTGCGGGTGTCGCAAACAGCTGAGGTGTCCCGGATAAACAGCTGAGTCGCGAGTCGCGGACAAACGGCACGGGTTGAACGCCGAACAATCACGTGTAAACAACCTAGAAAGGCCGACTAACGCCAACGGAGCTTCTCTTCTCAACAGAAAGCGTGTTGGCCGCAGCAGGTGGGATCTCCCCGCTGAAGAGGCAACACGGACTGGCCTCGTACTCGAGCCTCGAATGAACGACGCCTTGACCTCACTCGGCAATGGAAGGGAGACCCACGTTGATGGTGGAACGGTTAAGTCCTCTGGGTAAACCTAAATAACCGCGCGTATCTGTATTGTCACAACAAAACGACTGCACACGACAAAAGCCTGTGACCGGCATCTCAGGCGACTTGGCCTTCACGTGCAAGACCAACTCCACAAGCATAAAAAGACAGACAGCCATGGCTATAACCCATTGCCGGGAAGCTCTGTAATTATTTCCGTTGTGCTTCTTCTATAAGTAGAACTGGGTAGGTCAAGAGCGCATGTCCTCGCTACGAAGTTGATCGTACCACCGCTAAGCTTTCTCTGGGCCTTTGCCCATGTCCGCCCAGATCTCTTCGCGGAATCCACTTGGGCCGTGGATCACAACAGGAATGGCACGTCGCGCAACAAAGGCGCTCGTATACCGTTCCCCCGGAACCCTGGAGTTGAAAGTGAGCTGTGAAATCACTTACGCCTGATTGTGTGTGTGCTTTTCGCGTGTCTGAGTTTGAGCAGTCGTGACGGTGAAAGGCCCGGGGGAGATGATGTGTGCGCTCTCAGTGCCGCTCCGTGGTGCGGGGAACCACGGGCGCAACGGCGTGATCGGGCTGGAGAATCGCCTCTCTCTCTCTCATTGGAAAACAATTGAACATGCCATACGTCGCCTGTCCAACAAATTTGTGGAGCAAGCCACAAGGCGACCCAATTATTAGCACAAGCTGTCGCCATTGGTACTATAACTTACGCAGCCCAATCCTACGACCTTAACAAAACGCACATGAGAATACTTCAAAATCTGCACAGAGCCACCCTCGCAGAGCCATCAGTGGACTACCCAAACATACTCGTCTTGAGAACCTGAAAGCTGCAGTTGCTCTCCCCCTTTGGAAAATATCTTCAAGAGCAAGTACATTAACAATCCCTTCATAAACGCTCATTAACTCATCAAGGTGTCTCCATCATCGCCTGGGACAATCTGAAGCCGTTACAACCCAACGACATCCCACCGCCTTTGGCTCCCTGGAACCGCCCTTCTGTCACGGACTCTACGGCCACCCATCCCGTCCCGCGTAACGCCCACCCCGTCCGGCGCAGCCCGCATCAACGCCCTCCGGAACAGTAAACGCCCCGAAATTGATGTTTACACGACGCAAGCATAGCTAATCCACTAGTTGGCACCGCATGGACATCACCTGATCTCCCCTCCATCGAAGGCAAACGAACCCTTAATATTCCATGTGCTACCATTCTGGAAGCGGAACTCCATGCCATCATTCAAGCCATCGACTTCCTCATGTTCGACTTTCACTCCTCCGTCCCTTCACAAATACGCATCCTGACGGACTCATTCGAAGCCCTAAAGACACTACAAAGTCCCACATCGACCAGCTGTATCCCATTGCCAACAAAATCCTGCATCAGATCTCCATCCTAAAATCTAGCGGCATCCATCTTCGCATCGACTGGTCGCCTGGACACGAGGAGTCTTCACCGGGGAACCAGGCAGCTCACTCGGCTGCACGGAGTGTATAACCTCCAGTCCTCCGCTGCTACCCGACTTGGCTCCTCCGCCTCTGAGTCATTACCGCCAGCCATACAGATTCTACGGTACAAAAAAGACAAAAAAGACCGCCTCAAGACCTCACTCCAACCGGCTTTTTATCTGCTCTACCCCGCTCCCAAGATCAGCCGAATTTTTATAAACAAATATTTTGCAAATGCTAGCTTAACCCCAGAGACATTCCGTAAATGGTACACCCCATCCCTGCCGCCTCGATGTCCCTTCTGCGCCTCCCTCACACCCGCCAATCTCCAGCACCTAATTTGGCACTGTCCAAAATTTATGCGTTACAGAAACTTCAAGCCTCCTCCAATGCCTCCTCCTCATACATCGACCCTCGAACACTGGAACCCTCACGCTGACTTTAATTGCGCACTACTCTCTAGAAAGCGGTCTAGCGCGAGCAGTTTAGAGCCGTGAGCCTGCTCTCCTCCCCCACGTGGCCTCTTCCGCCTTAAGGAGCCAACCAGCTTCAACTTGAACGGTTTATTTTCAAGATGTCCCAAGCCTCGAATCCCACCCTCTACTCCCACTTCCCCCACTTGACCTAGCGTCTTCCTGATGTAATAAAGGCTATCTCCTCCTCCATTCGCTGTCCCTGTACAGCCAAGCTGTTGTTGCTCTTCTTCTTCTTCTTCTTCTTCTTCTTCTTCTCCTTAAGGGTAATGGCACATACCCATTGCGATATTGGCCCGGGCTTGAGATTGACCTAATTAGGTAACAACATGTGCTTTCGAATTGGAAAACGTTGGCTGGTAAGGTAGACAAAACAAAACATACGCTCCGTAGTGGCGGGAGAAGACAAATGATTGTGCTAATCAGCATATGAGTCTTCCGGAGGCCGCGATTAATTCATGAAGGAGGGGGTAAATTTCCTTCCTTGCTTAGCGTAGAGCACTGGCGCCGAATGAGAGAAGCACGGAGGATTTTAATTCAAGACCAAAGAGCTCGAATGGGACAGCTAGGTAAAATTTTCGTTCCTCTGAAACCTAGAGTTATCGGCTCCGATTTCATGCTTCTAGGAATATAGTAATCAGGGTTTTGCAATGCGCCTAGGAAAAGTCTGCCCTACTAATCTTAGAGAACCTTAGAAGAGAAACAAACGGCAACATCCAAGTTCATATCAATGGCGAGCTCGTTCCTCGACTCAACTGTATCAAAATTCCGGGACAACACATTCCACAAGGCATGTGAAATGGGGCTACACTCAAGAAACGTGGGGCAGCCACAGAGCAAGTTCGTGTAATGATCAGAAGAATCAGAAATATACGCCACAGACTTGGTTAAAGGGAGGCTACACGGCTAGTAGAAGCCTCTATAGTATCACGTATCATCTACGGGACGGCGTACCTCCGACTCACCAAGGGCAAAGTAGAAAAACTAAGCATTCAAATCAGTCAAGCATACAAGACAGCCTTGGGGATTCCGAACTCGACATCCACCATCATACTTCTGGAGCTCGGGGCTTACAATCCAGTGGAAGTGGTTTGGGAAGCTGAGAAGATAGCCCGCATTAAGCGGCTAAACCAACCAACCAACCAACCAATGGAAAGTGGCTTTTGGAGCAGCTAGGTCGCACCCTGCCCAGCGGGAAGCCATAGCCATTACAAGATCTTACCGCAGATATGAGGGCGAAAATCACAATCACTCGTAAACCTAGAAATATGCACCCCCTACATAAAGCGGAGGAGAAGAGCCAGGGCCGAGTGCCTGGGGAGGCTATGGGACAGTAGCCGGCACACCCCATATGTGGGCGCCGCCGGACCGCAAAAGGGAAAGATGGTAGCGGCAGTTACGACACCGTATGGAAGAGTTGCAAACTCGACTACCGTAAAGACAAACATCGCCACCCTGGGGGAAGAGGCAGCCATTGCCCTGGACATCGCTTGCAAACCCAGGGCAGTAATTTTACCCGACTCGCAAGAGGCCTGCAGACATTTTATACCGGGCAATGTCTTCACACTAACCCACTAAATTCTTTCTAAACAGTCCCCGGAAGGGGTGCTTATTACATGGACGCAAGGACACAGATCGGTCATAAGGGGAACAAGGTCCGCGGCCTCCTTGTGTCAATCCCCGTCCTTAAACATGGTGAACGTAACATTCACCGAATATTTAAGCATATTCAGACTCAACAGAAGAACTATCCACCACCAGACAAAAGACTCACTAAAGAAGAAGAGCCCACTCTCGGGATATTACAGACTGACACAGTACCCACACTGGCTAAACTATACTCGAGGTACCCCACGCTATAGTCCGCTTTTCGCCCACACTACCGGGAGAGAGCGGACGCTTACTACATGGTATGGGCGTGCCAGTACCCACTAGCTATACGCCCGATCACAAACACGTAAAAGGAGCAGTGGGAGGCCACCCTGCGCAACGATGTCTTTGCCTGCCAGCGATGGCTGGTATAGAGAGCCACAGCGGCGTTCGAGGCTAGTGGAATCCTGGAATTACTATAGCAACCGTCTTTCCTTCCTCTTTCTTTCTATTAAATAAAGATATTTTCAATCAGCAAATCGTTGCTCTCAGAAACGGCGACATTCAAACAAATAGTGCTTTAAGGATTAGGTTTTATTGCAAATCAGGCATGTGTCTGCTAATGGCAATCCCGATTTATTCAAATGCAAGTTTAATTTTGGAGAGGGGCGCTTCATGGCCGTGAGGGCCACTTCACGTTGTCGCAAAATGTAAAACGATGAATTCCATTTATATTTTAAGTGAGCACACTCTGGCCTATTCAGGATGCCGTTGGATCGCCCACTGAGCAAGAGATATCGCCAAAGAGCGCCACAATTATGGTTGTTACATTACAACACACAGGAAGTACAGGTTCGCGAAATCCGCTAAGGAGTCCACCGTGTCATTAAGCAGGATACCTGCATGTCCTGGCGCCTACACAACACGTACTGATAGGATGTGATTTATCAGTTGGAATAACAACCTGGTCTGGAAAATGAGCAACGTGTTCCTTTAAATGTGCCCTGTAGCACGCGCCCAGGCAGCAGCTTGGCATTCTTTGGGAACATGTTGTCGACATAAACCGGCACTCGCGTATCCAAATGGTTCAATCTAGAAGAAGTCAACGCTATTTCGGCGAAGAATTGAATTGACACACAAGAGCTGAGGGCGTCGAAACTGAGGCCATGGCTTCGCCAAGAATGCGAGAGGTTGCTGCGAAATAATGGCCTGCGCTCCACCAGTTAGGGAGTCTGTCATCCCGAGGTACGTCCGTACCGACAACTGTTGACATCTCGTCGCTAGTGGTGGAAGGTCCGCCTTTATGTATAGAAGTGTAAGCCACAAATCTAGGCAAACCAAGAAGTAAGTGCAGAGCACGTTTTTCAAGCATATAAAAGAGTCGTAATACATAAGCAGTAGTGCCAGAGAAGAGTGCACAGCCGAATCCCAGGGCGGGACGAACGTACAGTTTGTACAAAATTAACCACGTGTCTTGGCGCATTCCTGATTTGCGGTGAGCGAGCCTTCTGAGTCGATAAGAACCCGTTCCCCATTTAAAAGGACGGGTTCGATGTGGGAGCAGGAACTCAAAATGGAATCATACTCAACTCCAAGGTATTTCAGTGTGCCAATTTGTTTAAGGGTCTGATGAATTTATGTTAGTGAAATCGGCACGTCATGTTCTAGAGGAAAAACTAACAGACGTTATTTTTTGGAGTTAAGAGCCGGGTCAAGTGTTTGGAGCCATCTAGCCAAGGTATCAAGATAGTTCTGCAGCCGTTGATAGAGCGACTGAAGATTGTAATCAAATGCGTAGAACGCGGTATGATCTGCATAAACATAGACAGCTACTTCCGGGTCTCGCGGGAATAAAAAAGTGAAATGTTTAACCGAACCGGAGAAAACAGTGCCTTCAGAGACACCTCTGTTCCGGGGAAACTAGCCTGCCATCGGTGCCAAAAAAAAAAATCGCGATCTTGCGAAAACTCCTGTGCCCATGCTGTAATGTGGGAAGGTATAATACAGTCCGTCAAACGATCAAGCAAGACTACATATTCTTCGCTCTCGTAGGCCTCTGCCACATCCAATGTGACTAAGGCAGAAATATTTCCCACTTTTCTGGAGAGCCCAATTATGCTTTTCAAATTTACATGGGCGAACCAAATACAGCCGAATTCAGGACGAAAACCAATTTGGCAAGGGCCGAGGGCGTTATCACTTGCGACGAAAACCCTTAAACGGTTACGTAAAACTTTGTCCACCAATTTCACAAGACTCGAGGTGACAGCACTGGGCCGAATGTTGTCAATTTCATGACCTAACCTTTTGTTTTTGAGCACCAAAATAATTTTTGAGAGGTTCCAAAGTCGCGGGATTCGTGCGCTTTTGATGGACGTTCGTCCAACGGAAAGCAACTGGTCAGTGAAATCACATCCCATAAATTCCAGCATGACTAATATGACCCCATCACGCCCGGGAGCCGAAAACTGAAAATATGACGGCGCGGTTTCTAGTCCCGTGTCCCACACAGGGAAGAAACTTGAGTTGGATAATGAGGTGCCTCATCTTCGACACCCCAAAGACTAAAGCCTGGAGGCCTAGCCTCCAGGTACGATAACACTTAACTTACGACAGGCTAAACGTACGATAGACCTAACGTACTCGCACGTGTGAGTACGTTAAGTCTATCCTCAGTTTCACGGGGAGAGATTGCGAACGAAAAAATTGACAGAATTTTCGGGGGTTTGTTATCTGCTGTGAAACGAAACAACTCTGTTCTGTGTTTCGGGTACGAAAGGGGGCTATTTAATTTCGAATAATGTTGTAATTTCGACTCTGCCACGACTCGCTTGAAATAAGAAGCATAAAATTTGTAAGTTGACAAGTCCACAAGCCATTCGTTACAAAGCAGTGACTTCCTAGCTGATTAAAGTTTTTTTCTCTTTCCAGACTGCCTTGCGGCGGTGGTGTGCCCTATCGCGCTCCTTATTTCGCCATCGGTTAAAGTTAGTTTGACTGGATGTCTTAAAGGAGCCATGAAGAGAAAATGCAAGTTGGTTTTATTCGAAAGATTTCGTGTATTATAGTGCCCCCAGCGCTTGTCCGGATACAAACGGTGCTGAGAAATTAAACAATTTCGGTTAAATTTTGATTTCCCGCTCAATCGTGCGTTCGTGGTCCCAAGTGACATCATTGGAACCGACCGCTCTGCAGCCTAGAGTCCTTCATTCACGCATCCGCCGTACAGGGTAGAGACCGCGCTGGCGCCGCCATTTCGGCTCGCTCGCCGCCGCCGAAGCAAGGATAACCGCGCTAAAAGTATCGCCGCAAAGCGGTTTACTAAAGAAGTTGAATCATATGTCTGTTTCGCGTTGCTAGGTCTCGTGGGAAACGAAAAGAATACGCGTTGAGCCCGTTGGCCCAATCGCGGCGGCACGGGACCGTTCAAAGGTCTCCACCTGTACAGCGGTGTTGGTTGTTCCCGTTTCTTTACGTTCCGTAACCTGATGGCGCCACCATACCGTGGCAAAGCGTTTGGTTCCCGCATTAAACTGGCTTGTTTTTGTTCTGGGAGAAATATTCGTTCCCTGACAGTGCTCGCTCGACAAATGGGGTCGACGTAAGACACCGTTGCTTGCGTCAATCGTCCAGTGTCGTTCTATGCAGCAAAACAACAAGCCTGTGCGCAGAGCAGCAGGCCGCCGCGGAAAACTGCCCATGAATCGCAAAGCAAATAAAGAATGGCCTAATTAAAGCTATTATCTGTACTAGTTAACCTTAAGTATCCGACACTGGAATTAGAGCTTATTTGAATAGGGTTTAAATATCTGGTAAAAAATTAATTTATGAAATTGAGCAAAGTTAATTTGTTATCCGCCTAGCTTTAAATGAACCAAAGAAGTTCAAGATGATTGACCAGGGGGCGCCGACGGCAGCGAGCGATGAGCGGGAGTGCTTTCGCGATGAACCAAAGGGGTCCCGGAGCGCCCGTACACACGGGCGTTGCTTTTCGCCTCCATCGTACACACGGATCAGAAAAGCGGCCGCCGCGGCCGGGAATCGAACCCGTGACCTCGTGCTCAGCAGCGCAACGCCTTAGCCACTGAGCCACCACGGCGGGTGTGTCTTAACGATGAATTCAGAGTCATGGATTGTGCCATACAATATAGAAGATAACCTGGGTCAAGCATACCAAGTGACTGGAATGAGGCGAGAACGGCGTTCTTAATCTTAACATGGTTAAAAAATTTACATACTAAAGGAGGAATTAATTAAGGGACGCGATGATGAGTAGGCTACAGGCAGGATCACTATTTTACCCGCAGTGCGCCGTAGCCCAGTGAGACAGACAAATTCCATTCGAAGCAAACGTTAGATCAAGGACCAGTCGGACACCAACACACAAAAACGTAGCGGAGCGAGAATTGACGCACTGAAAATCTTTGTCCGATGCCCATGACCAAAGGCGCCCGCCACAGCTATCAGTTCGGAAGACCGGATATACATGATGTCAATTAAAATCTCCAGCGAGGATTAGATATATTTGGCTGTTTGCACTTCATACTCTTCTTCTCATTGTTCAAACGGTCCATCCCGCTGTTCAGACGCTTCGGAAGTGTATTGTGGGTGGCGGACGCTCAAAAATTTTGAGGACGTTTAAGACCCTCCTATCAGCGTGGAACGATGTAGCGTTATCATGCCCCATTTGTATGGCAATGTTTGTTCATTTATTCATTTATCGGTTAACCAATTACTTGCATTCCCAGGGACAAAGACCTTGGCAAAAGGAGTGTTTGGCAATTTTACAGATATATTACAAAACAGAGCAGGAAAAAAAGAATAGAACAAACAAAAGTAGTACACATGCTTTAGTTATACAATGTTAGCTACCGTAGTTTTAAAAAATTGGTGGTCCGAAATTGTAGCCGTCCGCGCCGGAAGGCGGTTCCATTGTTCAGATGTATGCGCAGCGAAGATAAACGGAATTATCACTCCCTTGTCATGCTAGCGGCGCCCACGAGCGGTGAAATGTTTTCACTCCTGCTCTCACGCCATCTGTTGGTGCAGCGCCTCACGACTGGATGCCGCAAGGTGACGCTGCGGGAATTTTCTCTCAAGGTCAACGTCACCGGCGACCCCAACTTGTCTGCGACACGAGGCCCTTAACGTTCCGCGTTAATCCGTCCTTTTGACACTTTCCCGGCACAGTTCGTCATTGGTGCAACGTTAACAACCACAGAGGCGTTGATGTCCCTCCTTAGTTCGCTTTCTGGCACCCTGTTAGTTATTGGGGGTCTTGCAATACCAAAACAACGGTCTGCAAACAACGCAGTGGATGAAAGCAGACGACACAATTCTGAGACCATGTTTCCTATAATTATGTCCGCCTGTGACACATGGCACGATGCGATGGAATTTATTAATATGCCCTGGGGGCCTTAACAAGCAACTGAAGGAAATTATTTCCATTAGTGTGTTTGTGTATAGTAGAAGCCGACTTTAAAGATACTCAATACAGACACACGCAGTTGTGTGGAGGAATTTCATTGAAGGCCCTATAGCTTCCCACATTCTCAAATAAATTAAAAAATAAAAACGCCTATATTGCGCCTGGTAAGACGTCTTCTCACCAAAGCACATGTGTATAGCACTGAAGACGACCTTATGAGAACCCTGTGAATAGCTGTCGAACCCAACTTAAGATGATTTGGTCAGCGTAACGCTGGCTTTCCTCACATTGGTTTTACGCATTGCAGTGAAAAGTCATGACAGTAAATGAGCTGCGGAAGACAGCCTGGTGCGAAGGGTGAGTACATTGGTTACGTCGACGGTTGCAGAGAATCAGCGACTGAAGAGAATGCTAACGCACTAACCCATACTTGGTACTTGGGAATTTGTGCACGTGTTTTTTATTAACACAGTAAAAAACAGGGTAATATTCAGCAGGATCGCCACGATGGGGATCTTAGTGGTTAATATAAATTCTAGCAGGGTTAATATTGGTATATCAGGCATCATTTACGGAAATTTTGGTACATTGGAAAGGTCATTTAGCATTGACTATAAGAACGTTCTCTTGGACGGCCACCATATCGCAGTATAGCAAATTACTCTCAGGTATTTCTCCCAGGACTTCCTTCAAAGCCCTTTGGATCGCCCTGAACAACTAAGGCCAGTTTTCATTCGGAAGTTTTCTTAGGACGCAGCTTCAATAATTAAAAGAAAGCGCTCGTGAATGATGACGATAAGTCTTCGTTCCGCCTGCCAACCAGTACAGCTTGGCTGTTCCTTTAATAAATTGAAAAGGTGTGCCGCCGAGCGGGATGTGTAACTGGAGTGGACTGCCCTCTTGGTGGCGGTATAGATATTGAAGGGGCGGGCTGGTTAGGACAGGTGTCGAACAGCTTTGCCAATTGCGTATAGTTCCGCTTCTTATGCTGAGTTGAACTGCTTGTTGCCTTCTGTATAAGTTGTGTTGAGTCCGGTCTAGTAAGCGACAGCCCACGAGATGCCTTTTCCCGCCGCGCCCGTGTATACATGCTTTTGCTGGGGTTCTCTTTCTGGTTTCTTGTTGAAGTAGTTAGCCGTGATGTCTTTGTTCTCGGTGTCTAGTGGGGTCTATATTACCGGGAATGGGTGCCATCTTTAATTGCTGTCTGTCTATAGGCTCTAACTTGCAGTACTCGTCCACTGTTGCTTGGGAATCATAGCAGATCGATTGCAGGAGTTGAATAGCGGCCTTGCTTTGACTCAGTCTCCGAAGTTGGTTGTATTTGTGGACTGAGATGATTTCCTCTGTTGTGGCTGTGGTGCCGACGTCCACTATGGCCTTATTACAGGTGGATATCGGTAGTCCTAAAGATATCTTTGCGGCTCTTCGCAGTAGGGTATCCAGTTTCTGCAGTTGTGTCTTGCTGACGTTTGTAATAGGAACAGCATATCTTGTAGTATCTTGTGCGATATGTAATGAGTGCTTCCTTAAGTCGGAGTAGGTCTTTTTTTAAGTCCTGTCTGCCTATGGGAGGCTCGTTTCATAAGCTGAAGTAATTGTTCTCCTTGTTTGAGAATTCAGTTCACTGTAGCGCGGCTCCCACCATCCATGTGGCCAAGGATCTTGATCGTGGAATGGATGACTGTGCCCTGTAGCGTAAGTTGAATGGGGGTGGATTCCATCTTCTGTTGGCGGCCATGAGTACTTCTGTTCTGTTTTGTGGAGGATGTCAGGCCAATTTTTTTGGCTACTTCTTGGGTTCTATTGAGTTCCTCTTGTAGTTGTGTTTCAATATGTGGATCCATATAAAGATGTCATCTGCGTACATGAGGTGATGTACGTCTTCCACCTGTTTTAGAGCCCTGTGAATCTTAAGGGGTGCAAGGTTGAATAAGGTTGGAGATAGTACTGCATCCTCGGGTATGCCTTCATTGCGGATGGGTGAAAGGTGGTGTCTCATGCTCACCTATGGAAACCACGAGAGAACGCTGTCGTAAGAAATCCCTGACGTAGTTGTACAGGCTTGATCGACAGCTTCTGGTGGTAAACTCGTCTAATATGGCGTCGTGGTCCACACAATCAAATGCTTTCTTGAGGTCGACTGCGATTATGGTCTTGAGTTGGGCCAAGCTTTGTTCAGCCGTAACTTCTTCGTGGATTCCTAGGAGGACCTCTTGTGTTGACAGATTCTGCCTAAATTATAGCATGTTGTACGGAATGACATCAACTTTTTTAAGGTGATCTTGCAAGCGCTATAGCATCATACGTTCCATAAGCTTACTCTACCAACATGAACTGAATTAACCACTTCTTGCCTGGCTTGCAGACATCCGCATTTCAGTCCTCGGCCACACTTATTGCGCGGTGTTACTCCCACTCCATGATTCTTTGGTCGCTTTTCCCACAGTATCCCGTTGACCACATTGCCTTCTCAGTGAGTGCCCTTCGGTGCAATTCATAGCCACGCAGTTCAACAGGGGTTCTATCTATACGTGGCGTTCGCACAGCGTCACTATAACACAAGTATAAAGCCCCATGCACGTTGACCTTCGCTGTTCATACAATAGGAGGACAATATTTCTACCATGGTGCGGGCAGTAATTAATATTTCTATGTCAATGCCCCACAAGAGAGAGAGAAATGAGCTTTATTGATTCGTCCTGCGAGAAAGGTGCGGGTCAGGCCACGCAGGGCTTCGCCGCACCTCGTCTAACTACCTGCGCTAGGTAGCGGGCGGAGCCCGAGGCGTCGTGCCCGGCCGGCCGCGCGGGTTAAGCGCTGACACATGTACGATTTGTACGGCGATTCGCATGCGACTGATCGTTACGACTGTCACCACGACTAGTCGTACGCGTGAATTTGAGACGACCCGATGCGTGCATGCGATGCGCCGTCGGCGTCGCTCCGCCCACCGTGCTCCATGGTCAAGACCGCTGAGCTGAATTTGTAGATTCCGCGCGTTCAATCGCAAAAGCAGGCAATCGTGAAGCGTTTCCTGCCTTCGGATCGCGCACACGCCGGCCGCTCTGCCAGCTCGGACACTCAGCGCTCGAACCGCGCAGACTGGTAGCAACCGCTTGTCGCTGCTCTTCTGAATCAATCTGATCGTGAAGTTCCACATGCGAGATAGGTGTTAGTGTGGTGAAAAATTGTGCTTGGGATTGTTATCAGGGCTTATTTTAAAAGCGGCGATCAGACTGCCGCGATGCAAGCGTATACGCTGACCGGCGCGGCGCGCGTGCGCCGACCGGTCGAGAGATGGCAATACCTGCGCGGAAGCATCGAAACAGGCTACGCAGATGTTCAACTACGACGATCGCTGAGCTGAATTTGTAGATTCCGCGCGTTTGTTCGCAAGAAATCAGGCAATCGCGAAGTGTATTCTGCCTTCGAAACAGTCCGCGCACACGCCGGTCGCGCCTGCCAGCTCGGCACACTCAGCGGCTCGAACCGGCGCAGACCACGGTAGCAACCGCGCTTGTCGCTGCTCTTCTGAATCAATCTGATCGCTAAAAAGAAGTAGCTTATGCGAGAAAAGGGATGATAGTGTGGTGAAAAGTTGTGTTACATTGTCATTCGCAGTTGCACAGATAGCGGCAATCAAATATCCGCCAGGATTCTAAGCCTAAAGTTCCAACACTCGAGCCGACCAGAGCAACGCACGCCGGTTGCGGGCGGTTGGGGCTCAGCGGGCTCTCATTGGCTGTGGCCTCACGACGATGGCAGATGGCACGACTGCATCTGGCTTGCCAGACGCACGTCGTGAGCCTCCTCCGACCAGCGATCGACGCCAAAACGGGTCCTAACGATCAATCGTAACTATCAGTCGCATGCGAAGCGTGCACTAGTCGTACATGTGCGCGCTTTACTCGGATCGCCCGCGCCGTCGCCGTCCGCTCGACCCCCGCGGGGGCCGGGAGGCGAGGGCGCTGCTGCTTTCCTTTCGCCGTTGCAGCGCCAGAGCTGCCTCGAGCCGCTGGACGGCCCTGAGCTGGTTGCCGTGCTCCGGGGAGCCGATCAACTCGCGAATGTCCGGCGGGAGGCGGTCGCCTCCGTCGCGCGCGCACTGTTCGTCGCAGCCCCACATGATGTGGGCCAGGTCCGCGGGCACTCGCGCACACACACAGCACTCGGTCCGCTCGTAGAGTTCCGGGCACACGTGGCGCGCCAGCGCCGGCGTGAGCACGGTCTCGGTCTGTAACTGCCGCAGGAGCACCGCCTCCTCCCGGGACAGGCCGGGGTGTGGAGGCGGAAAAGTCCCTCTTTCGCGTCTGTACCACCGGAGCACTTCGCCGTAGGCGACGAGGGGCTCCCCTGCGTCTTCGTCGTGGTCGTCGTCTGCTTCCTCCCCGGAGTCTTCCGGGGTTCGGTCGAGGCGGGGGGGCGCGGTCCGGCACGTGGCGAGGACTCGGGCCGCGGCGTCCGCCTCTTCGTTGCGGTTGTGGTGGCCGTTGGGCAGCTCCCGGCCCGCGTGGGCCGGGAACCACCGGATGCTCGTGCTGTTGGCGGCCCCCTCCCGGATCCGAGAGAGGAGCCGCGCGGTGCTCCTGCACACCGTGCCCCTCGCGAAGTTGGAGATCGCCGACTTGGAGTCGCTGAGGACGGTCCGCGTGCCGGGCAGGGTCAGGGCTAAGGCGATCGCCGCCTCCTCGGCCTGCCGGGCGGTCGCGGCCCGCACGCTCCCGGCGTTGAGCAGTTCTCCCGAGGTGGCCTTCAGGACCACCGCCACGAAGGTGTCGGCCCGCTCGCGGTGCTTGGCCGCGTCCACGAACACCGCTCCCTCGTCCTCGTTGTACGTTCTGGCGAGCGCGCGCGCCCGCGCCGACCGGCGTTCGACGTTTCGCTCCGGGTCCACGTTCCTCGGGAGCGGAGGCACTACGATACGGCGTGCGACGTCGTCTCGCATCTCGCAGCGGGACCAGCTCGTCTTCCGCCGCGGGACCGAGGGGCGGGCGGAGGCCCACCCGTTGCAGGATTTTGCGCCCGGACGTGGTGCTGCCCAGGCGCTCCAGCTGCGATACGCGCTGCGCTTCGCTGATCTCCGCCAGGGTGTTGTGGACCCCCAGGGACAGGAGGGCGGCGTTGCTCGTGCCGTTCAGGAGGCCCAGGGCCGCCCGGTAGGACTTGCGGATGGCAGCGTCGATGCGCTCCCGTTCTTGCGCCTTCCACTGGTGAAAGGCGCCCACGTAGGCCACGTGGCTCACCACGAAGGCCTGCAGCAGTCGGAGGAGGCTGGCCTCGCGCATCCCCCTCGAACGCGTGGAGATCCGCTTCACGAGGCGCGTGGCTATGCCCATCTTCGTGATCATCTTCTCGATCATGGTGCCGTTGCCGCGGTTCGCGTCCACATGCATGCCCAGGACTCGAACGCTGGGGACCGTCGGGATGGCCGTGCCGTCTGCCGCTCGTACGACGATGTTGCGCTCCGCCTCCGCGGCGGCGCGCTTTCGATACCGGCCCGGCGGGGGCAGGATCAGCAGCTGCGATTTTTGCGGCGAGCACCGCAGACCCGTGCCCGCCAGGCCGGCCTCGATGGTGCGTACCGCCTCCTGCAGCGTCGACTCGATGTGGCCGTCACTGCCGCCCGTGACCCACAGGGTGATGTCGTCGGCGTAGATCGAGTACCGGACGTCCGGGAGCTCGTCCAGGCGCCGGGCCACGCCGATCGTCACCAGGTTGAACAGGAGCGGCGAGACCGAGCCCTGCGGGGTGCCGGTGCTTCCGAGCTCGCGCTCCTCCAGTTGCGTGCCCCCGACCTCCAGCCGCGCCGTGCGCCGGGACAGGAAGGCTCGGATGTAGTCGTAGGACCTGCGCCCCAGGCCGAGGCGCGACACCTGGGCCAGGATCGCAGAGTGCCGCACCTTATCGAAGGCGCTCTGCAAGTCCAGGCTCAGGATCGCTCGGTTGTCCGCCGTGGGCCCCTCCGGGAGCGCCAGCACCTCGTGTTGCAGCAGCAGCATGGCGTCCTGCGTGCCGAGCCTCGCGCGGAAGCCCAGCATCGCGTCGGGATACAGCTCGTTGTCCTCCAGGAACCGCTGCCACCGGGCGTTCAAGACGTGCTCCAGCACCTTGCCCACCACGCACGACGTGAGCGAGATGGGGCGCAGGTTCGCGATGCCCGGCGGCTTGTTCGGTTTGGGAAGCAGGATGGTCTTGGCCTTCTTCCACTGCTTGGGAAGGCTGCCCGATCTCCAGCACTCGTTGAAGTACTTGGTCAGCGTCACCACCGCCGCGTCGTTCAGGTTGCGCAGCGCCTTGTTGGTCGCGCGATCCGGGCCCGCGGCCGAGCGGCAGTTCAGGGAGCGGGTCGCCTGGCGGACCTCCCACTCCTCGATGTCCCGGTCGAGGGCGGCGTTCGGCGGCCCGGCGTAGTCGGCATGCGTTTCGTGAGGGGTGGCCGGGAGGTACTGCTCGTTCAGACGCTTGTGCACCTCCTCTTCCCCCAGCTTCTTGGTCGCGGTGTACAGGATCTGCGCCATGCGGTGACGCTGATACTCCTTGCTCTTGCTCTCGTCCATCAGGTGCCGCAGCAGCTTCCAGGTGCCGCCCCGGTGGAGCTGCCCGTCTGCCTCGCCGCAAAGCTCGTACCACTGCTGCGCGCACAGCTGGCGGCTGTATTTCTCGATCTCCCGGCCGAGCACCGCCACGCGCTTGCGCAGCGCGCGGTTGTGACGTTGGCGCTTCCAGCGCAGCTGCAGCGACCGCCGCGCCTCGAGCAGGTGCGCGAGGCGGGGATCCATGCGCGGCGTGTCCTCCGTCGTCTCGATCGTCGCCGTCGCCCCCTCGGCTGCGGCCACGAGACCCTCCGTCCACTCCTCGATGTTCTCGATCTCGCCCAGCTCCGCTTCCCGGAACCGGTGCCAGTCGGTCAGGCGGTGCTGGACACGGCCGGCGCCGCCGCCGTCCCCGTCGTCGCCGGAGCGGAGCGGCACCGTCACCGCGACGATGTAGTGGTCGCTTCCCAGGTTGTGGCCCGTGTTCCTCCACCGCGCCGTCCTGCCGCCCGGCAGGAGCGCGAAGGAAAGGTCCGGGTTGGTGTCCCGGGCCGTCGACGTGCCGATGCGCGTCGGGTGCGACGGGTCCGTGAGCAGCACGTAACCGGCCTCGGCGGCGTCTTCCAGCAGGCTCCTGCCCTTGGCCGACGTCGCCGTGTACCCGAGCTCCCGGTGCTGGGCGTTGAAGCCGCCGCACACGACGATCGCCGCGTCCCTCTGGCCGGAGACCGCGTTGCGAGCCTTGTGCAGCAGCGCCCGGAACTTTTGCTGGCGGTGCTGCGGGTTGCTGTATACGTTCACGACGAGGACGGCGGTGCCCGTCGCCCGCTTCTTCCGTCTGCCCGTGACTATTGCCAGTTCGGTCGCACAGTGCTCGATGGAACTGCCGCGGCCGCCCAGGAAATTCTCGTGTTTGACGAAGGCGATGCCCTTGCGGACGAACGTGCACACTCCTTGCGCCGCGCCCTTCCCGCAGGCGCGGGCGCTCGGCGGGCTGGCGTGCGCTCTGTAACCCGGCAGGGACGTCGCGTTCGCGTCTTCGGCGTGCGTTTCCTGCACCATGATCACGTCGGGGAGGTCCGGCGCGGTCAGGGAGCGCAGGTGCTGTTGCAGGACTGCCTTCCGGCACCGGAAGCCGTTGGCGTTCCAGTGCCAGATCTTCAGGGTCGTGCGGTCGCGGCTCGTCATGGCGAATGTTGCTGAGAGGCTCCGTTGTCGAAGTGTTGCGTTCATCTCGAGCGTCTTCATGTTTTCGGGACTGAATTGTTGCTGCAGCTGCTGCTGTAGCTGGGTCATCTGGCCGACGGCCTGGTTGACTTGCTGCATCATTTGGTTGAGGGCTCGGTCGATCCTGTTGGTGAGCCGCTTCTCCATGTTCTCCAGATCCTTGCCCCAGCGGTTCATCTGGTTCTCCAGCCGACGGCAGCGGTTACTCAGACCCGCGTAGCCCGGTGTCTTCGCGGCGCCGGTCGCCTTTGCCGACGCCGACGAGACGACTGACTCCGTGTCGTCCTCGTCCGCATCGATCTCCTCTTCGGATTCTTCGCGCTCTTCGCACTCCTGCACCCGTCTCTTGGGAGGGGTCGGGGAGGTCTGGCTTGCCGCCGGAGACGGCTGCTGCGGTTCCTGTCGCTGCCCGGGGTGGGTTCCCGTGCCGCCTGTTGTCGCTGGGGTTGCGGCCGCGGAGCCTGCCCCTGCGCGGGGCGCGCCGCCGTGGTCGAAGTAGGCTTCGGGGCCTCGGAGGCGGGAGCGGCCTTCGCCTTCTCCCACCCCTTCTTCGGCAGTCCCCATAGCTCTTCTAGCTGCTTGGAGAGCCGCTCGATCGTGATGCGCTGTTCGTGGATCGTCGCACGCATTTCCTTCACCATCTCGCGTAGCTCCGCGTTCTCCGATCCGTTAGGCTTCGCGGCCGGCCGCCTCGTGCTGTTGTGGCGCGAACCGGAGCGGCTCGCGCGCCTTCCCCTGGACGCCGATCTCTCGCGCCGCGCGGACTTGGACCGCCGCCGCGACGACGCAGCTGCGCCGCCGACGGCGACCGTCGCCCATGTGGGGCCACGTGACAGGTCTCTGCGCCTATCTCCGCGCGCCACGCCGGACGCGCTCCTGTCGCGGCTCTTCTCCCGGCTGCCGCCGCGCGCCGCGCGCTGGTCGAGCTCCGGGAAATCGTCTCTTCTAGAAATCCTGACCTTCAGCGCCGGCGGCGGCGGTGCCGACTTCGCTTGCTCCTCGTCGAGCTTGCGTTGCCACTGTCGCTTCTTGACTTGAAACGGGGTCTTGAACTTATTCTTGCAGCTCTTGGTGCCCGTGGCGTGCGGGCCGCCGCAGAGCTTGCAGTTGGGCTTGCAGCGTTGCTCGTGGTCTGGCCCCGGGTTCCGCTGCCCGCAGGCGAAACAGACCCGGGCGGTGGGGGTGGGACACACGTCCTTTCGGTGGCCGACTTGGCCGCACGTCTTGCACACCTCTCTGTGTTGCCGGTAGAGGTAGCACCTCGTAATCATTCCGCCGTACCTGACGTAGGACGGTACCTTCCCGCCGTCGAAGAGAATGACGACGGCCGTGGACTTGCCGAGGCGGTGGGCGTCCATCGCCGTGGGGTTGTGTCTGTTGACCACGAAGCGGTGGATGTCTTCCGCCGTGTCTTCGAGCCCGACGCCGCGGATGACGCCCCGGGACGAGTCCTCCGGCGCCGCCCGGTACGCGTAGGCCTCGTATGTCGCGCCTCCGATCGCGATTTCCTGGATCAGCTCGTACTGCAAGGTGCGCTCCTCGCTGGGCGTGCTAATCACCAAAATGTTCTGGGCCGCGTTGGGCGACACGGAGTCCTCCTCCATGGCCGCCGCGTCCACGCCTGCCGCCGCGAAAACGGCTCTCCGCAGGTCGGTCAGTAGCACCTTGCCTACCACGAGGCCGCGTGGTCGAACTACCACCCTGTTCTCGTCGCGGGAAGCGAAATTGGGCATCCTGGCCGTCTTCGTCATGACCGCGTTGATTTTGTTAGCGAACTGCGCCCGCGTGGGCTGCCGGGGCGTGCGGGGTTGTGAAGCGGAGTCGGGGCTCGGCTTACCGGTGGGCGAAGGGCCTGCTGCGGATGGGTCCCTTGCTTGCCCGCTTGGTTCTTGCGGCGGCGCAGGGGGACAACTTGAATCCACCCGGCGCGGTCCCTGTTGCCCGGGGCGGCGTCTTCGTCGGCGCGCGGACCCGCGTCGGCGTCGTCGTCGGTGCCGGGAACCGTAATGGCCGTCCTCCCCGAGCTGCGATCCAGGCTGGGCCGTCGTCGGCGAGGAGCTCTAGAGTCGGCAGGTGTCGTATCCATTTCCGTGGAATCTTCGTAGGCGTCTTCTGCGACGTGGTGGCCCGCGGCCCCTGTCGGGGCGGGGCCCGAGGCGTCGCTCGTGGCGGCGGCCGTCGACGTGGCCGGCGCCATGCTCGGAGTCGTCGTATTCCTCGTTAGGCTTAGCCCGGCGGCCTCGCCTCACTCGAGAAAAACACTCGTAAATCGGCCAGAGATGGGCGAAAATGCCCAAATCTGGTATCGACGTGCTCCGGACGTTAAAAGGAACGCGTACGTACAGGTTTGGGACAGCTGAGGCGGGATGGTCCTCCGAAAAGTAGTATAATCGACGGAGCCGATGTGAGGTGCGTTCCATGCCCCACAAGGGATCTTTGTGTAAGTGAGTATGTGCCAGTAGCGGGTTTTTGTTCGGAAACTATTTATTAAATGTAAGACAATCCCGCACAAGTAGTCCTTGGATGAGTTGATGTGTGCTGGGATGGGGGGTTTTCGGGGGACGCGAAAAAGGCGGCCATTTTAGGCAAACACAGTTTCACTGTAAAAACTTTGCGAACTCTACTTTTACTCGTTACACAGATGCTTACCCGTACACCCAACAAACAGCCATGCAGGGAGTGCCACCGACACCGATGGCGAAGAACTAAAGGTGGTTACAGTCGCCACGATGTCTGTAGAGGCAGCAGAGTAGCTAGGATACCGCGGAGTACTACAGTCGAACACGGATATTCGAACACGGATATATCGAATTTTCGGCTATATCGAACTTGTAAATTATCCCCTTGAAAATCCTTTGTAAAAGTATAGAAATTCGCACGTTTATATCGAACGGTATTTTTACCCGCCATCGGATATATCGAACGCCGTGCGAGCTGGAAGGTGCGCTTCGGCACTCGCTGCGCCCCGCGACCTTCGCCACCTACGCTGCACAGCGCCTCCGCCGACACCCGAAACGCTTGAAAAACGTGAGGGCTCGGGGGCTCGGACTGCGCTGTTGGGCGCCGGCGTTTCCTCCTCCTTTCGCCTTTTCTTTCTTTTTTGTTGTTGATGTTTGTGAGTTTTGATCAGCGTGGGACGTCGAGCTGGGCAAGTCGGGGCGTCGCGCTTGCCTTCTTGTGGACAACTGCTCGGCCCACCACACCACTTGCGAGCTCAAAAACATCGGGCTGAAGTTTCTGCCGGCCAACACGACAGCGAAGCTGCAACCGCTCGACCAGGGCATCATCAAGTCTTTCAAGGTGGGCTACAGGAGGCGACTCCTTGATAGTCTGCTGGTCAACCTCCGCATGGGCACCGAGCTGAAGGTTGACCTGCTTGGTGCCATTCAAATGCTGACGGGCGCCTGGCGAGACGTGAAGACGGACACAGTGGCCAACTGCTTCCGGAAGGCAGGCTTCGGGACGGCGGAACTTGCGGAAACCGGTGAAGACGGCGACGAAGAGCGCATAGACGACGCGTTTCGCGAGTTGTCGACACTCTTCCCGGCTGCCGTTCCACCCGAAGTGTCTGCGGACGATTTCGTGGAAGTGGACTGCAATGTTCAGGCTGTTGCGAGCCTCGCTGACGAGGACATTGTAGCTGTGGTCGCAGGGACCCAGGATGCCCAGGCCGACAGCTCAAGTGGCGACGAAGATCGTCCGAACGAGGCGGCGGCTACACGCGCGTACTCCGCCGCCGAAGTGGCGGCAGCGTTCGGCTTGATTCGCCGTTGTTGTGGCGACATTGAGGGAACCGGGCTGTCGCACCTGGACAGCCTCGATAAGATCGAGGCCAGCGTCTTTAACTTCATTTCGAAGACGAAGAAGCAGGCCAAGATAAGCTATTTTTTTTCACGGAAATAAAACATTCCGTTGCATTGTGTGTGCGGAATTAGTTGTCATTCTTGAATGCGCCGATTGTAGGTGATCGTCCGCCACAGGTAAGATCTCGGGGCCTTTATTTTTTTATATCGAATTTTTTTTATATATCGAACTATTCGCGCTCCCCTTCGAGTTCGATATATCCGTGTTCGCTGTAATAGAATCTTGAGCCGTCTGTTCCAACTTTTTGCCTACCCGCGTATTGTAAGTTGCCCTCAGCGTTCTACAAAACGTATGCCGGCTCCCGGAACTACATGTCTCCTGGACCGCCGGACACCAGTCTTTCGAGGGAAATGAGGCGGAGCGCTGTAGCCCGCGTTTATACGCACTCGGCCGTTTCCCAAGACGGCGATGGCACGGAGCCCTCAAGTGTACCCAGAGCCACTCCTCTTCATCGATGCCCGGCATCCTCGCCCGCCACCACCATGAACGACGACTTCTCCCGCTACCCCACGCCCTCTTATTAACGGACCTGGCGACATTTTATGGGCTTCAAACGAACTCTGATCCCCATGATATTTTACTGATGCAATGTATGCAACCATCTACACCGTAACCCCTGATCTGCGGTCCCAGCCTGACACCGTGTACCGCACGGTGAGGGAGTGTCAACAAACCCAATCCTTTCCATGGATCCTCACCTAAAGTACGAGGCATGGGCGCGCAAGCTGACCAGAACCAACCTCTCAGTCCAGCGTCATCATCATCATCATCATCACCAGCCTATCTACGCCCACTGCAGGGCAAAGGCCTCTCCCATTATTCTCCAATTACCTCGGTCCTGTGCCAACTGTGACCAATTTATCCCCGCAAACTTCTTGATCTCATCTGCCCATCTAACTTTCGGCCGCCCCCTGCAACGCTTGCCTTCTCTAGGGATCCACTCTGTTACCCTTAATGACCAGCGGTTATCTTGCCTTCGCATTACATGCCCTGCCCACGTCCATTTCTTCTCTTAATTTCTACTAATATGTCTTTAACACCAGTTTGATTTTGTCCCTGACCCACTCCGCTCTCGTCTTGTCCCTTAATGTTACAACTATCATTTTCCGCTCCATTGCCCGCTGAGTCGTTCTCAATTTAAGTTGAACCCTCTTAGTGAGCCTCCAAGTTTCTGCCCCGTAGGTGAGTACCGGTAAGATGCAGCTGTCATACACTTCTTCTTCAGCGACAATGGTAGGCTGCTATTCATTATCTGAGAATGTCTGCCATATGCACCCCACCCCATTCTGATCCTTCTAATTATCTCTGCCTCATGGTTGGGATCTGGGGTCACAACTTGGCCTAAGTAGATATATTCGCTTACCACTTCCACTGCCTCGCCACCTATCTCAAACTGCTGTGCTGTCCCGAGGTTATTAATCATTACTTTAGTTTTCTGCATATTAATTTTCAGGCCCACGGTTCTACTCTGTTCGCCCAGTGCGGAAAGCATGCTTTGCAATTCGTCCCCCGAGTTACTTAGCAAGGCAACGTCATCAGCAAATCTGAAGTTACTGAGGTATTCTCCATTAACCCTTACTCCCACCTGTTCCCAATCCAACGTTCTGAATACTTCTTGTAAGCATGCTGTGAATAACATTGGATAACTGTGAATAACAGTCCAGCGTAGCTTGGTGAAAAGGTTTTTCCAAAACTGCCAATTGCCCCAACCGGCCCAGCAGGCTACGCTTCTATTGGTGAAAAGGGCCCAAGCAACCAGCCGGAACCTCGGCTTCCGGTATTAGAGGATACTCACGCGTGCAGTCTGCTCTACGATGCGTCATATTTCTTGGCAACACCATGTATCTGCTCACTTGAATTCCCTAGCTGCATTTTGAAGTAAATATCTTGTTCTGACCGTGTAAGAGGATCATTATTTCTAACACATAATACATTGGACCTATCCACGCTTACTTTTATTGCACACAACTCTATAGAAAGTAGTCTAGCGTGAGCAGTTGACAGCCATGACTTTGCTCTCTGCACACCACATGGCCTATCCTGCCTTCTCAGCGGCCCACCTGTCTCACCGTCAGAATTCCTATAGACCTCAAGATGTGCCAGGCCACAAGTACCTCCATCGCTCACTCCAACTGTACCCTTTTGACCTAGAGTCGGCCTGCCTATATAAGAGCTAGCTCTATCCATCTGTCTCTTTTTACTGGGAGACGCACAGAAGTGCTGCTGGGCAAAGTATACAGAACCTTTATTAAGCACGACATGGTAAGGATTATTCTGCCGCCTCGGTCCAGGCACCCGCCGAGGGCCCTGATGATGTGAGCCGCTTAGAAAGTCTGCTAGGATGGGGAGAATAGGGGGAGGACACGAATCTCTGTTACGGGCTTCGTAAAACGTCGGGATGAAGTTATGTGGACAAAATATTGGGTTCGCTGCTCGAAAAATGTTTCTTCTTATTGGCTTCGCACACTGGTTTGGCCATACGCGATACTTTCCGCAGCTTCCTACTCGAGTGCCCGTCGTGGAAAGGTTCCTTGGCACATCTGAGCCCTTTATTGCGCATCATAGTGGCGACGCGACAAAGTCTGCATGGCAACTGGTGCGAAGATACCACTGCTCTGGGCAGTACTTAGTTTATGTGCAACAACACTATCTTTACTGTCCATCGCTGCGCTTTTGTCTCGAGGTTTTGATAAGGTGACGAAGTCAACACAGACAATAAAATGACGTTCGTGGGACTGACTTACGTGTTTCGGCTGCCTGCGCGTGTAATAGGCTTGTTTCCCAAGACAAACCAGTGGCGCAGTACTCAAATGCAGGCGAGAAAAAAGTTACATCCTAAAGCCGACCTGTGGAAAATATCTAGTCTCGCTCAAGGTGAAAAAAAGTGACAAAATGGCAGCCAGAAACGGTGATACGCTAAGATATGACCCAAAATTCGGGTTGGATTCTCAGCGGAGCTGGGCTATTTTGGGATTCTGTGCGGTGATTCTGTTCCTATTATTATCTACGGTTAATGCCAGTGGCGTCCTCTTCTACGGCATTATGGAGACCTTCCGTGTAACAAGACAGCGAGCATCCTGGCCTCTTATGCTGACCAACAGCTTACGTCACCTGGCAGGTAAGCACAATACGGAGTGTGCCGGACACAAACCAGAACTTAAGACACCCCATACTTTATTCTGTTCGCTGCCTACTTGTTTGCATTCATCATTAAAACCTATCAAGAATCTGTGCTTTTTCCGACCCGAGGTTGCCGCATGGGTTAATGAGCCTCTAGAGTAACGTCTGCAGTAATAATTATTGAAGCTTCATCAATATTTCAAAGGTCTATGGAAATGCAGAAGAGTTTGAATAATTCTTCCTCCTTTTTTCTATGGGCACATTTTTCGTAAACTTTCTGGGCAGGGACTGGAATAGCGGGTCCGTTAACTGATTTCAGCAGTACTGGAAAATGATGGCTGCCATACAGATTTAGGATTCCGCACTATTCGTTTAGAATGAGGAGAGTGGACGTGCCTATTGCCAGGTCTATTGCGAAGTACGTGTTCTGTGTTGTGCTGTAATACGTTGCTTATTTTTTGTAAACAAACAGGAACCAGAGGAGAGCAGGACTGTTTCTACTGTATGCCTTGGGTTAATGAGCAACTGTGATAAGTAGCATTAAAATTTCCTGTCAGTATGTGTGGTTCTGGAAGTTCATCAATTAGTTTTTTTAGTCCTGGGTATAATCGGTGATATTCGAGGGGGATGTGCAGTGAACATATTAATGTCAGACTGCCAAAGGCGAAAGCTCTTACAGCTTTCGCTAGTAGATACGTTTACAGCTTTATAAGATGATATGCTACTGATCTGTGAAGAATGACTGCTACACCATGAGAAATGGGAGTGCAGTGCAATCTTAGTCTTAGCTAAAATCTGCACACTGAGGAAGGAAGCTTGTTTCTAGCTCAGTGTGTCGCTTGCAGATACATTGTGGTGGGCTTGTGTTTTGAGAGAATTATGAATATATAGTCAAAAAATTCTCCAGGGCCCCTACAGTTCCAGTCAGTTATGCTGGAAATTATGCAGGGATTTGGTTTTCAGAATGAAAGTATACCAACTAGCTCAAGTTGCTGTTCTTTCAAGTGGGAGAAGCGGCCAGACGTATGTCTGCTAATAGATCCATTGTTGCAGCTCGCGATTTATCCCCAAGGCAACGAAGAGTGTTCCTAGCTGCGTAGCAGGAATGAGTTCAGGGATGTAGACGAGCAGTTGGTGGCAGCATGTCCGCGGGCCTGGTATTCGGCTGTCGGTAATCGCTGGTGCAGCTACACAGCACTCCGACGGCGTTCGGCCGCAGCTCTCGTGTTCCACTTACTTGTGACCGATCCTGCACATGTCCACCCCGTCGAGACATCATATAATTACATATTTATTCCAAATACCTATAGCGCTTGATGTCAATTATTGTGGAAAGTTAATTAGTAAACACAGTAAAAAGTAAGCACACAAAAACAAGCAATAGAATGTAAATACAGGTTTGTCTTGTTACCAGGTCAGAACAAAGTAACAAAATAAAATCGTTGACACTAACCAATTGTAACATCAGCATTGAGAAAGCGCTTTCAATAGCAGTTAAAACTAGGAGTGTGCGAATATTCGAAAATTTCGAATATTACTCGAATATTAAATGTTATATTCGTATCCGCTTCGAAAACTATCTATTCGAAACATTTCGAATATTCAAACAGGTTCGAATAATCGGCTATTATCGAATATTTGGACTCATTATTTCGGGTTGGGGGGGGGGGGGGGTCATGTCTTTTAACTTCGGAAAAGGGACCACAACATCGTTTTCTTTAAAGCCACATATTCGGCTTCTATGTTTTCTATCCTGTGCGTTTGCAAAGTTTGTCCGCCGAAAACCGTCGCAAAGTGGTATCAAAAAATACTTTTGCCAACTGCGGTGACAAAATGCCAGCGGAAATGAGCCAAAAAAACGCCAATTTTTGGAGCGCTGTATCTCCGCAACGGTGCCACCAGGCGCGGCCGTTTTGGTACCATTGAATCCGGCCGAGCGATCCTCTTTCCGGTCCTTACCGTCTCTTTTATCTTCGTTCATTCACAAACGCACGAATGGCAGAAAAAGAAATGCGCACAAACGAAGCCAGAAATAGATGCTGAAGCGTGGTTGGCCTTTCGGTCGGCGCGCGTTGAAATGGCCCTCCTGATTGGGCGTCGCTGCGGCAATGCAAGAGGGCGGCTGCCTGAACTGTGTAATGCGCGTTTCTGAGTTCATTTGCACTGCTTCGCTCGTCGTTTCGGTGCGTGTCAAGTTTCTGTTCAATCATATTATCTGCTATGGTATTCAACGCGGGCATTATAGCGATGGCAATTCCTGAGATCACAAGCCGTATTACGGGAAGTTGCGTGGCTCGAAAGGCGGAGGTCATCGAACGCTTCGTGGTGCGCGTGACTTTACCCTGGAGGGTGAAACGCGGTGTGCGCGCTTGTGATAGCGGTTCGCGCAGTGAACTTTTCGTCTTATTTGAGATGCCTACACGCTTAGTTATTGCTCAGCTTGACAGTAGGCTCGCTAGCCTTGGGAAAGAAACGGCCGACGCGTCAAAAGCTTCGGCGCGCATGGCGTAGGCGCTGCGCGTTGGAGCAACGCCTTGCTGCACAACCTGGTACGATTGAACGCCAGTAGTTGTAATTAATGTCTGCGACTTTAGGTTTAATCTTAGGAGCGACCTGGCGGGCCATGTCAGGGATAAACAAAGTATGACATGTTGCGGTATACGAGCGCCGCGATGCGGTCGAGCCATATCGCTTTCTTGCGCAACGTAAGACTGTCGTGACCTCGTCCATTCATTTTGGAATGCAAAGAACTTTGAACAAGTTTTCCATCACATTTTATAGGCCGCTTAAGCTCGGTTCAAGGTGGACAGAAAGAAAATTTTATGGATAAAAAGTTTTCAAAATATTACTTTGAAAATTTTATGCTGTTATCACAGAAGGACTTCCAGTTGCTGTGCTAATTTTCATCAAAATTCACACAAAAAACAAAAAAGTTGATTTTGAAAGCCACATTTTCCCTTAATTATTCGATATTCGAAGCTAGATATTCGTATTCGATTCGCATTCGAAAAATTTCATATTCGCACACCCCTAGTTAAAACATTTAGTGATTGTACAATTTTATTTGGGAGCGGGTACCAGTCGTTAATGGTATCATAAAAAACGAATACTTGAATACACCGACACGGAACCGGTACGGTCTAAGTATTTCTGAATTGCGTTTTCGTGCTGACACGTGATTCGGTGGTTTTAGATAAGTATTTTCGTCAATTTCAGTTAAGCCACTCCTAATGCTGTGGAGGGACTTAAGTTTGCACATTTGTCTTCACGAGCGCTATGTTTGCTACCATAAATTGTCTTGGATGGCAGAGCTTCTTATTGTAACATTGAGGTTACCTCTAAGAAATCGCCCTGCATGCTTTTGTACTCGAACTATAGTTAAAACACCCGAACACGCATCCGCGTAATCTAAAACATCCCTAATGCTGGTTAAATAAATTGTCTCTCTCAATTATTTAGAGGAATGTTTAAAATTGTTTTGAAAGAAGTACAATAGACGAGAAGATTTTTTATCTGTTCCATGAATATGTTCTGTCCAGTAAAACCTAGAGTTCAATGCCACACGGATAAAAATCACTTCTTGTACGTTTTGTTGTACATTATGGTTAAAAATAACGCTATTGCAGTGCTTTTTATTATTAAATGTTGCATGATCGCATGTAGCTAACACCAATGTGAATCTAAGTAAAACTGATTGTAACACATGTTAATCATCAACACTCTTGACAGGATAGTACAACACAGCCATCAGCGTACAATCTAACATTCGACCGGACACTGGGAAAATCAGTGACAAAAAAGCAAAAATGCAGCAGAACGACCCTCGGGCGCGCCAGACAACTTCAATGGGTGGTGATGGCGGATTACTTATGACTAAACATTGCTCACGTGCAATGATATACTCGTTTAACCAACTAAGAAGGCGGCTAGGGATGCCCTGAAGCGATAACTTGTGCAACAGTAGGTTGTGTGGTAATACGTCAAATGCTTTTTGAAATCTAGACAAACTGCGCCTACTGGCTGGCCCTGGTCTAAACAGGCGGTAACATTATGAATTTTCTGGGTTAGTTGTGTCCTACAGGAAACCATGCTGCGTTGGCTAAAAGAAAAGATCAGCTTCAACATGTTTTATAATGGGCGAGCAGAACATATGCTCAAGGGCCTTACAGCAAACTGATGTTAATGATACTGGTCGATAATTGCATATCCGACTCCGGTCCCCAGCTTTGTACATGAATGTGAAATTTCAAATTTGCCATTTCCCAATCATGGGGAGCGTGTCAGTTTAAAAAGATACATTGAAAATTAATACTAAAAAGGAGCCACTGAGGCTGCGCAGCATTTTAAAATGTCATTAGAGATACCATGTGGGCTATGCCCGGTGCTGGAATTAGATTATAGATTAAGGACGACGTCATAGCTTGCTCAGTAATAGCCGTGTCATTCATATCTGGCAAACGGTGAAGTGAATGAGACCGGAAACTAGAATGTTCAGCTGAAAACGTGTATAAATATATGCTTTAAAGCACTCGGCTTTGGTGAAGGTGTGATCCACTAATTTGCCGTTATCTGTGATTACGGGAATGTCAAAAGAATCTTTCCTGTTACTTTAATTATAACGCCACAATTGTTTTGCTTCTTTCTTTATTCTGCCAGCTAAAGATGACAAATGTTGGCGTTTTGAAAGCTTCGGGTCAGTTCTAGCTGTGTGCTGTGTTCCTTTATTTGAGTATATACGTTGGTATTTTGTGTTCGTCGGAAGGCTTTGTACATCCTGGCCTTTCTTTTTATTGACATGCGTATGTCTGTTGTCATCCAGGATTTATCGACACGTTGTTTCTGCCTCCTCATCGGAACAAACTTAGTTGTTACTGAAAACATTTTGTCCTTAAATGGGGTTTAAAAGCTTTTTATGTCTAGGTATTGGCTGTAGTCAACAAAGGTCGGCAAGAAAGAACCTAATGCAGCGCTAGAAGATCGTAATTTCCCTTGTATACCTTTCGTGAACACGGTCTAGTACTATTTTTATCGGACTACACTTCGATATTCCAGTTTGAACTATAGGATAGCTAATTCTTGGTAATGCTATAACCGACTGAATGAAATCACTTTGCTTGCTGAATACCCCATCTAGCATACTGCTCCCTGAAGTAATCCTCGTAGAAATATTTACTAACTGCAAATGCCTATATGCACGAAAAGTTTAAAAATGAAGCGTAAATTGCCGAGCGAATATTTCCAACTGGAAGTTTGTTGTTCCAACTAACGCAAGGCATGCTAAAACCGCCGCCGGCAAGAGCAGTATCAGAAAGAAGGGAAAAGCCATAAAATAAGCTACCTGCAAAAACCATTTACAATAAGGCGTTCGCCTTGAATTGCTTCTTTATTCATCAGTCCGCTGCCGCCGTATCTGTGACTAAGAATGGCAGAGCGTTGCCCAACTCGACACCGCTTCTATATGAAGTGGCCTTTTTTTAAACCTAATTCGACATAGGCCGGCATTTCGTGCTCGTCTGCACTATTGTCACGACCACGATTAAGGAAAATAGGACTTTAAGGGCATAAGCTGGAAAGATACGTACACTAAAAGGTGAAGCTGGCAACCAAAAAAGGTGGACCGTTCACACGGGTCCTATGCTTTCTCTTCTCGCTCTGTTTTCATTGTCGGGTCCATGACACATACCGCGAAACAGTGAGCCTTTACGCAGCTTCAGAATCACACTCGCAGCAATTTAAAATTTTTTGCTCATTTGTTGTTTACTGCGAAAGCATTGTTCGGCTATGAATAGCGGTTGAACAAGAATTGTTGGCTTGGAAGTTGGTACCTGTAAAGTCCAATGATTTATATCCAAACTCTCATCTATGCAGGTCCTGTCATGGGCTTCCTGTGCCGGCGCTATTCTTGCAGAAGTGTGTTGCTGATATGTTCTTTAATCACTGGCATTACCGTCAGTTTGTGTTTTTTTGCCAAGAGCATCGTTTTCATTGACGTCTTCATCGGCGTATTTCATGGTGAGTGGTGTGATATAGAACAACTAAGTCGATGTTCGTGCTTTCATTGTGACCTTAGCTACAGCCACTAAAACTGCCCGAACGATTTTCCCGAGAACAATTTGTGACTCACTGAATTTAATTTGAACATTGCCGCTGAAAGAATAAAGACAAAGACACAATAGCTCCGTATTAATTTTTTTCATAAAATGGTCATCGCACAGGCCTCCGCAGTTTTAAGTTTCCTCACAATTTTTATACACAGCTTGTACG